>JACEFZ010015481.1:0-57500 GCA_014155875.1 Cepaea nemoralis
GCAGTTTTCCAACCTCTCTCTCTCCTCTCTCTCTCCTCTCTCTCTCCCTCCTCCTCTCTTTGGACGTCGGGATCACATGGCAGTGATGGTGGAGGTGGAAATCCCTGTACTCTATTGTGGACGAGTACATCTCTGAGGTTGCCCGTGGTCTGATTTTAAAACTACCACTGGATGATTTGATCCACAAATACGTTGTATAACAATCAACCTTACTGCCCCGAATTCATAGGGAACAGTATAAGTGAAGCCTCGTATTTGTAGACCGACCGACCCCGCATACATCAGGGGCGTGTCGTAGGCACTTTTCCAATCTCTCTCTCTCTCTCTCCCTCTCTCTCCCTCTCCATCAGGCTTCTCTGTACCCACATATTCCAACTATATTGCCAGTGGTCTGATTTTAACACAACCACTGGGTGATTTGATCCTCAAATTCGTTGTACAGCAATTAACCTTACTGCCTCTACTCCATAGAGAACAGTATGAGTGAAGCCTTGCATTTGTAGACCTACGCACTCCGCATTCCTCATGCGGTATATCGCATGCAGTTTTCCAACCTCTCTCTCTCTCTCTCTCTCTCTCTCTCTCTCTCTCTCTCTCTCTCTCTCTCTCTCTCTCTCTCTCTCTACATCTTGCTTCTCTGTGCCTACCTACTTCACTTGTATTACCAGTCGTTGGATCTCACACAGCCCCAACAACTCGAACACTGGGCGAGTGGCTCCTCAAGTTTGCTGTGTAACAATCAACCATACTGACTACTTCATAGGGTACAGTACGAGGGAAACGTCGTACGCGTAGACTGACGTGCCCCACATGCCTCATGTGGTAAATCACAGGCACTTTTCCCCCCCCCTCTCTCTCTCTCTCTCTCTCTCTCTCGCTCTATCGCTCTCTCCCTCTCTCTCTTTCGCCCTCTCTCTCTTTCACCCTCTCGCTCTCTCCCTCACCCTCTCGCTCTCCCCTCTCTCGCTCTCTCCTCCTCTCTCACTCCCTCTCGCGCTCTCTCTCCCTCTCTCTCTTGCCCTTCCCCTTTCTCGCTCTCACCCTCTCTCTCCTCTCCTCTCCTCTCTCTCTCCCTCTCTCTTCCTCTCCCCCTCTCTCTCTCCTTTTCTCTCTATCTCTCTCTCCCTCTCTCTCCCTCTCTCTCGCTCTCTCTCCCTCTCTCTCTATCTCTCTCTCCCTCTCTCTCCCTCTCTCTCTTCCCCTCTCTCTCTCCCCCTCTCTCCCTCCCTTTCGCTCTCTCTCTCACTCTCTCTCCCTCTCTCTCTCCCCTTACATCTGGCTTCTCTGTGCATACCTTCTTCACGTGCATTGCCAGTGGTTGGATCTTACACAGCCCCAACAACTCGAGCACTGGGCGAGGGGCTCCTGAAGCGCGTTGTATGACAAGCAACCATACTGACTATTTCGTAGGGTACAGTATGCCCCATGTGGTATGTCGCAGGCACTTTTCCTCTCTCTGTCTCTCTCTGTCTGTCTCTCTCTCTCTCTCGCTCTCCTCTCTCTCTCTCCTCTCTCTCTCCCCCCCTCTCTCTCTCTCTCTCTCTTCTTGCATATACTGTGCAGATGTCCACATACACTAGCATTTTGTGTGTTGAAGTGTGTCTATGTATGTACGCGTGTTCATGCACACCAGTCCACCCAGACCTTAAATAACACAATGGGGTCTTGGTCAACTTTACACGCCTCCTACCCCGCCCACTTCTTTCTATGTGCTCACTGAACCGTAACATCCAGCACCTAATACAACTACACCCGAGAGTTTCGTAGTCATTTCAGATCCGTACGTGAGGTGTGTATGCAGTGTTTTTCTCTATTAACAGTTTTTCTATTAAACATTTTCTTCAACTAACATTCTTTTCAATTAACATTTTTCTCAATTCTCATTTTCTCTCCATTGCTTCTATTTTTCCATGCATTTGTTCCTCTCGTCCTGTCATCACCTTCTAATGTAGTCACAGGAGTTCTCCTTGACTGTATGTTGTGTTTGTGAATGTGTTTGTTTGCTGATGAAGGCTAACCGCCGCAACGTTCTGTATGTGTCGTAACTCTGTTATGTAAAGCTGCACCACTTTGTGTCATTTTATATTATTTACATTTTCACAGCTTTACCGCAGTTCCACCTAATTTTATGTATTATTATGTAACATTTAAGCTCAAAGCCTCAAATATGGTCTTTAGTGGTTGTGAACTGGTCCAGGATTCACATCCGTATGTTGTCACAGGAAAGAATGAAAATCTCAATATTGCCACCTGCATTTGTTTGCTGGTGTTTTGTCCTAACATCTGAATGCTATTTCCCGGGAAGGTTAACCCGGTCAACAAATGCCCGCAGAAGTCGGATGTGTCGGCCTAACGGCGCAAGAACGCAGCTCTGCTGTAAACAGGCACAACGCAATCACATCCGAAAAAAAACTCCGGATGAACGAAGAAGAAGAAGAAGAAGAATGCTATTTACCTTATGCTTTGCTACGTCCACTCTTCTTTTGACTTCGTTTGAACAGTCCCAGTTGTTAATTATGGAACAAAGGTATTCAAAGTTTGAGACATGTTCAGTTTCTTGGCTACTGATTGTAAGTTTTGTTGACATGTGTTATCAGTGGACATTATCCTAATACCACAACAGTGCAATATCATACCATCAATTACAATGCCTTGTAAACAACATTTCTACAATACATTCACCCATCAATTATGCTGCCATGCCGATAAGCTTGGGCGGTCATATTTTGCCATCTCACTCGATCACCAGAGTCGTGGATCAGCTCCGTGTTCCTGACTCGACCATGCCACGTAGCCAAGCCATCCAGGTATTTACTTCTAGGTCTTCCCCTTGGTCTCTTCCCTTCGATCTTGCCAGTTGTCACCAAGTTCTCCAAGTCATTTCTTCTCATAACATGCCCAAAAATTTGACTGTTTCTAATTTATCTAATCAGTTTACGATCTTCATTTGTTTCTTGAAGGACTTGTTCATTGGTTATTCTGTCTGTCTGTGGTATTCTTTGCATTTCCCTAAGAAACCACATTTCCACAGCCATCAGATGTTTTACAGCTTGACTGATCATTGTCCACGCTTCACATCCATACAAAAGTACAGGTTCTATGTAGCACTTCAACGCTCTTTTCGTATTTTCTTTGTATCTATAGTAGCATACCTTGCTTAAGAAGCAAAATAGTTGGATATTAGCAAACTCAGATAGTCATGCATTGTTACAATATGTTGCATGATTTACTTGCATGACCTATGTCGCTGCACCTCGTCAGTTGCATACTGCAGTTATGTATCATATTAATGTGAATAATACCTTAGCTGAAACACATAAAACATAGTAACAGGTATTATTAGAACGCTTAAAAACAAAATCTTTCTATTTGTACAAAACTGGCTGCAACTGCCTAATTGCTAACACCTCACTATATTTGAGCAATCGTTTATTGTTCGTGGTATACAGTATACGAAACGCTCCACATTCTAACAATACCTGTGACAATGCGTTTTAAGTTTCAGCAAAAGTATTATTCATTACATATGCTATGTTAGTTATAAAAGTTAGGTAGTTAGTTATTAGTTAGTTACAGTTAGTCGCTGTTCCAACTTCACGGCAAAGGGTTGCCCCATTATGCCCCGTTCCTGTGCTAGTGAATATCACACAAAATGCTCTGCAGTATGCACCTGAAGAGATGCAGCGAAATATGCCAGACAATCGTACAACATACTGTTTGTGCCTCTGTGTTTACATTCACTAAGGGAATGCATTGTTTTAAATACATTGTTACGTTAAAATGGAAGATTAGCTGAATAAAGTACATCTGGGAAAAACACTACAAAACACACCAGAGATCAATCTGTACACGTCCTGTAGCAGTCTGCCTTACATGCTACAGATATGTGGAACGCAAACTGTCTACCACCATGATGTACGACGCTGTCACACGGGCAAGGGCAGCCAGGTTTACCACAAGGGCTGACACGGAATCCGACATTGTTGTAAACATGCTCTGCGCGGTACAGGGAGGTAATTTTCCTGACCAAACGACTTCCTTTGAGTTACTTCTGGTGCAAATGGGAAAATAATAATGTGAACTGCCAATGTCACGCCAGCGGCTTTACAAAAGGAAGTCAGGGGTCATTAAAGTAACGGGCAAATAAATTAATTAACTAATTGTGTCCCAGGCAATTATTACTTTCAAATGAGACCTGTCTGTGATTAGTGTCAATGCATTAACTTCACAGAGGGAGTAGTTAAAGGAACAGCAGAGCGAAAGACACAACTGTTAAAGACTGTCAATAACTCAAAGGCCTGTGACTTTAATGGATTTTTGTTTGTTTGGTAGTTGTCATGATTCACATTATAGTGTTAAATTTTTCTTTATCTCACAAACGAGAGCGGTCAGTTTCCAGAACACAAACCCTAACATTATCAAACGGGTATGATAAGTAAAACCCGCAACATTGAGATATGCACAGTATTCATAACCAACAATCGCAAGATGTTGTATTGCTCAATTAAAGTTCACAAACACTCACACATGCACAAATGCACGCAGGTACGCATGCGCGCGCGCGCGCACACACACACACACAAACACACACACACACGCTGGCGCTTGAGCGCTATCATCCATGGCTATTTTAAATCACGTACTTTGGCTTCTTCTTCTCCACGACGCTCTAATCAACTCTTTGTGTGTTTGTTTATATGTTTGTTTGATTCTTTCTTTCTGAAAAAAAACAAACAAAAAAACAACAACAACATATTTCAGTCTTTTCTGCTTGTGTCTTTATTTCCTGATTTTTGTTTGGTTCAGCAATTGATTCTTTCACTATTTAATCTATAAGTATGCTCTACTATTAGCCTGCTGGGCTCCCTGGTCTAGGAGTTACACGACTTTCTCCGTAATCCTGTATACTCTCGTGAGTAACGTGACATGCGCGAGAATCGATAGCGGTTGTCTTTGCGTCGGTGACTTACGGGATATGTGAGCCGGTCGCTCAGCAAGCAATGGCAAACTACTGAGCGTAATCTTGCCAAGAAATCAACAATCAGCTGAAAGATGCTGATGTTGACAGTGATGTCCTGTAAAAGGATATGCGGACCAAAAAAAAAAAAAAAAACTATTAGCCTGGCTTTCTGTGTGAATGTCCTTAGGGTTTCTTTGCTGTTTTCTCCGTTTGTGTGTTGTCCTTCTTTCTTTTGTCAATCTATCCGCCCTTCGAGAGCCAATGAGTTTACTCATTCCTTTATTCATTTAAGCCCGGTGTTGTTCTGTAGGCTTCTCTCACCCCAATGACAACATAGAACATCTGAGAATTGTCACGGCGCTATCTTCCAGTGATTCCTACTTCAACTTTTCCCTCATCAGTGTAGCTTGCTGAGAACTGGGCGCTAATACTGGTACTAGATTAGAGTTGAAGAGGACAGAGATGGCGGCAGGAAGCGGAGTGACTCATTCTTCTGAATGTTTGCGACAGCGGGCACCAAACGCTGCATGGGAAACGTATGACACATGACTTTTGCGATCTGTCTGTCTGTCTGTCTGTCTGTCTGTCTGTCCTTCCGTCCGTCCGTCCGTCTGTCTGTCTGTCCGTCCGTATTCTGCTTCTTCTACTCATCCTCCTCCACCTTTTCGTTTTCCTTCTTCTCCACCGCCCCCTCTCCCTCCGCCTACTCCTTCTTTGTGTTCTCATTCTGGTTGTTGTTTTCTTCTTCTTCTTCTTCTTCTTCCTCTTCTTCTTCTTCTTCTTCTTCTTCTTCTTCTTCTTCTTCTTCTTCTTCTTCTTCTTCTTCTTCTTCTTCGTCGTCGTCGTCTTTGTCTTCGAAAAGATCTGATATGGTATACAATTACTGGTAACCTCGCCTGTGACGGATTCCATCACTGTTATGATATTCTCATTGTGATATCTACGTAAGCAGTCTGAAGCATCGGTTTCACTGTGATGGTATTATCATTGTGATTTCTACGTGAGCAGACTGAAGCACCGGTTTCACTGTGATGGTATTATCATTGTGATATCTACGTGAGCAGGCTGAAGCACCGGTTTCATCGTGATAGTATTATCATTGTGATATCTACGTGAGCAGACTGAAGCACTTGTTTCACTGTGGTGGTATTGTCATTGTGCTGTCTGCGTGAGCAGACTGAAGTACTGGTTTCACTGTGATGGTATTCTCATTGTGCCAGAGCAGACTGAAGCACCGGTTTCACTGTGATGGTATTATCATTGTGATATCTACGTGAGAAGGCTGAAGCACCGGTTTCATCGTGATAGTATTCTCATTGTGATATCTACGTGAGCAGATTGAAGCACTGGTTTCACTGTGATGGTATTCTCAGTGTGACATCTACGTGAGCAGACTGAAGTCATGATGGAAGAAGTATCCCGCGAAAGTGATCATTTACAAGTTAGTTAGTTGCATATCCTTTACAGGACGTCGCAGTTAACTCTATCATTTTAGCTGTTCGTGATTTCTTCGCATATTTACTTCCAGTAGTTTGCCATTGCTGGTCTCCGTGGCGAAGGCTTACGGATGCAGTTCGTAATCCCATATATCCGCGTTCGAAACACAGCTGCGAGCGACTTTGCAGCAGGCCGCGATGCGTTGATTTTGCGTTGGTATCTGTGTCGATCGTTCAGAAAGCAATGGCAAACTACTGAACGTAAACTTGCCAAAAAATCACAGCGGCAGAAATGCTGGTGTTGACTGCGATGTCCTGTAAAAAAGATATGCAAAAAAAAACTTGCCATTGCTTTCTGAAAGACCGACTTTCATACTTTTGTATGAGGAGCCCAATGTAAGGCTGTCTTCCAAATCGCGCGCAGCTGTGTTTCGAACGCTGTCTGTGACATTCCTAACCCCTTGGCTACAGAGCCGGCTATCATTTACAAACTAAACTAAAATCAGGGAATCCGGTAGCCATATCAATACCCCAAAATGGGGTTTATAAGCAAAGAAGAGGCGCTGTGGACAGTGGACAGAAGCATACAGTGTTCTAAGACGACCTTTAGACACGAGTGAGGGGTACAGTCAGCCGCTCGTGATCCAGAAACATGTGTAAGTCGTGACACTGACACAATGTCCAGACGAATATAACAGCGTGGGGTTGACCTGTGTATTAGGACTTATAATAACATTCTTATCTTCCTTCACACCGAGACCTCACCGTTAATGTAGTTAATAAAAGCACTGGTTACTCTCATGTTCAAGTTATCCTCGTACACATCTATGATAGAACGAAGCATATATGCTTAGTGAAAATAAAATGAGGCTATATTTGTTCCTGTTCATTGTTGTTAGTTGAGCAGTCCTGTTTAGGTTGATTAACCCATTATAGGATGATTGTCACACATACAAGGATAGCTGAATCTATCTTAAACATGTGATATAGATGATTGATATAGACGATATAGAAGAGAATGACTAGCCGTTACAGGATTATTGTCGCACATACAAAGAACCGCTGAACCTATCTTAAGCATGTGATATCTTTGATATTGAAGAGAAGGATGTATAATGTGATACAGTTGATATTGAAGAGAATGATGTATAATGTGATGCAGTTGATATTGAAGAGAAGGATGTATAATGTGATATAGTTGATATTGAAGTGAAGGATGTATAATGTTCTCTACCATATTTTTCTCTACCAGCTCCGTGGCGAAAGGATTACGATTTCAATTTATAATCTTGCAAACCGATTCGAAACACAGCTGCGGGAGATTTAGAAGCCGACCACCCTGCGTTGGGTTACGTAAAACGGTATGAGTGCCGATCGTTCAGAAAGCAATGGCAAACTATTGAACGTAGACTTGCCAAAGAATTACTAACAGACAACAAATGATGGAGTTTACTGCTACGACCTGTAAAGAATATGCAACTAACTTTGATTAACCATGTTTTGGTCTAAAATTGCAGATCTCTTCTCACATAGTTCACGTGAACTACGGACGCTGCGTCTTCTCTGCCTGAATCCATTCCATTGGTATATCGTCACAGTTTAGTGACTTCGCTTTCTGCAGACTTTGCAGTTGGGAGATGTATTTCAGACGGAACATTTACAGTAGTTGGAACCTTAGCAGAATTCCACAATACGAGACATATTTTGTGCAGCATTTCTTTGTCAATGAAAGTGAGAGAGGGGGTGCTGGAGACCTAGACAGAGCAAATAGTAATGTAAGGAAGAGTGTCATGGACGATTACCGGATTAGTGAAAGATTTCTGTTAGGCTGCGTGGGGGGGGGGGGGGGGGGGCTGAGTGGTCACGAGGTATGGTGTCCGCCTCGAGTGCTGGAGGTCCCGGGTTCAGGCCCCAGTGAGGACCGGGATTTATTAAAAAATCCTCCTGGACTTCCAGTAATAAAATTTCCCCTGGTCTCTGGGTAGTGAGATCGGACGCCCGTGTGTATTGTTGCGCACGTAAAAATCCATTGGCCGTTGGAAATCGAAAAAGTAGTAGCCTAACAGCGCTGCCCGGGCAAAATTCGAGTTAAAAATCTACCCAAAGTATTTCAGGATCCGCCGATGCAACGGAGTTCGTGCATTGAACTGAGTTTCCAGATCAGGTTAGAGTTAGGAGGAAAACGGAGCACTTATGGGTTAAACCCGTGTGCCATGATGTTGATCCAACGACTAAACGACTAAACTGTTAGGCTGCAGAGATCTGAAACATTTTTAAAGGTGTTTAAAAAGCGTAAGGAAGTATTCGAGATCCGTGTTGTGGAATATCTTTAAACCATACTGGGGAAAACTTATAAACGAACAATTTCTAGATATAATAATAGATAATGGAAACACGAGAAAATTTTTAGAGAAACAGAAACGAAGTATTTCATATTTCAATCACACTCCAAGACACGGAGAAACACCTAAGGGAATGCTAAACAACAAAGTACTGAGCAAAAGAGGTTGGAGTAGACCAAAGGAAACATTTAGAAAGCAGCAGACACAGATGTATCTATACAGCGGGTATGTAATTAAAGAGTGACACAAGACAGATGATAATGGAATGATATGAACAACAAGTTTCACCACCAGCCAGGGGGTTGAAATAATTAATGATGATGAAGATGATAATGATTGATGACGATAAATGGTACTAATGAATGCTACTGAATAGCATAAGTGAAGCCTAACATTTTACACCTTATGGCAATATCCGCCGTCAAAAACTAAATGAAATTACCATGTGTAACTCCTTGTATACTATGTGTAATTAACAATCAGAACCCCTTATACACAATGCGTACATTTTACCTTTTAAAGTCTCTTCAAAACTTTATATTACTATCTACTATCTGGAATGGCTGTATGCATTTGTTTATACGTACTCTGTGGCAGAGTTCCATGGGCCAGACAGAACGCCCTCACTGATGTACTATTCATTGTAAGCAAAGGTAGAATATGGCATATCAATGTTACTTTGTCTTTTATCGTTCGTTTTCGACAAATCTATAACAAGAACTTCGTCCAAACTGATTCCTCAAATGCTCATATCAAACAAGAAATCCAGTAAGCTCTTGTCAAGAGTAAAGAGCAATTAAGCCCGCATAATCTCTTCACATACAGCCCAGCGCTGGGTCGACATCTGCTTATTTCAGTGTCACTTCTGCTCGTCTAGTTGACATGGGCGCGCTAGACTCGAGTCGTGTACTTCGCCATATCCTGTTGTAATTAAAGGTCCCCAGCTAACCTTTCAACCACTCAGATCCTCTATTTACTTGTGACAGATTTATTGGACTTTCAGGGTGTCGCTATACTAGCGTGTTCTCTTAATATTTTTTTTTTCTGTGGCATTTTCTTCTCTTTCCCTACGCAATCCACATCCTGGATTTTTCACTCTAAAAGGACAAACTACGCTTTACATAATGACACCTTTGTTTCTCTCGCTCGCTTTGAACTTCAGGGTTGTCCATACACATTCTACTACCACCAGTAGTTGCTACTACTGGGGAGTGCACAGAACTGATATTTTGCATGTGGGCTAGCTTTACCTATTGCCAGTGTCCTCCGCTATCAGGCGAACCCACCCGGATTTCTGAGGTAGAGCCATTTTTTGTTGTTACAGCGAATGGTTCACAGTAGTCTACATCTCCATCATGACTGTTTCAAGATTGCTCAGTAACGTTATATGTTCTATAATGACTGTTTCCAGGTTGCTCAGTAACGCTATAGGCACCATAATGACTGTTTCAAGATTGCTCAGTAACGCTATATGTTCCATCATGACGGTTTCAAGATTTCTCAGTAACGCTATACGTTCCATAATGACTGTTTCAAGATTACTCAGTAACGCTATATGTTCTATAATGACTGTTTCAAGATTGCCCAGTAACGCTATATGTTCTATAATGCCTGTTTCCAGATTGCCCAGTAACGCTATAAGTTCCATACTGACTGTTTCAAGATTGCCCAGTAACGATATAAGTTCCATAATCACTGTTTCAAGATTATTCAGTAACGCTATACATTCTATAATGACAGTTTCAAGATTTCCCATAACGCTATATGTTCAATAATGACTGTTTCAAGATTGCTCAGTAACGCTATATGTTCTATAATAACTGTTTCAGGATTGCCCAGTAACGATATAAGTTCCATAATCACTGTTTCAAGATTGCTCAGTAACGATATAAGTTCCATCATTAGTGTTCCAATATTGCTCAGTAACACTATAAGTTCTATCATGAGTGTTCCAAGATTGCCCTGTAGTTTCTTTGTTTTATGCCTATTAATGATGCTCAGGTAGACGTAACATTTCAAATTAAACCAGGTCAACTTTTCCTAACATTATCGGGGCGGAGTTGTAAAAAAATTGACCTGGGTTCTCAGGTCGACCCAGATTAAAATAATTAGCAAGAAATGTCTTGGAAAATAACGGCTGTCGGGGTAATACAGACTATATCACCCACCGAGGGCCGATTGGTTTATAGAAATATGGGTCTGGCATCACATGTCTTAATCGCCTATGGTATGTACAAGGGTCGTTTACTACTGTTACTAATAGTTGTCATGACCATCAACTTTGTTTTCTTCTCTGTCCATGATATTCTAATACCATGTACCATGTTGATTCATGTGGGCCGTCATGTTTCGCCATCTCACGCGATCACCAGAGTCGTGAATCAGGTCTGTATTATTGTCTAGATTATACCATGTACCATGTTGATACGCGTGGGCCGTTATGTTTCGCCATCTCACACGATCACCAGAGTCATGGATCAGGCCTGTATTCTTGTCTAGATTATACCAGGTGGCCAAACCATACAGATATTTATCTATCTGTCCTCCCCTTGCTCTTTTCCATCAATCATGCCAGTTGTCACAAAATTGTCAAGTTTATTTCTCATCATAACACGCCCAAAAATGCTAGACTGTCCACGAACCTCTAGTGAAATTTCTCAAATTACGGTTTTCATGTGCTTCTTGTAGTCCTTAAATCTTGGTTTTTCTGTCGGCCCATGGTATTCTTTGCATTTCCCCCAGAAACCACATTTCCACTGCCATTAGATGTTTCTCAGCTTGTCTGTTTATTGTTCATGTTTCACATGCATATAGCAGTATAGGTTCTACAAAGCACTTCAACACTCTTTTCCTCATTACAATTGACAACTTTTCATTGGTCAGTATCTTTTCTATCTTGCAGAAGGCTACCATTGTCATAGATTTTTGTTTGTTGTTTTCGCATATCCTTTACAGGACATCGCTGTCAACATCAGCAGCTTTCAGCTGATTGTTGATTTCTTCGCAAGATTACGCTAGTTAGTTTGCCATTGCTTTTGGAGCGACCGGCTCAAATACCCCGTAAGTTACTAACGCGGCGAGAACCGTTACCTATTCTCGCGCAGTTTACGTTCCTCACGTGGATATACGGGATTACGGAGAAAGACGTTAACTCTTAGGCCAGGGAGCCCAGCATTGTCATAGCAGTTTAATATAATCTACATTTATTGAAATAACTGCTGAAATAGAAAGTGTTAAGGCAACAATTCTTTGCAGAAAAATGAGCTTGCTTTCATTTCAACTCTTTGCCAGGAGTTGTTTAGTTTTCAGGCCCATCTGCTCATTCCATATTGCTGTCTGAAAAAAAACGCCAAGTATCTTCTTGCTGGCAATCAACAACTACTGTCATTTAAAACGCACCCGACTTCATCCGAACTGCCCTCCCCTGTCTTCATGTTTTTGTTGACTTCACTTCATCGGTTAGCTACTTGTACGGACACACTGACAATTACGTTGACGAGGTGAGATTAGAGACAAGCCCGTCTTGGAGAACGGAGAAAACCAGTAAAGTAACAAGGCTCTAATTGCCCGGGGCTTTTACGCGATGTCTTCACTCTATTATCCTCCCCTTTAAATGGAATCTGTTCTCTTTTTCCCTTTTGGAGAAATCCCTTGAATTACGTCTGTGAACTCCATCCAGAATAATCGATTTGGAGATTTGGTGTTCTCGTTTTTTTTTTTGCTCGGCCAGATAGAAGGAACGCTTTAGGAGGACAGGATATTTGAGGCTAAAATGTGGTTGAGTTGCCGGTTGGGGCAAGGGAATTATGAAGAAAAAAATGAAGTAAATATTTCAGTTTAAGTAAATATTTCTTGTAGATATCGTGAGAAATTTTTAATTTTTATGAATTTGATGACTTTCCTAAATGTAACGAACATATTTTGTGTAACCTTTTACATAAATATTAGTAGGCACTAAATAAATAAATAATGTAATGACAATCTTCTTTGTACAATATGTAAATGCATTATAAAACGTTTTATAATATGTAATGGCGTAACGATCTTCTTCTTATGATGTGTAATGTAATAACAATCTTCTTCTTATAATATGCAATGTAATAATAAAGTCTTTATGTTATAACCAATGGCGTCTGGCGTTGGTGATCATGTGGCCACAGACCTCTGTCTCTTGTACTGACAATCATTTCTGATACCGATTTTCTTCCATGTCATCTTGTTAATCTGTCTAGCATCTTCTCTCTTGCTCCCCCTCTCCATCTCTTTCCCCCGAACTTCCTGGTTGTCAAGCCATACTCCTTTCGCCTTGTAATGTGCCCAATGAATGTGGCCTATCGTCTTTTGATGTTAGTAACCAGTTCTCTGAACAACAAAGTCAGAGTCAGCAAACCAAATAACTCTTTGACTGACGCAGTAGGGACAGCTCAACGGATTCTGGACATATAGGGAACAGGCGCTGTGGTTAACGGAGCAGTGAAACGGATTCAAAATTTCCCGACATATGGAGTCGAGAGTTCGAAATTAACTGCAGACGATTTGGAAGCAGACCACCTTGCGTTAATTTCGAAGGTATGGTCGTCGATAGTTCTGGAAGCAATGACAAAGTACTGAAAATAAAATAGTGCCTAGTTAATCATAAACAGCCAAAATATGCTGGGGTTGACTGCGGCCTCCTGTAAAAGACATGTGACTAACTGGTCAACGAATGGTGAGTTACTTGGTATAGCTCAAATTAAACATCGAGCGAAAGCCGTGCAACAAAAGTGTGGTTGCACTATGGGGTGAATGCACTCAGGTGAATCAAAATGTATAAGTGCAAGGGTGTGGAAGTTTCCGGGGCAAAATGGTCGGAAAGCGTTGATAACAGTGTTTGAGTGAGACTGAAGTACGAACGGAAGTCTGCCATTAGCATCACGCAGGGTGCTCGGCCCAGGCTATTATTCTGTCACTCACTAATGTCACAGTTAGTATTACGTTTCATCAGATGTGACATTAGGACAGGCTGTTTTCACCTCTCACTGTACATGCATCTGCAACGCTTGTTCTTCCCAGACTCACTTTCAGTCCTTCACGCTGACACATGCTGAAATGTCGTGTTCACATGTTGGGTTCTCACGTTGTCTTGTTGTGTTTAGTCTTCGGTTCTTTATATTATCACAGACGACGTGCCTAGCACTGCTCTCATTCTGTCTGTCTGTCTGTCTGTCTGTCTGTCTGTCTGTCTGTCTGTCACTCTCCTTTTTGCCTGTCAGTCTCTCTTTCTCTCTCTTTCTCTCTCTCTCTCGCTCTCTCTCTCTCCATCGCTGTTTATCTGTCTATATCTGTACATTCTCTCCATCTTTGTCTGTCAGTCTGTTTAACAGTATCCCTGTCTTTCTTTGCATCTTTGTCTGTCTCTGCCTGTCCCTGTCTGTTTCCATCTCTGTCTGTCCGTCCGTCCGTCCGTCCGTCCGTCCGTCTGTCCGTCTGTCTGTCTTGTCTGTCTGTCTGTCCTGTCTGCTTGTCTGTCTGTCTGTCTGTCTGCTTGTCTGTCTGTCTGCTTGTCTGTCTGTCTGTCTGTCTGTCTGTCTGTCTGTCTGTCTGTCTGTCTGTCTGTCTGTCTGTCTGTCTGTCTGTCTGTCCCTCCTCATATGCTAATAGTGTAATACCTTATTAAAAGCCTCAATTTTGACTCAACAGATTTTGCCCTGTCTAGTAAACGCAAATGAGTCGCGGTACGCAGTGACAAGAATGCCTCCCTCCAGCCTGGTCTTCTTCTGTTCAATTCCCCATTGACGTGGATTTAAAAGAAAAATGACATAGACGCCAATAACAACCAATCCTAAAATGGGCACCAGGAAATACCCGGGAAGTAGAAGTGGCCGGTATGATATTGATCTCGTCCCCATCGGTTTATAAAAATGAGGTTAACACTGTATATTGACCTCGTCCCCATCGAGTGCGGATTGGTTTATAAAAATATGAGATTAACACTGTATATTGACCTCGTCCCCATCGAGTGCGGATTGGTTTATAAAGATATAAGGTTAACACTCCTTACCCAATACCTCACAAGGCGCGAAAAAGGTTTTTAAAACAAAACTTTACTGTTTACTTGCGTATCTGGCCCAATAGCGTATGCCTCCGACAATTGGGCTGTAATCGAACAAGGATGGAAAGAACGTGGGTGAGTTTCGAGACCTGGTATCATTACAGTAGAAGCCGTGCTATCGCTGTGGTTAGCACGCATGCTTTCCGGCCTCGTGGTCATATGTGCGAATCCCAGCGGGACAGGGATTTGAAAAATTGACCCTGGCTCCCTGTTTAATGTATATAAAAATGGGTGTCAGGGAGTGTTCTGTGCAGCAAAGACGGCTCGTGTGACGTAGACCACATTATCCATCCAGTGGGATTGTTCTATAATCTATACAAATAAGGGACAAGCATTATACATGCAATACGCCTCATGGCGTGGACAAGGGGTCTTTACTGTTGTTTTAACTTTATCATCGCAGGGCAGTTAGGGGATAAAGTCCGATAAACTATCAAGCTCGTATAGACATACTAGAGAATAATCAAGTATTGAAACATAGAAAGACGAGTAGATCTTTACTTTGGTCACAATGAGAGAATATTGATACTAATGGAGGGCAAATTCAGAGGAAACAGAAGCACATTCAAGAAACAACAACATTATGAGGGAATGCAATAGCATTGAATCAATTAATTGCCGTCTCCGCAATGAAGGTTGACTGCAATGGATCTCCAACACTGTGTCTCGCTTTGATTGTACATTCTATCAGATTGTTGTTCGTCCATCTCTTCGTGTTATCTTCCCATTTGAATCGTTGACTACCCCTTGCTCGCTTGTCTTCAACTTTACCCTTCAGTATGGTTTTTATAAGAGTGTTATGTTTTTTAACGTGGGCGAAATATTTCACTTGCCTCTTTTTTTTTCTTTCATCAACTATCTTTTCATTTCCAAATTGTCTATAACATCTGTGTTTCATTGTTTTTGTTTCCACGATATATCCAGTGCTGAGAGAAATTCATGATGAGAGGAAGCAGTGAAGAATCATGATCATACGACTTAAACAGGTCTTTAGACTGACTGGCCTAGTTATAATGACAATGCTTAACAGGGTTAATACATTTACACCGAGTTCAGCATTTTGAAGACGCACAGAAGAGTGTAGAGGCTAAATCTGTGTATGTTTATACGTGTAGATTATTTGACCCAAGGTGGAAAACAACCAGAGGGGGAGTCTCCATATGTACGAGGGTAAGTTAATAAGTAAGTCACAAATGGTTGTAGAAAAATAACTAAATATGATAACTACTTGAAACCAGTTTATTTGTATGCATACATTGTCCCTTTATTTTTAAACATAATTTCCACCAACACTGATGCATTTATCCCATCGTTTTATCAGTTCTCCCAAACCGGCTGTGTAGACCTGCGTGCTCTGTTTCTAAACCACGTGTTCACTTCACATTGAACTTCGGCGTCATTCGCGAAATGTCTCCCGCCAAGGTGGTTTTCAGTGGACTTAACCCCTAGCGATTTCCAGCAAAGCGGTGCATAGTTGGGTAGAAAAAGTTACGAGGGCGAGTCAATAAGTAAGTCACACAGTTCTGTGGGATGGCAGGTAAATGAACAGAGGGCAGAGGAAAGTCAACAAATATACACTATCGGACCCTAGGTGGAAAACAACTAGAGGGGAGAGTCTCAATATATACGTTATTGGACCCATGGTAGAAAACCAGTGGAGAGAGTGCGCTTGACCTTTCCATTTGCTACGGTCAAGTCTCAAGCTACTGAAATTCTCCGCTCCAGATAGTTTCAACCAGCCTGGCTCAAGAAGGCTTTGTTGTTTTCGATTCGTCACTTATAATTGAGCAGGAAGCATCCCGCGGTTCCGTGTCCATACAAATATTTGATTAGACCGGAGACAAGTGGTGTCTGATAATGGCGATAACTCATTCAGCATCCTCCAATTCTGCACGGTTCTTGCGTTGCTTCCAGTCCATCAGCCAACATATTATAGGCAGTAAAGTTAATTGTACGTGTGACTCCGTACAGCCAAACAAAGGCTAAGCCATCATATAAAGGCTACCATTCTCTCTTTATTTTGTTTTTAATTCCGCGTTTGTAAATGCTGCTATACATTAGCGCACCCAGCAGCTGTTATATTTTGTTTTCAAATCGGATCAGCGCTGGTTAAATTAAACGGGAGAAGAAATTATTGAACATTACACTTTTCCATTTTATTTATTTGTAATTCTTGACACAATTTCCATTCTCTCCCATTATTCTTTCTATCGCTTTCCAGTGTTGTTTCTGTTCCCTCTCCCACTTCCGTTGTCTGTTTCTATGCCACGTTATACTTCCTTCATGTTATTTTTCCCTTTGTCTTCGAGGGTTAGGGAGTCGTGTCTCCGCGGTCGAAGTGTTCAAGTAGTCCACCTTGTACTTAGAAGATCCTGGTTTTTGTTTTGGGATTCCGTCATCCCGTTCGCGATTACAATTTTTTTTTTTTCGGCGACCCCTCCGAAATAATAGGGTAAGAATTAGTGATCAAATACTTTCGACATTCAGCACACTACAGTGGCACGCCGAAAGAGTCGTAAACTGAAAGTCTCCAAACAGATCGCGTTTGTTTAGTTAAAATTAACGCAGTATGCATCCAAGAATCACACCTCAATATCCATAATGTAATTTCAACCAGAGGACACTGGGCCATATGTTTCAATCGCGAAGAACCCAAAGCGAGTTCTGAGACGTAAGCGAAGCTCAGTACCAAGCAATAACATAGCTCTAAAAGGTCTACCACGCTCAAGAATGGGAACGAATTACAGGAACTGCATAACTAGCCGCCCCGAAAGAGATTTGTGGAAGAAAGAGGAATAGTTGGGGGGGGGGGGGGGGGCAGATTCTGGCAACTGAGAAGATGCAGTGGTAAGTTGTTTGATTGAGGAGATCTTCTTCAAGACTGAGTTTTAACTCTTAAATCCGACGCATTGCTGTCCAAGTCCCTTTAGCTCTGAAAAACGCTTGCATCCTGATAGGCAACGCTGGTGTAAAGACCCTTCTCGATACTAAATGTACCGTCTCCACGTAAATTGAACTGCTGAACTGTCATTTCCCTCTGTAACAGATTCAGTGCCGAACAAAATTTAGGTCTGGACCCAATAAAAATTTATGGTGGAAAATGCGAAGTAGGACGGAATCACAGTTATGATTTAAAAGCTGTTAACATGGTAGCAGATATGTTGTTTTATGTATCAAATTGTGTGGGGGATGAGTGTTCTCGAGGTATGGTGTCCGCCTCGAGTGCTGGAGGTCCCGAATTCAAGCCCCGGTGAGGAACGGGATTTTTTCACGTGGACTTCTAGTAACAAATTCCCCCTGGTCTCTAGGTAGTGAGATCGGACGCCCGTGTGTATTGTTGTGCACGTAAAAATATCCCTTGGCTGTTGGAAAATGAAAAAAGTAGCCTAACGGCGCAGCCTTGGCAAAATTTCGAGTTAATAATCTACCCAAAGTATTTCAGGATCCTCGCCGGTGTTACAGAGTTAGTGCACTGAGCTGAGATTTTCCGGACTCAGGCGTGATTTAGGGGTAGAACGGAGTACTTATGGGTTACACCCGTGTGCCGTGATGTTGATCCGTCGAATAAAATTAAAATTAATTTAAGGGGGCTGCAAATGGAAAATTAGTGTATATACGCCATCGGCATATACGGAAGTCGCTTGAGCTTCCCATGGCACTTAATCAGTTAAGAAAGCACATACCCACTGAAGATCAGGTAGATTATGTAGCCCAAGATACAGGCTCCGTGACGAAATGGTTACGGACGCAGTTCGTAATCCTGCATACCCGCGTTCGAAACACAGCTGTGGGCGATTTGGCAGCAGACCGTCTTGCGTTGGTTTCTTCTGAAAATGGTATGGGTACCGGTCGGTCAGAAAGCAATGGCAAACCAACCACTGAAACATAAACTTGTCAAAATATTACGAACGACAAAAAATGCTGAGGTTGACTGCGTGTTCTGTAAAGGATAGGCAGCTAACTTTAACTTTCAGGAGAAAAACTTACTCAATAGTGATCTGAGTAGATTCTGAAAATTTCTGTAATAAAATATGAAAGAAGGGACTGAAAGTAAAATTGCCAAAAATCACCACCACAATCATCATGATGATCATCACTATCAAGATGATGATGATGATGATAATTGTCATTATCATCATCATTATTACCAACTAGGTAGCCATGCGTCTCCACAACTCCTTTTGTCTTCTACTATGTAACAAATCGTATTGTACACCATTCCATGTCTGTATGGTATAATAATCAATATTTTCTCTTCCTATATCTCTACTCTCCATGTATATTACCAATTGTCGCCGTCTGTTACAGTTTTTCTCCTATCGCAATGTGATCGAAGTTTGTAGACTGCTTCCTCCTGATGTCTTGGATAAAATTATCCCATGTAAAACATCTGTAATTTCTATACAGCGGAAACACTCTGCAAATTATAAACAACAAAATTTCAAATGATAAACTAAAGGGAAATAACCTTACAGCTTCATTTCATAACATTACTTGCATGTTTCAAACAAAAGGGAAGCAACCAGAAATGAAAATGATTAGGTTTTATTAACTTGTTCTGTCGACAGCACAAGGGTCATACTCATAGAGAGAAGAAGCCAGAAACCAGCAAGGATCAATACAAAAAATGTATGAGTCATGGGCTCACAAGCCTGTTCAAACTCCATTTCACTGCTTCTGCTGTGTTCAATGGGCAGAATCCTCTTATATTTAATTATGTCTGGAGGCAGCACCTGCCTTGCTTCTTGGTCGAGCCGCATAAGTGTGTTTGCTGATAGCCTGAACCCTCCATGAGGGGTGATGTGGGGGGGGGGAGGGCTAGAGCTGCGCTCACACTACGCTGTCAACAAACGTGTTTAACAACCACAGCAAGGAGTGGGCAACGATGACACAGACTAGGCGGTCACCAGGGAGAATGCGAGTGAAAGAGTGGTTAATTTGTGGGTCATGACAATTGTGTCGAAGAAGGACAAATAACCAGGAATGATAACATGCAGTCTTGGATACATGAATAGATTTTTAGAGAACGACATACAAGCGGAGATAGTAATGTGGAGTACAGTATTTTCAGAAAATCAAAGCCAAATTAAATATAAAAATGTAACTCGTGAAAGAACATATGTTGTATGTGGCCATCCATCAATTTATCCACCCGTCTGTCTGTTTAGTTGACCATCCATCCATCAGTCCGGCTGTCAACCCATCGAGCCATACGTCTGACTGTCCGCCTAATCTACCCACCTACCTACCTACCTACCTACCGAACTACCTACCTACCTACCTACCTACCTATCTGCCTGCTTGCCTGCCTACCGGTCAATCGGTGGGCTGGTCGGTCGATCGGTCGGTGTGGTTGTTTCCCTCTGACAGCATTGCCTTCGTACGTTATTTATATCACAATTCCAGGAGTTTTATTTCTGATAATAATAAATAATAATAATAATAATAATAATAATAATAATAATAATAATAATAATCTCGTTCAGAAAGCAATGGCAAACTACTGATCGTAAACTTGTCCAGAGATCACGAACAGCCAACAGCCAAATAATGCGGGGATTGACTGCTACGTCCTGTAAAGGATATGCAACTAACATTACATTAATAATAATAATAATCTCATCACAATTATTGTCCATCTAAGCTATATATTTCACGCCTGAAATATTGCCAAGCTATCTTCACTAACTTCCTGAAACCCGCGCCCGCGCGCCCGCACGCGCGCCACACACACACACACACACACACACACACACACACACACACACACACACACAACACACACACACACACACACACAAAACATGTTAAACAAATCCATGCGCCTTCTTCCACCCCATTTTCTCCAGTGTTTTTTTTTTTTTTTAAAGCACAGGCTTTCTAGGCTGACTTAATTCTGTTCAAATAATGGGAAAATGAAACACCAGCAAATGACATTAAGTGTCCCAGATGTCAGTGAAAGGGTGGGACCCAACATGGCTGTCTGGTCAAGGGCGTCCCCGATATTATAACAACTCTACGGAAACATGCGGAGACACAGATGGAGGCTTCCTCTTTTGGATATTTGGTTTACGCCGGTGGAAGACTGTCTTTGGAAGATGAGATCATTGTTTATCCAACACAGCTCTCTCTCTCTCTCTCTCTCTCTCTCTCTCTCTCTCTCTCTCCTCTCTCTCTCTCTCCCTCCCTCTCTCTCTCTCTCTCTCTCTCTCTCTCTCTCTCTCTCTCTCTCTCTCTCTCTCTCTCTCCCTCTCTCTCTAGGGGAAAATATTCCACCCCGAGTGTATCCGAACACATGTTCACGAGGCCGGCAGGAAAAAGTAAACTTATGAAGATGACTACTGACATGGACAAGCAGTAGCAAGACAAAACATGTCTACAAAACATTAAGACAACTATTAAACAAAGTCAGTTAGATACACCAATGGGGATTTTTAAAAAAAACGTTCGAAAACTGTAGGCGTGATCTTCAGTCTTGACTTGAAGAGTAAAAAGTTTGTTGCACACCCTTTACAGGACGTTGCAGTTAACCCCACCAATTTTTGGCGGTTTGCGATTTCTTGACAGGTTTTACGTTCAGTAGTTTGCCATTGCTTTCTGAACGACCAACACTCATACCTTTGTATAGGAACAACGCAAGGCGGTCTGCTTCCAAATCGTATATAGCTGTGTTTCGAACAGCGGTATGCGAGATTACGAGTTGCATTCGTAACTTCTTCGCCACAGAGAAATGTAAAGAGTAAATCATATTAAATAAATTTAGTTGCATACCCTTTAACGGACGTGGCAGTCAACTCCGGAATGTATTCACTGTTTTTAATTTTCTAGAATATAATATGTTCAGTAGTTTACCATTGCTTTCTGAAATGCCGAAGTTCAAGCCACAAAGCAATCTGCTTCCAAATTGTATACAGTTGACTTGGAACCCGGTTTGACAAGATTATGAAACTGCATTCACTACCTTCAAGCTACAGACGCCCTATATAGTATATATCAAAAATAGTACAGCGTGAGAACCAATTTAGTACGAAATAAAAAGTAGATTTCAACAAAACATGGCACACAATCAGTTGAACAGGTATTGTAATCTAAGTTTCCGTTCACTGAACATTGAAATTGTTAAAGATACCACAAAACAAAACAAATAAGAAGATAGCCCTAGTATGGCGATATATCATCCTTTGTCCTAATGGGAGATCACATTTGGCGATATACAGGGTTAATTTTTTATAACTGTGCAGTGTTTGAAAATCCAAGTTTTGTATTTACCTATTATGTTGCACGAACTTTACAGAGGGTGAATACAAAACTTGGACTGGCAATATTTTCAAACACTGCACAGTCATTAAAAATACACCCTATATTATCATTCGGTACTGAATCAGTTAAATATAACGGTAAACAGAGAACATATATGAAAACAAACCGGGCAAGATGTTTGGGAGTTGTCACATGCAACAACTCAACTCGGTGCACCATATAAACAACTATACCGCATAGTCACAATTGTCTGCCGGCTCGGTGGTCACGTGTTCGAATCCCCTCACAATGAAATAAATTCATTGACCTGCACATCCAGGTCAAAAAGTCTAAAATGGGTACCAGAGAATTACGTGGAAAGTAAAAACGGCCGGCATGACAATTGTTGGAGAACTTGGTGACAACTGGCAAGATCGAAGGGAAGAGACCAAGGGGAAGACCGAGAAGTAAATACCTGGATGGCTTGGCCACGTGGAATGGTCGAGTCAGGAACACTGAGCTGATCCACGACTCTGGTGATCGAGTGAGATGGCAAAACATGACCGCCCACGCTTATCGGCATGGCACATGATGGATGGGTGGAACGTTAATCCTGTCACTTGTGATTGTGTTCTTGTAAAGCTTGCAACAGCAGCTGAAAAATGCTGGTGTTGACTGCAACGTCCTGTAGGGGATATGCAACATTAAAATAAAAAAGCTCGCCGATTCTACTTCTGGCTTTCGTTGATTCACTCACTGCATGCAGGCACTGGACGTTAGAAAGGCTATACAAGCACTCCAATTAAGAAAGACAGAACTCAACGACTGGATGAGATCAGCTCTAGATAGTCCTCCACTCAGAATAGTAAGTAAATTAAGTTTATGACCATTTTAATCGCCTTAGGCGCAATGTGTATTTGGTGCCAGACCATATTTGTATAGACTAACTGGCACAGTAACGGTAGTGTAGTCAGTATCATTCTGGCCGCCTTCTCTTCCCAAGACATTACCTGGTACCCGTTTTATGTTGGGTCGACCGAGAAGCCAAGGTCAATTGTATAAATTCGTATGAAGACCGAACCCACGTCTACCGGGCCGGCAGACGAATGACTAGCCACTACGCTGTCGCGGCTCCCATTATTTAATATAGGTGTTTAACTGGCCCAGCGTCAAAGTATACTTGTTACTTTAGCGAGGTGTTGTAGTCATTTGAGGGTGACCGGTTCAAATTCCGATATGACTACACTTTAGTTTTCAATTTCAACAGCGTTTAACATGATGACCTTAATGAAGATCCTACATCTGTTTTGACTGGTCATCAATAAATCATGCTGATACTCAGATAACCAATCAGATCCATCTTCACTGTCTTAATGCTACGAAGATACGGACTTCTTCTCAGCCTCGTTTGGCTCTCATTGATTATGTGTGCAATCTGTTCATGTTTGTATCTGTCTCTTCATCGCTCTCGTGCATCTCAGCAGAACCATTAAGATAATTAGCTACAGCACCAGGCATTAGTCTCAGGGACAATGGGCTGGTCATGTAGTTTGAATAGGCCATTGATTTTATGCGAGGCTTTAAGTTGTTCTCCTTTGTAATTCTTAGTAGCTCTTTGTATACTCTTGTCTGTCTGTCTGTCTGTCTGTCTGTCTGTCTGTCTGTCTGTCTGTCTGTCTGTCTGTCTGTCTCTGCCACTCTCTCTCTCTCTCTCTCTCTCTCTCTCTCTCTCTCTCTCTCTCTCTCTCTCTCTCTCTCTAAGTTGACAACATGTAAGATAAAGACATACACGGATAGACAGACACTCGGACTATCTGACTGACCGAGGAACAGGAGGATACACTAGACGGTCTAACAGATCGACCGGCGGAGAGAATGACAAGCAGAGAGACAGATTAGCAGAATGATAGATATATCTGCAGGCAGACATACAGAGAGACAAAAAGACTGACAGACAGACAGAACAGACAGACAGCCACCAGCCAGCCAGCAGTCAGCCAGGCAGGCAGGCATATAGACAGACAGACAAGCAAGCAGGCTGGTAGGCAGGCAAGTAGGCAGACAGGGTGGCTGGCAGGCAGGCAGGCAAGGTGGCTGGCATTCAGACAGACAGACAGGCAGACAGACAGACAGATCGATTGCCCAACCGAGCGTTCGACCGACCAGCTGGTCGGTCGGCCCGCCGGCCGGCCGTCAGGCAGACAGACAGATAGATAGATAGATAGATAGATAGATAGATAGATAGATAGATAGATAGATAGATAGATAGATACCTCTGAAGTCGGAGTGGGTTCGCCTGAAGGCGAGGAGCATCTGTAAAAGGGAAAGCAAACCCACACGCAAAATTCAGTCCCTTACTACTTTAAACAGTGTGTAAGGACTACGCTTGACTTTAAGCGAGTGAAGAAAAAGACAGACAAGACAGACAGACAGACAGACAGACAGACAGACAGACAAACAGATAAGGGAACAATACACGTCAGTGTGTAAACGCTCTCAGATGAGTAGGTTTCAACTATCACCGAACAATCTCTGACATCACACTGCGCAATTTTGTGCCGTGATTCACATTATATTGGTGGCTTGTTGAGTTGCCGGCTGTGAGTGAATTTCCAAGCACAACAGGACTTCATGCCAGTAGCTAATTGCCGGCAAATAGATTCGCGTTGTTATCACCACGACTTCATTAACATGTCATCACGCGTGATAGCACGCGGGCGTCGGCCAGGTTATCTCACAATCAGCCTCAGCCCGAGGCGCAACGGGCAAGAATTGACACCGTCAAGAGATTTCACTTGGAGAGGCCACCACGATCTTCTATCAGTCTCCATTCTATAGAAGAAAGAAAGACATCCTGCAAGTTTGATTCAGTTTTCAAGTCCAAACTTCTACAAATGTCTACTTTGATAAAAATATAGCCACCGAACCGCAAAAGAATCTAAGTTGCCGGGAGCGTTTTCGCGGTACTGTCAGAACAACTTCTATAAAGTTAGCTGAAGCGAGAGTATTCTCTTCAGCGATCACTCTTGCGTGATATTGAGAAGTAGCTTTTTCTTCTCATCCGTCGCTGTAGGAAATGAGGACCGTGATGGAAAATTTGAAAGATTGTACTCTTCAACTTTGGAACACACAGAAGCTAATAGATAAAGATATAACTTTGTCTTCTTCTATAAAATTGCCTGCCTGTATTATAATTATATTTTGATCGCCAACTAATACAGACGTGAGACGAAGCATCAAACTGGATAAGAATTAAATGTAGGGAACGCTTTCGTTCTATTGACTTCCACGATTCTGCAGTTGATATGATGGAAACTGGGTTGAGCTGGTCCTGTCGTAGGCCAACATTAATCAGGATCTGTCCACATAGTGTGTGTGTGTGTGTGTGTGTGTGTGTGCTGCGCACACACACATATACGCACATGCAGACACTCACACGCACGCACTCACTCACACACAAACACGTACACACAGCTATGTAATCCTCTAAGTTAAATGTCATATACATTGCTAGTCATGACACTGTTATGTCATCATCATCATCATGTGCTCTGCCAACTGGCGAAGGCGTTCTTGTCTCTCCACAGACGTCGGTCCTTTGTGTTCTAGATTAACTCATCTGCTGATATTCCTCCATGCCACCATCAGAGTCCATTCAGCATCATTTATCTTAGTAGGTCCTAACTTCTTCTCCCCACTGATCTCTACAGTTGTCACGATATTGTATAGTGCCTCTCTTCTCATCACATGACCAAGGAACTCTGTTTGACACTTTCTTATAGTTGCATGTACTGTTCTACTTTCATTAGTCTTTTCCATGTATCAATATTGAGTTACTGTGGCAGTTCAAAGTATTCGGAACATTCGTCTCAAGAACAACATCTCTATTGCTTCTAAGCTCTTCCTTGTTTCTTCATTCATGTTCCATGATTTTAACTTGTACAAGGTCATATTGATACTGTTATAGTTATTCACACTTATTGTGGATAAGAAAGTTCTAGACTACAGCTGGTGTTACCTTATATAATGAAACAAAAGGTCTGTTTAGATCAGTGGTTCTCAACCTTTTTTGGCCCGTGCCCCTCTTCACCATATTTTCAGAACGTCATTCCCCCTTCCTATTAAAAATTTGGCCCGTGGCCCCCCCCCCCCCTCCTTCACCGTATTTTCAGAACGTCATCCCCCCTTTCATATTTCCTATCTAAAAATCCCCCACCCCTACACAGTATACGTAAAAATGGAAGGTAAATTTAATAGCATGTACTAAAACAAGTCTAGACATCCACATAAAACATGATTTGTGGGTCTACTTACTTTATAAAATGAATTTTATAAGGATGAGACGTACATAACTGTAAAGCATGAAGGGAAAAACAATATCAAGTAATCGGTTCTTGTATTAACGCGATCTTGAAATGGTCTTCATTCCCCCCCCCCCCCCCCCCTTGGAAACCCTAAAATTCCCCCCTTGGGGGGGGGGGGGGAATTCCCTACCGGTTGAGAACCACTGGTTTAGATCCTATTGAAAAACAATAAAAGCAAACACAAGTACATACATGGAAAGGATCTCGGACTAAATAAACATAATGAAAAGGGGAAAGTAAATGAACATAATATAATAATATAATAATATTTAATAATAATTTTACTCGTACTTGTCATAGCTTTTATTATACTAATATATTATTTTCATCTACTTTCATCTCGCCATTCTGTTTCCTCTTATCCTGTCAGAGATCATAGTCAGGTAAGAACTCATGTTTGGTATTATTAATTTTCAGCAGGATCTAATAAACCATTTTGTTTCATTACACATATTATGATTAACAAAAAGCTTAAATAATAAATGTTAGATCTGTCATTGTTGAGTGAGCGATGTGAAACATGATGCTGTTTATCAACATGTATTGTAATCTTCAACATTCAGACCTTGCAGAATGTCCATGTTTGATTTCTTCTTGATCCACATTGCAAAACGAAGACATTGTTTCTTAAAAGCCTCGATTATGAAATTGCTCGTGATTTGCAGTTCCATGTTACCAGAGGAAAGATACATATTCTCAAGGTGTTTACTTTTGTTCGATGGTGTTGTGCCTTAGGCGATTAACTGACCCAGTGCCGCACAAAAAAGTAGGTCTGAACCAAACATAGTGCACAATCACATGAACAAGGATTATAACGTAAACTTCTGTTCACTGAGCATTGAAATAACACGATTACCATAAACTGGCGATGTATCATTCTTGTATCCAAATGAAAGATCACATTTGGCTATATATTATGACGTAATGCAGCGAAATATGCCAGGCAATAAATCGTGCAATCTATTATTTGTGTCTTCCCTATTCAGATGTATTATCCTTCGACACTAAATCTGTTAATGCTGTCTAACCCCTGACCTCAACTGACAGCCGTCTGATATTCTGTGAACGGTACCTAGTATTGTTCATCACGGAGCTGAGGTATTCAAGGTTGGTGACATTCTGAGCTTATTCGTTGTTCCTTGTAATTGCTGGTTCACATGTGTATTGTAGTAAGCAAACGTAAGTACACAGTTAGTTGCATGCCTTTTTACAGGATGTTGCAATCAACACCAGCATTATGTTGGCCCTTGGTGATTTACTAGGCAATTTAGTTCAGTAGTTAAAGTAACAAAGCAGTAAAGATGTGTGCTTGCGCGCGCGAGTGTGTGTGTGTGTGTGTGTGTGTGTGTGTGTGTGTGTATGTGTGTGGGTGTGTGTGTGTCTGCGTGAAGCATGGACACTGAATAACCAGACAGAAAGAAACAGAGATGTAGTTTATTCATAGAATACTAAGAATTCATAAGTGCATACAGTTAAAGTTAGTCTATGTCCATAATTTGATTGTTTCTTTATTTCCTAGACAATTTTACGTTCAGTAGTTTGCCATTGGTTTCTGAACTGCTGAGTTTGCCATTCCTTTCAGAACTGGTGACGCCTCGAAGTCATCCAAGGTGATGTTTTCAAATCTCCCGCTGGTAATTTCTACCACAACTCGGTTTGTCCGGGAATTATGAAAATTCGTGTCACTAACCCTTAAGCCACAGGCGCCTATTCATTCACGTATAAAAACAAGTTAATTGCATGCTCTTTACAGTAGGATGCAATCAACCCTAGCATTTATTGGCTGTTTGTGGTGTACTAAGAGATTCTAGTTCAGTGTGTCGGGGAGTTATGACACTGCACGTCTCACTTGCCTCTAAGCTACAGACGCCTGTTGTAGAGGTCAGCGTGGCCAAGAGATTTATCACCCTCGTGCTTAAGCTTCCTTGCGCTGACGGCGAGATAGTGTGATCATTCTACACACTGGTCAGTTACACTAAACGTTCACTTTTCGTTCAGAAATCAATGACAAATACTGAACATAACATTACCTTGAAAATCGACGTGGGATCTCCTGCAGGGACATGTAACATACACAGGTAAGAAGATCAATACTCAAGTTCCTGCGAGAGGTAATCTTACGTATAGAGGGGAATTCTCACACCAGGACAAATACAATCCCCATGTTTGGTCACGTTGTGAGACAAGAAGAGGTCAACTCACAAATAGAGGGGAATTCCCACACCAGGACCCAGACAATCGCCATTTGTGGTCACGTTGTGAGAAGACAAGTGGTCAGTACTACCGAGAAGTTTAAGAGGCTAGCGCTTAAACTTCTTGTGCGCTGACGGCGGGATAGTTGGTTCATTGCACACAGCGGTCAGTCGGGTTTCTTCTTCTTCTTTCGTTCGCTTGAAATATGTCTATAACT
Organism: Cepaea nemoralis; assembly: GCA_014155875.1. Classification (NCBI taxonomy): domain Eukaryota; kingdom Metazoa; phylum Mollusca; class Gastropoda; order Stylommatophora; family Helicidae; genus Cepaea; species Cepaea nemoralis. Next base: position 28,843 of record JACEFZ010015481.1, read on the forward strand.
GCAATGCTGTCTCTTGTATGAATTGAACTGTCTTTTTCAGTTCACACAGCGCTCCATAGAGTTTATCTTCCACTGTCGTCTCTCTAGGCTAGAAGGTTTGCCTAGATATGTTATATTTTGGGCAGTCTTGGAGTATGTGCTCTGCTGTCTGCGACGCCAATCCACATGTGTACATGGCTGTTTCACCAATCTTGAATTTTGTATACATGTGGTTGCGTAATCTATTGTGTCTTGTTCTGAGGCGCAGAATAATGACTTGTTCTGGTCTGTCCATAACGTGGTAGTCGTCTTGAGCAGGTTTTGGTGGCTTTCTGACTGATTTGATCATTCTTTTCTTTTGGTGGTATATAACGGGCACATCAGGCTGTTCTTCTTTGGCTCCTTCCTTAGCCAATTGATCAGCTCTGTCGTTTCCGGGTACTCCACAGTGGGATGGTATCCACTGTTTGGTGACCTTATGTTGACTGCTAAGTTCAGAAAGTAGTGTCCTTAGTACTGGCAATTTCCCAGACAGGAGCGCCTCGAGTACTGATTTTGTATCTGTCAATAGCACCACAGGTTGTGTACCATTGCTGGTATTTAGTAATTTCTCTGTTGCTATCTTGATTGCCTCAATTTCAGCAACGTAGTTATGGCAGTACTTTCCTTTCGGTACTCTAGCTGTGTTCCTAGTACTATTTGGGTATTCTATGTACACTCCCGCTCCTCCATTTCGAACAGCATTTTGTGCTGACCCATCTGTGTAGACTCGGATCCAGAGGTCCTGTGAGTATTCTTCATCAAGGAAGCTGAGAGTGGCTGTTCTGCGCTGCACACTGTTCTGTTCTTCCTTGTCAAATATTCCTCTCACTTTTGTCTGGATTTGTAATGATAGTCTATGCTCATCTTTCCATGGAGTTTGCTCTGGAATAGTTGTTAGGGGGATACCAACTGTGGGCAGATCGGTGGTTTCTCTGTAGAGTCGTTTGGCCTGGTGGATAAAACTACTTCTTTTCAACCGCCCCATAGCTAGGTTTTCAAATCTGTTCTTCATAGGGTGGCCTAGCAAGCTGAGGAACTTTTCTGCTTGTATTAGCGTTTTCGTATCTCTGCGCTCACTCAGTGCTTGTGTCCTCCCCATCTTCTCCATTTCCACTATAGGGGTTGATCTCATCCCTCCTGTGGTGACTCTAAGTGCTTGATTTTGCACTTTGTCCAGCTCTTGTAGTGTGGTTTTTGATGCCGAACACCACGCAGTTGACCCGTATTCCAGGTGTGGTCGTATGCTCTGTTGATAAACTTTGCTAAGTATTTTCCCACTGGCTCCCCATGTGGTTCCACTTAGCTTTCTCAGGATGGCTATTTTCCTTCTGGCTTTTGCTACTGCTTTGTTGATGTGCTTTCTCCATGTCAGCCTGCCATCAAATGTTACTCCAAGGTATGTTGGTCGGGGTGTTCCATTTATCTGGATGGTCCCTGCCTTTTGTTTTGGAGAGAGGGTAAATAGGGTGGTGCTGCACTTGTCAGTGTTTATGCTGACACACCATCTATTTGCCCATGCAGCAAATGTGTCTACAGCTCTTTGTAGTAATCTGGTGGCCACTGATGCATGTTCATTTGTGCTCCATAGAACCAGGTCATCGGCGTACATTGCCGCTTTAATTCCATGCGGTAGATTAGCAGCGAAATCATTGATGAAGATTAGAAAAAGTGTGGGGGACAAGACTCCGCCCTGGGGAACACCATGACGCAGTAGTACTTTCTTGCTCTTTAGTCCGTCTATCTGTACTCGGGCTCTTCTGTTGTGCAAGTATGCTTTCACCCATTTGTACATTCTTCCATTGACTTTGCAGTTTCTCAGTTTATTCATCAGACCTTCTTTCCAGACTTTGTCAAAGGCTTTCTTCAAATCTATCCATGCCGCAAGCACCAGCTTCTTCTCTTGGAATGCATCCTCAATTTCTTGAGAGAGGTAGGTTGTCTGATCTTCCGTAGAGTAGCACTGCTTAAAGCCAGCCTGCTGTGGCACAAGGATGTTTTTACTTTCAATGTACCATTGCAGTCTGTGATTGATGATGCGCTCCAGTGTTTTGCAGAGACAGCTGGTGAGGCTAATTGGTCTGTAGCTAGATGCAATGGAACTATCTTTCCCTGATTTTAGGAGGGGTATCATGATTGCTTCTCTCCAGGCTTGTGGAACACTGCCTAAGGTCCAACTATTATTGAAGATCTGCAACAGCTTTGCTTTGGCCTCTGTTCCTAGGTTCCTGATCATTTCATTGGAGATACCATCAGCTCCTGGTGACTTTCTCATTTTCAGTTTTGATATGGCTAGCTCCAGTTCGCTGATTGTAATGGGTGCCTCTAGAACCTCATGTACTATTTCCTTCTGTCCTGTATGTTGCCGTTTCTCTCGAATCTTTTGTTGTTTCTCTGGACTAATTTTGATATTATTATCTTGTGCGAATGAGTCCGCAAAATGGTCAGCTGCTTGCTTTCTTGTTAAGATGTTTCCATCTTTATGTAGTCATAAGAGAGGGTGCTGCTTTCACTTACAAGCTCATTTTCTACAGTTAGAAAGACTGGCCGATGGTCGCTGCCACCAAATGTTGACTTCTCTTTCAGAAAGCAATGGCAAACTACTGAATTGCATAGAAACTCGATCTGGCTTTAATCACAACGTCGTGGAAAGGACATGCTGCACATTTGTGATGAGCTGAGAGGGTTTGGCGAAGATTGGGACAAACGGGAAGGACGAGGGAGTGAGAGAATAGGTCGACACTGGGAGAAAATGATGATCGGATTGGCAAAGTTGCATGGACGGTCAACCAACAGTCGCATGAAACAGAAACGCAGGGGATACATGTTTGTAGAGGAGCATGATCGTCTGCGCCGCTCGGCATGGCAACATCTTCATCATGCTTCATGTCGATAAGCGTAAACGAAGTTCATCATCTCACACAATCACCAGAGTCCTGATAGGTTCTGTGCTCTTGTCCCGATTATGCCTTGCAGCTGATCTTTCCAGGTATTTCTCTCTTTACTTTCTTCGTGCTCATTTTCCAAGTTTACTTGTTTTAACTATGTTTTAAGTTTATATTCCATTATAAGTGCCCCAGAATTATCGTGACTAACTCTGAATTCTCTAATCAGTTTACAGGTTTCATTTTTTTCGCGAAGAAGTCTTGTTAAATGCGCTGTTGACCCAGACTGTTCTTCGCATTTCTTCCAGAAACCACATTACCACTGCTATTTAGATATTTCTCAGCCTGACTCAATCAATCAATCAATCAATCAATCAATCAAACAATCAATCATGTGCCATGCCGGAAAGCGTGGGTGGTCATGACTCGCCATTTCACTCGATCGCCAGAGTCGTGGATCAGCTCAGTGTTCCTGTCTCGTCCATGCCATGTGGCCAAGCCATCCAGGTATTTTCCTCTCGGTCTTCCTCTTGGTCTGTTCCCTTCGATCTTTCTAGTTGTCACTACGTTCTCCAATCCATTTCTTCTCATGAAATCTCCAAAAAATTTTGACTGTCTACGTGTAATTTCTTTAATCAATTTATGATTTTCATTTGTCTCCTGTAGTACTTGGTCATTGGTTTTTCTGACTGTCCATAGTATTCTTTGCATTTTCCTCAGAAACCACATTTCTGCAGCCATCAGATGTTTTTCAGCTTGACTGCACATTGTCCAAGTTTCACATCCATACAAAAGAACAGGCTCTATGTAACACCTCGACACTCTTTTTCTCGTTTCAATTGACATCTTTTTATTGGTCAGTATGTTTTTCATCTTGCTAAAGGCTACTTTCGCTATGGCCATTCTTGTTCTAATCTCTACAAGGCATCTTCCATCAGATGTTATGACTGTTCCAAGATAATTGTACCGATTCACTTGTTGAAGAATATTCCCATGTACTTGTATATTACATTGTGGTATTTCGTTCTTCCTAGTGACGACAATAACCTGTGTCTTTTTACAATTTAATTCAAATGCCAGTTGTTCTCTGTGTGCAACAACCGCATCTACTAATTGTTGCAGATCCTGCTCATTGTCTGCAGCCAATACTGTATCATCTGCATATCTAATGTTATTGATGTTTCGTCCTCCAATGCTGATTCCATTTATATCTTCTACATTTTTAAAAGTATTTTCACTGTGTAGGGAAAAAAAGATCTGGAGACATTACACATTCCTGCCTAACACCTCTCTTAATTGGCTGATATTGTCCCACTTCATGATCAATCCTTATGGCAGCTTGTTGTTTCCAATATATGTTTTTTTAATGTCTAATGTCTTTCCCATCAATTTGTAGATCTGCAAGCATATCTACCATGTTGACATGTCTTACTCTATCAAAAGCCTTTGTGTAGCCATTAAAGCAAAGATGTATATCTTTGTTTACTTCTATAGAACGTTCAATAACTGAACGCAGCATATACACAGCATTTACTTTACCCTTTCCTTCTACAAACCCATATTGTTCTTCTCCTATTTCAGGTTGTATTTTCTTTCTCACTCTTTACATGATAATTCGTAGCAAAATCTTTGTGATGTGACTCATTATACTAATTGTTCTATGTTGATCACATTCCAAGGCGACTGATTTCTTTGGTATTGCAATAAATTCAGAATTACATAATTCAGAAGGTGTATCTCCAGTATCATATAATGAGTTCAGCAGTCTGGTGACTTGATCTATTCTATATTCTTCTAAAGCTTTAATCATTTCTGTTGTGATGTTATCTGAACCGGGGGCCTTGCCAGCTTTCATATGTTTAAGAACATTTCGAACCTCTATCTTCATAATTGGCGGTCTTTCATTATTAAATCTAATATCATGCTGGTCATTTCTGTTATCATCATAAAGTTTTTTTCACATAGTCTGACCATACATGTAGAATCTGATCTTTTTTTATTATGATTTTGCCATCTTTAGTTTTTAGACAACCTGCTGATGTACTTGTTCTTTTATTAGTAAGTTCCTGAATTCTTTTGTGCACAAAATTAGCTTGACTACTTTTATATTTCACATATAAAATATCAACACTATTGTTCTCACTGCAATTGATAGCTTCGTTATTGGTGAGTTTGTTTTAGAACTTAAAAATTACTACACTTGCTATGGTGAGTGACTCTTAATGGCATCTTCCATCAGGTGTTATTTATGACTGTCCAGAGATAGTTGTACCGACTCACCTGTTGATGAATTTTTCAATTTACTTGAATGTTATATTGCGGTCTTTCTTTACGAAGATGACTATGATTTGTTTTAATACAATTTAATTCTAACCATATTTGCTCACCGTGTACAAAAACCGCATCCACTAATTGCTGTAGATCCGGCAGATTTGCCCTGTATGTGTGTGTGTGTGTGTGTGTGTGTGTGTGTGTGTGTGTGTGTGTGTTACTCTTCTTGTATGTGTGTTTTGTTTGTATGTGTGTACATGTGTGGGGGTGGGTGGGTGGAGGTTACTTCAGGGCACGGAGGCACAGCTTTCCCTGGAGTGGTCCACTGGATTAGCATCAACGTTGTTTTTACCCAACCCACTTAGCAGCCAAAAGCAAACACCGCTAACACATCCAATGCTAATCTGACACTCATGCCGTCAATCTTATCGAAATCACCTGAGGTGTTAACCGTTTCCTTAAATTTATTTACATGGAAGTCTGCAACCGACAGGGCAGACACCTGGGCGATGCTGAACGGGAATATTGGTACGTCAGACCAGAGTAAACATCGCGGTAAGACTCGGCTAGAGGCAGATACGTTCCACGGGTCTACTCACACATGGCACTCGCGGGGTTCACCTGAAACTCATTTCAGACCTCAAGAAAACGCAAAACAGCCCCGGCTTTATTTACAGCTTCACGGCGCTGCTAAATGAGTTACACCAGACTCTACCTGACCTATTGAAGCTTGCAGTTCTACTAATGTGCGCTTGTCTGTTTACGAGGCGGGGGTAGTTTGCGAACAATATAAAATGTACAGGTTCTCCCCATGGGGTTAGATAATTGTTCCAGCAGACTCTGTTATTGTTTCGGGGTTTTTGGATATGTAAAAATGCAGACTCCTGGGCGGAAGTGGTAATGACTTAATGTTGTTAAGGTGGCTCATAGAGATTATGGGCGGGCGCTCTAGCGGAGTTGATATCCGACTGCCCTGTTAATGTTATGAGCACGGTCAGACGCGGGTTGGACATCTGGGCTCATGACTTGTCAAAATGAGGAAAACACTGACCACCTATTCCCCCCCTGGCTTTCAGGCCTGCACAATATGATGGCGCTATCTCATCACAGACCCCTGCCAGGGAAATACTTCTGGACGAATGTATAAATAAATTAATGATTATGGCGGATGCGTCCGTGTAGCTGATAGGGTGCAACACTGATAATGCCATGAGCGCAGTCGGTCGAGGATTCGACACTTGCGTTCGTTATCAGTTAATAGAGGAACTGACTGGCCACCTACTCGTCCGTGCATTCAGGCCTGCAAAATGTGATCGCCCTATCTGACAAACGAAACTAAAAACATGTGCGTGGCCTTTACAGAACGTTACATTTATTTCCAGCATTTCTTGGTTGTTTGCGATTTAGTAGGCAATTTTATGTTCAGTAGTTTACCATTGCCGGTTCCGTGGCGAAGGTGTTACGGACGCGGTTCGTAATTCCGTATGCCCGCGTTCGAAACATAACTGTGAGCGATTTGGCAGCAACCGTATTGCGTTAGTTTCGCGTTGGTATCGGTGCCAGTCGTTCAGAAAGCAATGGAAAACTAGTGTACGTAAACTTGCCAAGAGATCACAACAGCAGTAAAATGCTGGTGTTGACAGTGATGTCCTGTAAAGGATATGCAAATTTAAAAAAAAATTACGATTGCATTCTGAACAGCCGACGCTCATAGCATCGACATCATCGCGAAGAGATCTGCTTCCAAATCGATTGCGGCTGATTTCATACCACCGACACTGTATGCCGGGGTATTATGAAACTACGTTCACTAACCCCTAGGCCAAATATGCCGACATACAAAATAGAACAACGTAGACTCAATAAAGTATTCACGATGTTTGGTTGGTCGGTGTTAATACGCGTGGAAGACAGATTTAACTTTTAAGTCCTATGTTTGAGCATTGGCAGTTAGGCCGGCTAAGTCCTGCATAGGGCTCCCGTCAATAGGCATTAGGTATGGTGTAAAGGCTTTTCTCCCGTCTATTGGCATTAGGTTTGATGTAAAGACTTTTCTCCCGTCTATTGGCATTAGGTTTGGTGTAAAAACTTTTCTCTCGTCTATTGGCATTAGATTTGGTATAAACACTTTTGTCCCGTCTATTGGCATTCAGGTATGGTGTAAAGACTTTAATCCCGTATATTGGCATTAGGTTTGGTGTAAAGACTTTTCTCCCGTCTATTGGCATTAGATCTGGTATAAACACTTTTGTCCCGTCTATTGGCATTAGGTATGGTGTAAAGACTTTTCTCTCGTCTATTGGCATTAGATTTGGTATAAACACTTTTGTCCCGTCTATTGGCATTAGGTATGGTGTAAAGACTTTAATCCCGTATATTGGCATTAGGTTTGGTGTAAAGACTTTTCTCCCGTCTATTGGCATTAGATTTGGTATAAACACCTTTCTCCCGTCTATTGGCATTAGGTATGGTGTAAAGACTTTTCTCTCGTCTATTGGCATTAGATTTGGTATAAACACTTTTGTCCCGTCTATTGGCATTAGGTATGGTGTAAAGACTTTAATCCCGTATATTGGCATTAGGTTTGGTGTAAAGACTTTTCTCCCGTCTATTGGCATTAGATTTGGTATAAACACTTTTGTCCCGTCTATTGGCATTAGGTTTGGTGTAAAGACTTTTCTCCCGTCTATTGGCAGTAGGTTTGGTGTAAGGAATTTTCTCCCGTCTATTGGCATTAGGTTTGGTGGAAGGACTTTTCTCCCGTCTATTGGCATTAGGTTTGGTGGAAGGACTTGTCTCCCGTCTATTGGCATTAGGTTTGGTGTAAGGACTTTTCTTCCGTCTATTGGCATTAGGTTTGGTGTAAGGACTTTTCTCCCGTCTATTGGCATTAGGTTTGGTGGAAGGACTTGTCTCCCGTCCATTGGCATTTGTTTGATGTAAAGACTTTTATTCCGTTTATTGGCATTAGGATTGGTGTAAGACCTTTTCTCCCGTCTATCGGCATTAGGTTTGATGTAAAAGCTTTTCTACCGTCTATTGGCATTAGGTTTGGTGTAAAGACTCTTATTCCGTTTATTGGCATTAGGATTGGTGTAAGGACTTTTCTCCCGTCTATTGGCATTAGGTTTGGTTTAAGGACTTTGGGTGCAGGTGGTGGATGAAGTTTAAGAGCAACCAACAGATAGTTGTAGGTTATGGTCTCCAGCTTCATGACGGTAGGCAGAGGATCTCTTTTTTTCGGGAGACAATGGCTACTGTCACCGACCTGTATGGTCACTGCTAGGAAGGAAAGCAATGGCAAACTACCTTCTTTACAAATGCCAAGAATATCATGTACTGCAGTCTTATTGATGATCAGAGAAACGGCGTAAACGGGTGCTCCACAGCAGCAGCCTCGCTCGGTAGGGGTAGTCATGTGCACCAGGGGACTCCAGACCGTCAGCAGGCGACTGAGTGCAAAAGAATATCAGCATTGAAAGTAGGAACTTGGAATGTAAGAACTATGAGTGGGGATGGAAAATTTGATAACATTAAGAATGAAATGAGAAGATTAAATATTAACCTGTTAGGCATATGTGAGACCAGATGGACAGGAATGAAAATTATAGCATCTGAGGTATATAGAATAATCTATTCCTGTGGGGAGAAACAACAGAGAGGAGAAGCAATTATGATGGATAAAGAGAGATCAAAACCGATCAAGGATATTGGACTGTATCAGACAGAGTATTATCGGTGAAGTTGAGTGGAAGACCTTTTGATGTCAACGACATACAAGTTTATGCACCAACAGCAGACAGTAGTGATGACGGCATTGATGAATTTTATAATGATTTAGAGAAAGCCTTCAAGAAATACAAGAATTCTGAAGTAAATATCATAATGGGTGACTTGAATGCCAAAGTTAGAAATCAACAGGACGGATGCATAGTAGGAAAGTATGGACTAGGGGAACAGAATGAAAGAGGTTGCAGACTTGTACAGTGGGCAAAAGAGCAGGATTTGATTATTGGAAACACCTGGTATAAACATCACTCAATGAGATTATGGACATGGAGGAGTCCTGATCATAAGGTCAGAAATCAGATTGATTATATTCTCATCAACAGAAGATTCCGAAATGCCTTAAAAGTCGCAAAAACTATACCAAGCGCAGACTGCTACAGCGACCATAGATTAATCTTAAGCAATTTACATATAAAATTAAAGAGAGTCAAATATTCACAAAGAAACACAAAATTTGATCTACGGGCACTGAAGAGTGAGGAAATAAAAGATAAATTCAACTGTAGAGGTAAAGAACAGATTCGATGCATTGTCCGATATGGAAATATTATTCCAAGACGTCAGTGACCAATGGGAAATATTAAAGAAATCAGTCAATCAAGCTGCAGAAACAGCCATCCCAAAAACAAAGATAATAGGACGCAAGAAATGGATGACGGAAGACATCTTAAAATCTCATGGAAATAAGAAAAATAACAAGGAAAAATATGAAGAGATTCACAGGAAAATTAGAAAGCTTTGCAAAGAGGCAAAAGAAACACGGCTTGAGGAAAATTTCAAGGAAATTGAAAACCAACACAACACCCGGAATACCAAATTAATGCACACAAGAATTAGTGACATTGTAGCAGTATGGGTATATTGGGTGGGCAAAACTACAGCACGCTTGAGCATCAGGGTGGAATGGGAAGAAGGATGCTCAAGTCGTGACGTAGTTTGTTGTTAGGAAGCAGTCAACATCTGGGCCTGGAAGGGAGAAGACGCCATGTTGTATGAAGGTTGTAGAAATTGTCATCAAGATGAAATAAATCTCTATTTATAAACAAACAAAGAACTCGTTAGTCCTATTTAGCTGTGCGCTGTTACAAAGGACTGAATTTGGTGCCCATGACACAGGATACGAACTTGGAGTGTCGCAGAATCACAATATGCTGTCCAGGTCGAACATCGAACTAAAGTCAAAGTTTTGAAGATCTCGTTCTGCTTACATCAAATACCCAGAGACAGAATTACGGCACGGTTCTATACTTCTATTGAACGTCAAAACGAAGTTGATAAATGTGATAAATGGCTACTATGTTGTCTGTGAGAGTTACAGCAGCCAAAAGCCCGGCTAGGGGTGGTTGTCTGTAAATATTGTTCAGAAACCTCGCTGTAAGGACCTCTTGTCAAGAATCCTAGATGTATAGGCAGTCGTTGTCACCTGAGTTATGAAAGCCGGCTTGCCAGAGTGAGTTGCTGTACAGTGGTGATCATCTCGCTGAGCAAAAGATTGAGAAAGACCTAGCACATTTTTTCTGGATCGTTTGAAATAAGAGGCTCAGGAAAAAGAAACCTTCAAGGCAAGTCGAATCAAGTAGAAACATTTTACTAACAGAGCAGTTGTCTACTTCTCGTTAAGATAGATTGCCTGGAGCGAACTAAAAGCCGCAGAATCCTGACCTTGAGACTTTTTGAAGAATAAGAAGAATGGAAAGCTCATTAACAGCAGCGATACCGCTAAAGAACTCTCGGAAGTGGGAGAGGCAGACTGGGCTGCCGACCTACTGAAATTATCGCTTTCCTGAATTACACCGATACTCAAGACGTCGCTTTGATGTGCAAGTCTGGTAGGGACCCAACCAGGGGTTGAAGTTACTGAGACGTTGGAGGAAGAAACTCCCTAACTACCTGTAGTACGTGATCGATTGGAGGAACATTTCAACTTACACAGACTCCGGGCGTTTGAATTCTACCTGACAACGAACGTAGAGGAATCCGTCTTTCTTGGATCGGGAGCAAATTAGGGTAATTGGTGAACTTTAAATGTTATTTTACGTACAATTGACTACTTGAACAATTCTGTGGTGTAAAGTAAATACGATCATATTGTTAATTTAGCTGGTTACGAATGTGAATTTGATTTATTGGTGCATACATAAATATTTCAGCATGACAGAACAGGATTCATTGGCACAAGTTTTGACGGGGGTAGGAACAGCGGTAGGTAGACTTCATACGGTTATAAACAACAGGGAATGGCAACTGAAATTGTTAAGTTTAGTGGACAGGCAAGAGATTTTAAGAAATGGATAACTTCCATAGAGAAATATGCGTATTTGGTGTCTGCATCAGATGATGAGAAAATGAGACTTGCTTATCAGGCAGCAACAGAACCGGTTTCGGATCATATCCGAAGAAAATTAGAGGCTAGAGTAGATGAGACATGGGAGCAGTTCAAAGACGACCTGGCCCATAAGTACGCGGAAATAACGGATCCACAACATGCGTTTTCGGTGTTGAGACAGTCTAAACAAAACACTGGAGAGACGGTACAATTGTTCAGCGATAGGTTGATTAACCTGGCTGAAGAAGCATTCTTAGGACAGAATGTACGAGGAGAGGAGGTGGAGAGGATGTTAGTCGGGATTTTGTAGATGGCATAAAATCCGATGGATTGAAGTTTAAGCTGATGAGAGAAAACCCTGAGAGGTTATCACAAGCTGTAGATATTGCGGTACAAGAAGAAAATTTGAGACGTAGATTTAGATTGAGAACAGGACGAGAAATAGGAACTAGTCGAGAGGACAGGATTGAGGAGCCTATGGAGATAGGACAAACAAGGTTCGGATGGAATAGGAGAGGAGGTATACAGACGTTACAAGGTAGTAATAGAAATGCTTGTGATGAAAGAAGACAAATGAGGTATCCTACAAGTGAGACAGTAGGTAAAACGAACAACACAAATATAGTCTGTTGGTTTTGTGGTCAACGTGGACATGTTTCTCGTTTTTGTGATAACAGGCGTGTCCAGTCGAATACACAAAGTAGAAATGGCAATAGCAGGTTGAATAGGAATGTTGAAGATAGACACAGGAATTTTACAGTTACAAGAACGCAGGAAAACCGGCGCCCTACCTATTAAATAGGACCTGTAGTAGGAGGGAAAATAATAAGGTCCCAAGGTTTAAAGAATATGTTAATAACAGTAGAGAATACTTTCAACTAGAGGAAATCAAACAGTTTACAGAAAATAAAACAGATCATAGCTCATGTATAATAGAAATAGGAAAATATAGAGTTCGTACATTAATTGATTCAGGAGCTCAGGTTAGTTTAATTAAAGAAAGTTTTTTTTATATAAAATAATGAGAAATTGTAGAATATTTAAGACTCATAATAATCTTCACTCTGTTACAGGACAGAATTTACAAGTAATTGGACAGACAATGATCAATTTTAAATTAGGGGGGATCAACGTAAGACATCTTTTTCAGGTAGTGAAAGATTTAAATAGAAACATGCTTATAGGAAGAGATTTTTTAATAAAAAACGGAGTAAGACTTCTCTTTGATTTACACAAATTAAAATTCAAGGACGTGTATGTAGATATGGAAGAAGACATGCATATATCGGCACTAGTTAGAATTAAAATGTCCACGACGTTAAAACCACAGTCGGTTAATTTGATACAAGCGAAGATAAAGAAAAACCCATATTATGTGGCAGGACACACAGTTAGAATCACTGAATTGCAAAAGGAAGTAATTGATGAGCCTGGTCTTGAGGTCCCGGATGGAATAATATCGTTAGATAAACGATTAACCTTTCCAGTAATGATTATTAACAACACAGGTAGAGAAATCAAATTATACAGAGGATGTGTAATAGCCAAACTAGAACATAACATTAGTGATATATTGGCAACGGATAGAGTAGAAATGTCGGGAACAAATTATTCAGAAACTTCTAGTGAAAGAGTTAATAACAGACGCGGACGCGGAAGAAGAGGGAACGTACAAATGGATGAATTGATCCATCCATTCAGAAGAAATACAGCCCAAATACATTCACTAGACAAAATGACAAGGGAACAAGAATTGTTGGCACAGTTAAAAGCTCCACCAGAAAATAAGAAAGTATTAGAACAACTTATAAAAGAAAATCAGGATGTATTTGCAATTAATGATTTAGAATTGGGAAGGACAAAAACAGTTACAATGGAAATAGATACGGGAGACCATCCACCAATTAGTTTAAAACCATATAGAACTCCATTAAGAAATAGGGAAGTTGTTGAAAAGGCAATAGAAGATATGTTGAAAGCAGGGATAATAACAAGATCGAAGTCAGAATGGTCATCTCCGATAGTAATTGTGACCAAATCTGATGGTTCAAATCGGTTCTGCTGTGACTATCGGGCGTTGAACAAAATCACTAAGAATGTAGCGTACCCACTGCCGGTGATTGATGATATTTTGGGGCTGCTTAATGGCTCTACATTCTTCACGACGCTAGACGCAAGATCAGGATTCTGGTGTATCCCGATGTCGGAAGACGCTCAAAAGAAGAGTGCTTTTTGTACTCATATGGTTTCTTACGAATTCTTACGAATGCCATTCGGGGTTCGAACGGCCCCGTCTCACTACATGCTGTTAATAAATGAGGTATTAGAGGGTATGCAAAAGTTTGCATTAGCATACATAGACGACATTCTGATCTATACAGCAGGGGATGTGGATGATCACTTAAAACATGTCAGATTAGTATTCGATAGATTGAGAATACACGATGTTAAGTTGAAGCTTAGTAAATGCCAGTTTTTAAAAACAGAAACAAAATATTTGGGGTATATTATTAATAGAGACGGAATTAAACCAGACCAAGACAAGATAAAGGTTATTAAAGAGTTACCTCCTCCAACTAACGTAAAAGAAGTGCGTGCTTTTATTGGAACCTGTGGGTATTATAGGCGCTTTATCCCAGGGTTTTCAAAAATAGCAGAACCTATTACTAATTTAACGGGCAAATACGCTAGATTTAAGTGGGATGATGAGTGTCAAAAAGCGTTCGAGTTTTTAAAAAACAGTTTAACAGTGGTACCACTATTGATGCATCCAGACTTGAATAAACAGTTAATACTATATACAGATGCTTCGGACAATGCTATAGGAGCGTGTTTGGTTCAACCATATGAAGGAAAAGAATCTGGAATACCAGAAGTTAAAAATGAAAGACCAATTTATTTCTTGTCTCATAAACTTAGCAGGTCTCAAAAGAAATGGTCGACTATTGAGAAAGAGGCTTATGCTATTCATTATGCTCTACAGAAACTTAACTACTATTTACATAACGCAAATTTTGTTATTAGAACTGACCATATGCCTTTAAAATCTCTGTTAGAAGCTCCAGTGCAGAACAGGAAAATACAGACGTGGGCATTGAATCTACAGGGATACAATACTAAAATTGAATACATACCAGGTAGGATTAACACATGTGCTGATTTATTGTCTAGGATCCCGTATCCACAGTCATCAAGAGACACAGAAGATGAAGGTGACCCAGAGATCGACGACCGAAACTGGCAAGTAAATATATTAGATTCTGCCATAATAAATAGAGAAGAGTTTGAGAGTTTACCATCGGATCAAGAGTCTGAACCTAGAGCAGAAGATCCACATTTAGCACAATTTAATATGAAAGAAGAACAAGAATTAGATCCAAAAGTCTTACAAATAAAACAGAAATTAAAAGAAACGGAGGAGAATAAATATAAGAAGAATTATTTAGTTTTGCAAGACGACGAACAGTTATATTATATGAGTGAAAGGAACGAACAGCTAAGAAAATATATTCCAAAACATTTGGAAAATGAAGTTTTAAAAGCATATCATGATGAGAATGGTCATCTCGGTCGTGATAAATTGGTGAAAGCACTTACGAGTAAATATTATTGGCCGAACTTATTTAAATCTGCTTGTAAATATGTAGATACGTGTGAAAGATGCAGATTAAGGAATATGAAAACAATTAAGTGTCCCTTACAAGATACAGATATTCCTCAGTTTCCTATGCAAAAAATTAGTTTAGATATATCGGGTCCTCACCCTAGAACATTGTCAGGAAACGTGTATTTAATTCATATAGTAGACGTCTACAGTCTTTGGCCGGAAGTTTATGCAATCCCAGATAAGAGCGCAGATACTGTCATTAATATTTTTTTTACAAGAGTTCGTACCAAGATTTAGTTGCCCACAAAGTATACTTAAGGATAATGGTAGGGAATTTGTAAATAAAAAATTCGAAAAGTTATTAAAAGATTTGAATATAAAACATATAAAGACCTCATACTATAGACCTTCTTCAAATGCTAAGAACGAACGTCAACATAGGACATTATATGATATCATAGCAAAGATCGTCGATGAACATGAAAAAGATTGGGATTTGTTCCTGGGACCAGCGCTTAGCGCTATACGCACAAATCAAAATGAGAGCACGGGGTTTTCACCATTCTATTTAATACACGGGAGAGAACCAGTACTACGTATAGATAATCTGTTAAAACCAAGACGGAAATATATGGGGGAAGACTTTCAAGAGACTATCATACAGGAAATGCATAAAGCACACGTAAGACTAAAGAATAATATAATTAAAGCTAGAGAAAGACAGAAAAAGTACAAAAACGTGAATACAAAATTATAGGAGTTTAAAGTAGGTGATAGAGTTTATTATAAGAAGCATAGAAGGAACTCTAAGTTTGATGCTCGTTGGGTTCCAGGTTATTACGTTTTGGAAAAGCTAGGAAATGTATCGTATAGTATCAAGAACCAGGTCACGGGACATGTGGCAAGGGCACATGTGGAACACTTAAGAAGAGATGAGGATGAGAGGGGAAATAATAATTATAATAATAATTATTATTCAGACACTGGATACTTAGATGAACAAGTCGTCAGGGGAGCTACAATAATCCCAGGTTTTGGAAAAGATCCAGCACAAAATCAGTTAATAACAACTCCAGTTTACGATGATACTCAAGAACAGACAATACCGAAAACGGTAGAGGAAGAAAATGTGAATGAGAGTCATTATGATAGTATAGAATCTATGGAAGAGGAAACAGGTGCTCCATTTAAGAATACTAGACAAGCAACGAAAAGAAGAATGGATAAACAAAGAGAAAGAGAAGTAAAAAGACAGAGAAGAATTAGAGATTATTCAACAAGCGGTGAAGATATGCCTCTACTAGAAAGGTCCTTAAGAAATAATGATAGACAAATTAGATGGGATATTGAACGGAAGAGATTAGCGGCTGCTAGCGAGAGACATACAGGTGAAGAAGAGGAAATGGATGAAAAGTCAGAATCAAATAGTAGTATGGAAGAAACTAATAAGTTATACGAAGAAGAAGATATTGATGTGGAGATAGCACTTATTCAAAGAAAATTGGAGTTATTGAAGAAGTGGAAACGTAAGAAGTAAATGATTAGAAAATACTGCAGATAGCAAGATATAAGTTTCATGATGTAAAAAGGAAAGAGATACTTGAGGAAGTATATGAAACGGTGGAAATGGCTTCTATGGATACTTTTCATAAATGGTCTTGAGGAGTAATTAAGCATTGAGATAACTAATATAGATGTAGGTTCGAGTGAGGCATATATTTTTTTTCTCTCTGTGATGGAATTGCTGGTTGATTTTATGTTTCAACTTCTGGAGTTTTCGTAGATAGTTAAGTAGTTAATGGTACAGCAGGTAGATGTACTCTATAGTAAATAGACAAGTTTTTATTGGTGCTAGAAATACCGTGGTTAACGGAAATGATTAAGAAGTTGTAGTGATGTTTGGTACAAATCTAAGGGAAACAATTGGTGTGCCGAGCCACAGGTTAATTAGTAGATAGATGACGGCTGGTACATTGAGATGACATTGGGATAATCGCCACATTAGTAATAGATAAAATGAGTTGACCTGTAGTTTACAGTGCTTGCTTAAGATGATATTCCAGATATTATGATATGTTAGGAGTTAGGCTGGAAAAAGATAGAAAATTGTGAGGGGAGAGAATCAATGATTGACTTCTAGAAAAAGTATAGTCATTTATTGATTAGTGACTTTTATTGAGAGAACAGATATTGTTCTAAGTTATGAGAATAGTCTGTAGGTATATGTATATACGTATTTTGGCATTAATGCTTGGCATTGAGTTGTTTTGTTTTATAACAAAATAGGCATGACTTGGGTCATTGGTTCGTATAGAAAGCCAATGTTGTTTGGTCACTTTACGTAGTTAATTCTAAGTGAATTATTTTTTTTGAAAACCTTCTCTTTAGCGAGAAGACAGTTGTTTTATTGAGTCTGAGTTTTAATGCCTCATATATAATATGTTTTTTTTTTTGCTTGATTTGGTCCTGTAAATTGATTGTTATTAATTGATTTTAAAATAGGGTATTGTGTTCTTAGACTTTTGCGTACAAACTATTGGTCCGTAAAAGAGACCAGTAGTGATAGGTAGTAATAGAATATTTTCTGATGATTTGATAAGATGCATGTTATATTATTTTAAAATGTGTTTTTCTTTGAATGAGTTGATATCTTTAGTTAATATGAGGGGAAACATAAATTTGTGTAAAAAACTATTTGGGGGGTATGATGTCCTGTTTTGATTTTATTTCGCTTAACTCATAATTTAAATAAGTTGTTTTGTGTAATAGGTTACTTTGTTAGCAAATATGTTACAAATTTAATTAGGTAAGTTTAATTTTCAAATAGTTATGGTGTTGGCTTTATTTAAGACCCTTCGTTCAGAAAAGAGTTAATAAAACTACTAAGGGGCTAATAGAGAGACACATACATTCTCTTTGTGAATATTATGTGGCTGTGATAATCGGCATGAAAAGGTTCTTATGGATATGAAGTATTAGAAACATAGGTCGGGGATGGCTGTGAGAAAGTAAAATAGGAGCTGCATTATATGAAGATATAAGGTTGGGTATATGACTGTGAATGGCAGCATATAAGCTGGGGTATATATATAGGTGGACAAGGAAGCAGATCATGGGATGTGAGGGGGCAAGATATAGGAGCTGTGAAAAATCAGCGTTAATTAAATTAAAAATGTTCATGGAATATGAACGTTGGTTCGTGGTCAACGATGAGATAACGGAAATATAAATTGTGGATGGCAATATAAATGTTGAATATATAAATGTTGAGAAAACTTATATCAACTTGATTTATAGGGAACAAAGATGTATTTCATAAGATGTATTTAAAAAAAATTGTTTACAAAATTTTTTTGTTGGCAAGAGAGGTAAATGTGATTGTGTTGACTATCCATTCCTTTATGTAAATGTGACTGTGTTGACTATTCGTTCTTTATACTTTTCACTGGGTGCGCACCCCTTCTTTACTTTTTCTAACTACATTGTTTTCTGTGTTGTGAAAGAGTGAGGAATTTCATAATGTCAAGTGTATGATAACGATTATACGAGCTGTTCTTATGATATATATTTTGTACAGGAAGGAACCGTGAAGAGCCAAAAACGAACGAGAAATGTATAGTGGTTTACTATATGGCAGGGGAAAGAGTTACGAATAGATTGTTTTACTTAAAATAAAGTTGGTTTGGGGAGTTGTGGGAGGTAAGGAAAGAGGGGGAATAGGGAATAGAGTAAGGGGATTGGGAGTAAAGACTTTTTAAGGGAAAAAGTCTTTCGAAAACATAGGAAGGTGTAGCAGTATGGGTATGTTGGGTGGGCAAAACTACAGCACGCTAGAGCATCAGGGTGGAATGGGAAGAAGGATGCTCAAGTCGTGACGTAGTTTGTTGTTAGGAAGCAGTCAACATCTGGGCCTGGAAGGGAGAAGACGCCATGTTGTATGAAGGTTGTAGAAATTGTCATCAAGATGAAATAAATCTCTATTTATAAACAAACAAAGAACTCGTTAGTCCTATTTAGCTGTGCGCTGTTACAACATCACTAACAAAAGAACACACACATCAACGGGTGGCCTAAAAACCAAAGATGGCAAAATAATACTAGAAAAAGATCAGATTTTACATGCATGGTCAGATATGTGAAAGACCTTTATGATGATACAAGAGAAGAACAATATGATCTTCGGAATATTAATGAAGGACCATACATTTTGAAGATGGAAGTTCAGAATGCCCATAACCATATGAAAACTGGCAAGACCCCGGGTAAAGATAACATCACAATAAAAATGATCAATGCCTTAGAAGAATATGGAATAGACCAAGTCACCAGACTGCTGAACGCAATATATGATTTTGGAGATATACCTCCTAAATTATGTAATTCTATATTTATTGCAATCCCGAAGAAATCAAGAGCCTTGGAATGTGATCAACATCGAACAATTAGTATAATGAGCCACATCACGAAGATTTTGCTGAGAATTATCATGCAAAGAGTTAGGAAGAAAATACAACCCGAAATTGGAGAAGAACAATGTGGGTTTGTAGAAGGCAAGGGTACAGTAAATGCTGTGTATATACTGAGAACAATAATTGAACGTTCTATAGAAGTAAACAAAGATATATATTGCATATCCGTGACCGGATCCGGAAACAGTTCCGGATCACGCGTGTGAAGCGGGTGTGTAACCACGCGGCACACACTGGACACACCAAATTATCACAACAGAACATCACAACGCTACCCATCGTAGGCTATGCTCAAGATTGCCCAATCGCCGCGACCGACGTCCGTCAATCGATGGGACCCGAACGATCAGGACTTCTCACTGGCAAGGAACACCAGGCCTCCTAAATCCAGTGAGCAATAATCAATTGATTATGTGGTTGTTTCGGGATTTGAAATTTAAATATTGAGCACAACCCACTACTGGCAACGCCGATCGCATTCTGGTATGAACCTAAGGCCTATCCACGTCAATATGGAAGCACTATACTCGAGTTTCGCCCTCATTATTGAGCTCGTCAGTAGTGCATATCCCTGACCGGATCCGGAAACAGTTCCGGATCACGCGTGTGAAGCGGGTGTGTAACCACGCGGCACACACTGGACACACCAAATTATCAGAACAGAACATCACAACGCTACCCATCGTAGGCTATGCTCAAGATTGCCCAATCGCCGCGACCGACGTCCGTCAATCGATGGGACCCGAACGATCAGGACTTCTCACTGGCAAGGAACACCAGGCCTCCTAAATCCAGTGAGCAATAATCAATTGATTATGTGGTTGTTTCGGGATTTGAAATTTAAATATTGAGCACAACCCACTACTGGCAACGCCGATCGCATTCTGGTATGAACCTAAGGCCTATCGTAGCCTAGCCTACGATGGGTAGCGTTGTGTTGTTCTGTTGTGATAATTTGGTGTGTCCAGTGTGTGCCGCGTGGTTACACACCCGCTTCACACGCGTGATCCGGAACTGTTTCTGGATCCGGTCAGGGATATGCACTACTGACGAGCTCAAGTGAGGGCGAAACTCGAGTATAGTGCTTCCATATTGACGTGGATAGGCCTTAGGTTCATACCAGAATGCGATCGGCGTTGCCAGTAGTGGATTGTGCTCAATATTTAAATTTCAAATCCCGAAACAACCACATAATCAAAAGATATATATATCTTTGCTTTATTGACTACACAAGGGCTTTCGATAAAGTGAGACATGTCGACATGATAAGGATGCTTGAAGAACTACAAATTGATGGAAAAGACCTCAGACTTGTTAAAAAACATATAAACATATACTGGAAGCAACAAGCTGCCAAATCAAATCAAATCAAATCAAATCAACTTTATTAGGGTCACAAATTGGGCGCGCAGGCCCGTCTTACATTCGGCCCTTCCAATCACTCGTCTTTCGTTCATCAAGAGCATTATACATTTACATAGGAAGAAAAATAAACATTGTGAAATGAATGTTGTAAACATAAACAAGGCTAAACATGGAGAAAAATGTGTACATAAAAAGTATGTGACGTAAAAGTAGTGATGCCAGCGCGTCCCACACACACACACACACACACACACACACACACCACACACACTCTCTCTCTTTCATTCACTCTCACTCTCACTCATTCACTCACACACACACACTCTCACTCATTCACTCTCCCGCTCACTCATTCACTCTCCCGTTCACTCATTCACTCTCCCACTCACTCATTCACTCTCCCGCTCACTCATTCACTCTCCCGCTCACTCATTCACTCTCACGCTCACTCATTCTGTCTCTCCCGCTCACTCATTCACTCTCCCGCTCACTCATTCACTCTCCCGCTCACTCATTCACTCTCCCGTTCAATCATTCACTCTCCCGCTCACTCATTCACTCTCACTCATTCACTCTCACGCTCACTCATTCACTGTCCCGCTCACTCATTCACTCTGCCGCTCACTCATTCACTCTCACGCTCACTCATTCACTCTCACGCTCAATGATTCACTCTCCCGC
The DNA here is from genome assembly GCA_014155875.1 of Cepaea nemoralis. Classification (NCBI taxonomy): domain Eukaryota; kingdom Metazoa; phylum Mollusca; class Gastropoda; order Stylommatophora; family Helicidae; genus Cepaea; species Cepaea nemoralis. The sequence continues at coordinate 50,254 of JACEFZ010015481.1, forward strand.
TCACTGATTCACTCTCACGCTCACTCATTCACTCTCACGCTCACTCATTCCTTCTCACGCTCACTCATTCACTCTCACTCATTCACTCTCCCGCTCACTCAATCACTCTCACGCTCACTCATTCACTCTCCCGCTCAATCATTCACTCTCCCGCTCACTCATTCACTCTCACGCTCACTCATTCACTCTCACGCTCACTCATTCACTCTCCCGCTCAATCATTCACTCTCCCGCTCACTCATTCACTCTCACTAATTCACTCTCCCGCTCACCCATTCACTCTTCCGCTCACTCATTCACTCTCCCGCACACTCATTCACTCTCCCGCTCACTCATTCACTCTCACGCTCACTCATTCACTCTCACTCATTCACTCACACTCATTCACTCCCACACACAGACACACTCAGTCATTCACTCTCCAGCTCACTCATTCGCTCTCACGCTCACTCATTCACTCTCCCGCTCACTCATTCACCCTCACGCTCACTCATTCACTCTCACGCTCACTCATTCACTCTCCCGCTCATTCATTCACTCTCACTCATTCACTCTCCCGCTCACTCATTCACTCTCACGCTCAATCATTCACTCTCCCGCTCACTCATTCACTCTCACGCTCACTCATTCACTCTCACGCTCACTCATTCACTCTCACGCTCACTCATTCACTCTCACGCTCACTCATTCACTCTCACGCTCACTCATTCTGTCTCTCATTCAAACTCACTCACTCTATCACTCAAACTACAGTAATGAACATAAGTTTAGATTATACATGATAAAATCAAATGGTATTTAACTGATAATATGACAGATGAGAATACACAAACATATGGATTCGCGTGTTACATACCATGCGTGTTACATGACATGCATCTGCTCAGCTCTCTCTCTCTCTCTCTCTCTCTCTCTCTCTCTCTCTCTCTCTCTCTCTCTCTGTATTCTTTCATATACACACACTCACACGCATGCGTACGCTCACACACACACACACTCTCTCTCTTTCTCTCTCATTCACTCTCACTCTCACTAATTCACTCTCCCGCTCACTCATTCACTCTCACGCTCACTCATTCACTCTCCCGCTCACTCATTCACTCTCCCGCTCACTCATTCACTCTCACGCGCACTCATTCGCTCTCACGCTCACTCATTCACTCACCCGCTCACTCATTCATTCTCCCGCTCACTCATTTACTCTCCCGCTCACTCATTCAATCTCCCGCTCACTCATTCACTCTCACGCTCACTCATTCTGTCTCTCCCGCTCACTCATTCATTCTCCCGCTCACTCATTCACTCTCCCGCTCACTCATTCACTCTCCCGCTCACTCATTCACTCTCCCGTTCAATCATTCACTCTCACTCATTCACTCTCACGCTAACTCATTCACTCTCACGCTAACTCATTCACTGTCCCGCTCAATCATTCACTCTGCCGCTCACTCATTCACTCTCACACTCACTCATTTACTCTCACGCTCACTCATTCACTCTCACGCTCAATCATTCACTCTCCTGCTCACTGATTCACTCTCACGCTCACTCATTCACTCTCACGCTCACTCATTCCTTCTCACGCTCACTCATTCACTCTCACTCATTCACTCTCACTCATTGACTCTCACGCTCACTCATTCACTCTCACGCTCACTCATTCACTCTCACGCTCACTCATTCACTCTCACGCTCACTCATTCACTCTCACTCATTCACTCTCCCGCTCAATCATTTACTCTCCCGCTCACTCTCACGCTCACTCATTCACTCTCCCGCTCACTCATTCACTCTCCCGCTCACTCATTCACTCTCCCGCTCACTCATTCACTCTCCCGCTCACTCATTCACTCTCACGCTCACTCATTCACTCTCACTCATTCACTCACACACACAGACACTCTCACTCATTCACTCTCCCGCTCACTCATTCGCTCTCACGCTCACTCATTCACTCTCCCGCTCACTCATTCACCCTCACGCTCACTCATTCACTCTCACTTATTCACTCTCCCGCTCACTCATTCACTCTCACTCATACACTCTCCCACTCACTCATTCACTCTCACGCTCACTCATTCACTCTCACGCTCACTCATTTACTCTCACGCTCACTCATTCACTCTCACTAATTCACTCTCACGCTCACTCATTCACTCATTCATCAGAATTGAGACAGGGATGTGTAATGTCTCCAGATCTTTTTTTCCCAGTACAGTGAGAATATTTTCAGAAATATAGAAGATATAGAAGGAATCAACATTGGGGGACGATACATCAATAACATTAGATATGCAGATGATACAGTCTTGATCGCAGACAATGAACATTACCTGTAACATTTAGTAGATGCGGTTGTTGCACACAGTGAACAACTAGGGTTAGAACTGAATAGTAAGAAGACACAGATTATGATCATCACTAGGAAGAAGGAAATCCACAATGTGATATACCAGTAAATGCGCATATTCTTAAGCAAGTGAATCGATACAGTTATCTAGGAACAGTCATAACATTTGATGGAAGATGCCCCGAAGAGATTAGAACAAGAATTAGCCATTGCGAAGGTAGCCTTTTGCAAGATGAAAAACATACTGACCAATAAAAAGATATAATTTGAAACGAGAAAAAGAGTGTTGAAGTGCTACATAGAACGTATACTTTTGTATGGATGTGAAGCGTGGACAATGAGCAGTCAAGCTGAAAAACATCTGATGGCTGTGGAAATGTGGTTTCTGAGGAAAATGCAAAGAATACCATGGACAGACAGAAAAACCAATGAACAAGTCCTTCAAGAAACAAATGAAGATCGTAAACTGATTAGAGTCATTAGACGTAGACAGTCACAATTTTTTGGACATGTTATGAGAAGAAATGACTTGGAGAACTTGGTGACAACTGGCAAGATCGAAGGGAAGAGACCAAGGGGAAGACCGAGAAGTAAATACCTGGATGGCTTGGCCGTATGGCATGGTCGAGACAGGAACACAGAGCTGATCCACTACTCTGGTGATCGAGTGAGATGGCAGAACATGACCGCCCACGATTATCGGCATGGCACATGATGGATGGACGGAAGGACTTTTCTCCTGTCTATTGGCATTAGGTTTGGTGTAAAGACTTTTCTCCCGTCTATTGGCATTAGGTATTGTGTAAAGACTTTTCTCCCGTCTATTGGCATTAGGTTTTGTGTAAAGACTTTTCTCCCGTCTATTGGCATTAAGTTTGGTGTAAAGACTTTTCTTCCGTCTATTGGCATTATGTTTGGTGTAAAGACATTTCTTCCGTCTGCTGGCATTAGGTTTGGTGTAAGGACTTTTCTCCCTTCTATTGGCATTAATTTTGGTGTTGCTTGCTTGCGTTCGCTGGCTGGGAACTCCAGCGTGAAGTCCTGTATGTCGGATGGAGACATCCTGTTGTCCAACATCAGTGTGATGTCATACCGGACTGAGGTTTGCGTGAGTATCCGTTGTCCCATGTCTGGCTTAGTGGTGTGCAGACTGGTGGTTCCTCGCCGTGCAGGCAGATACTCTCCGAAAGACTTTTCTCCCGATCCTATACCAAAGTACCATCCCCATCGCAACTGTTGCAGAGCTATACTTCCCCTCTCCATTCTCAAAAACTAGCGTGGTGTGTAAGACGCACTGGAGCTTCAAATCTGCTGACAGACGCATTAGGAGTTATCCAGGTCACACTTCAGCACTGAATAAAAGGGGTGACTGAGCTTACGCCTAGGTTGGTTATGTTTCCTCCACGGGTGTAGCGTAGCGTATACTGCTAGGATGGAAAATAGATCAAAGTAGATATAAAATAGACTTCTACGAATAGAGAGCCTAACCACTGCTGAAGAAACGACCAAAAGGCTCGCAATTCTAGAAGGATGATTTTAAAAGTCCCAGAATGGATCACTACTTCTAAACAGTGCCAGGCGGGAAGTTATGACGACCAACCGTACTTACAAAAGAAGACAGTATGTCAAGGCATTCCTGCTAACGTGCCTGAATGAATAATGATCCCCCACCGTCTAATTCATTTTCACAACAAGAAGATAAGACAGATTTATATGTATAGATACAGTCCTTTCACTCTGTGAAACTATAAAAGAAGACGACAGTATGTCAAGGAATTCCTGCTAACGCGCCTGCTAACGTGTGGGTGGGGAATAATGATCCCCCACCGTCTAATTCATTTTCACAACAAGAAGATAAGACAGATTTATATGTATAGATACAGTCCCTTCACTCGTCACACAATCTGATGATACTAATTAGAAAATGATAAAGGCTGGGTGTTACGTTTAAAAGTACAACAGAAAATATTTTAATTCTAACAACACTACACGAGACCCACGGGGAACTTACGGACACATAAGGGATACGCAAATCCCTAGTTAGTCTACTTTTCTACAAGAGTACATCAAGCAGCTAGTGGCGGATATAATCATAGACCATGTTAGCTGCCTGTACAGGACAATACATTTTGGTGATTGCTGTGAAGTGGCAAACGGGTTGTCAGCCACTTATCTGTTGGTCCTTGGCTTCCTGTATGGTAAGCTCAAAGGTGCTGACTGGTTAGTAGTATGGACACCACACTCGGCTGTATCAGTGTGAGTGGTGCGTAGCTCAGTCACCGGTCGTGACTACGACTACTGTTCATCAGGGTGTAGGCTCCTGCGAATTACTTTAGTGAGAAGGGGTGAATAATCCTTCAAGACAGAGTTGTAAATTCTTTGTCCCTGCCCTAGTCCTACATGGCCTACACGTCTCATATATACTAAGAATCAGCATGGGCTGTTTTGCATATTATGATTCATTATACTGAGATCTACAACAGCACATTGATGACATGAAAACAGTACACAAATGATATTCTATTCTTTCTTCTCATATTTAGATCAAACATGTATAACCACTTAGACGCTCTACGTCAAGGACTATAGTCCTAAATATACATATATTCTAAATCATGATTAATCATGGAAATACATGAATTACAATTCACATAATGATTTAACATTACATATTATCAGATGACTTAAATGGAATGAAATAAACTCAGACGCCTCAACTACGACATCACTATATACATTAACAAACCATTAAATCTATGAAACAACACAAGTCGTTTTCCAATTATGGAAACACACAAACTACACTTCATACGATGAATTAACCTCACATATTATTCGATGAATTAAATGGAACAAATCAAATCACACACCACAACTATAAGGTCACGATGTACATGATTGAACCATTAAATCTATGAAACAACACAAGTTCACTTCCAGAGTTATGAGTTGTAATTCTAGCAATAGTCTTCCTTATATTTATTAAAACATAATTATCCAGACGATTTCTTAGCTAGGTTTAAGATTACTTTCAATATACACAAGAATGATATTGGGGATGGAGAATTCCCCCATGGTTGATTTTAATTAAGTGGGCTATATTGGACCACGTGGTAGTAATCTGACTATGGGCGAGATAAAGATTAATAAATAATAATTAATTGTAATTTATTTTCTCTCTGAACTAATTCTTTCGACTAATATATATATATATATATATATATATAAAGAAATATGCTAGTTCCGAAGCTAAGCACATAATTAATATATCTTAACTCTAATCGTCTACTGAATAACTCGGGTTTCGTTTCCGCATGTGGACTTTTTACTTTCGATAATAAAGTAATGTAATATAGCCATGTTTAATGCCACACGTGGGTTTGCACATGCTTGCTTTGCGTTGTCCCTTGTCGGCAAGAAGCGTGACAGAAACACTGTACTAATTCTAGTATTAGTTATCTAACTCTAGTTTTAATAGTATCTATTTTAGATCGGCATGTACTAATTCTAGAATTAGTTATTTACCACTAGTATTATCAATATCATCTATTATCGATCGATCCTTATATTACACCGGCATATCGACATACGCAGCGGAATGTTAACAACAAAACTATTCTGAACCTACCCTGCAACTTAGTTTTGACTGGGCCTATCGGGTGCGGAGACTATTACTGGCTTATACAATTTAGTAGGTTGCGCGGCTTAAAAAGTGCCAGAAAAATGTCTAAGACACAGACGGGTGTTCTATTTTAGCCATTTGACGTGATAGATCCTGCCACCTTCGAGCCGAATTGTCAAATGGCCGATTTTAGGTTTTTTACAGGGGAGTTATCTTCCTGGACGGGAGGGCTGTCCTCGACATCCAGTGGCCAAATTAAATTTCCAGCCAAACTGAATATAAATTTCAGACTGACTTGATTTCTTGGCGTGTAAACAAACTCTACACTACATCTACTTCTAACTGTTTGAATAAATCGTACTTTATATATATATATATATATATATATATATATATATATATATATATATATATATATATATATATATATATATATATATATATATATATATATATGCCTAACAAGATGATCTTAGCTAATATATGGATGTATATATAACAATGCAAAATAATACAGAATACATAGAGGGTTTACTGAGGGCAATCCCAATCTAATATAAACAATATGAGATTCGGGCCACCTCGTCATAACGAGCTCTAGTTGTGGCACTGTCATAAGGCTGTAACCCGATGCACAGTGACGATGGTTCTTATGACTTTGTCACATTGCGAGATGTGAACTGAGTTGAGTTGAGTTGAGTCAAGAACTGACATCACTGCACTCAGGACATTCCCATACGCGCTCCGTCCACTCGTTCAACAGCCAGGGAAGAGTAATGCTAGACATGGAGAAAAATTAAAGGCAGTACAAGACGGTAAAACATTGGTAGAGAGGAAAATAGGCAGACAAATACACCGTATAATACAGGCTTGCATAGGTATATCAATTCAGACATACGTGGAATTAAAGTACGCGGCACAAGACAGACAACTAGATGCTGCGACATCAACTCATGGATCGAAGTATTTCATTATGATGAGCTTATTTGTTCAAATTATTTCTTTGGTTTCTAAATGGCATAGATTCCAGCCGTCTTTACTTTCCATAATGTTTTCTGGTACCAAACTAAGGCGGGGTCGACCTGTGGGACCATGTCAGTTAAAATATAAAATAATGATCTGCCTTGGTAGGGATTCGAACCCAACCACCGGCTTGCATGCAAGCGTGCTAGCCACTGAGCTTCAACTGTTTGTCTACTTATGTTTCAGCGTTATGTGTTAATTTCATATTGTGAACATTTGTATGTTGTTTCTTTGCTGTCGTGCGCTAACTTA
>JACEFZ010015481.1:62500-95121 GCA_014155875.1 Cepaea nemoralis
AAAGCAAACACCTGACGCAGACAAATAATAAAAAGTCGCGTTGAGCGGCAGAAAAAATCCGCTGGCTGCCTTCACTCTGAATTGTATATTTACCATTTTCTCTCACTTTCACACTTCTGTCACACATCTTTTATTCTCACAGTTATTTAAAAACCTGGAAGTGACACTGTACAAATTTAGCTCAGTTTGAAAAGAGTTGAGCTTAATGACTGTGCGTAACTTGCTGCACGAGTCATGTATTTACAAAATATTTACATGGATGAAATAGGGTTGATTGTACCCTGCTATTATTACACACTATATTCTAATGAAATACTAATACTAATTCTATAACTATATATGTTCTAATTTGTTGTAGAAAATTAATCTAATTTAAGGGAAGTAATTTAACTATCTAAAAAAAAATGAAAATGATGTGAGATGAGTTATGTATCTTTATGAAATGGGTAATGTAAAATGTAACAAACATTCTAAATAATGTTTTTAATGTTTAAATGAAAAAATTATAATGGATATTGTTAATCTACATGGTGTAAATGATGTATGTTCATCTGTATGATCCTTTTATCCTATAAAGTATAACCTAATTTTAGTTCTAAATGATGATGTTGTTAAAGTGTTCATAAAGATGGAATGAAATGAAATGAAATTAAATGACTAAATGGTGCTGTTCCTATCTAAGCTTTTTATTCTAATCTTTAATTCGCTGTTATTAATTTTAACGTACTATTCTAATCTACTTTTATACTAAGTAAGTAGGTGAATTAATGATTTATCTAAACTAAAAAAAAAAAAAAAAATTATATTATATTCCCTTAACTCTAATCTAACTCTATATTAAAGTAATTAATCTAACTATAATTTATAACTATCTTAAAAACGTTATATTACATATCACATTAAATAAATATATCTACATTGTATTTATTTACCTCAGGTTCGTGGTTGCCATAATTTATAGAAATTGCTTTCCTTGGCATAGTTTACATATATTCAATTGTCCTGGGTATACTAAATACACTACACAGTCAAACTTGTGTCTTATGGGTCTTATTCCACTCGTCGAATCCGCTGGTGTCATAGACATGTAACGTTGTGTCTGTTACTTACGAAATGGTCTGACACTGTTCTTACGTGATTAACACAGGTGATTCACCGGAGCACAACTGAAGCATAGTAAGTAACAAGCTGTCTATGTACACACGGTGATTTCCTTGTTCTTGACGCACAGTTCTTATTCTGCTGTCTACGGACACATGGTAGTTCACTGTTCTTAGCACACAGTCCTGATCCTGATGTCTATGTATTCAATAGTATATTCTACACAGTATATACACAGGATATTTTTACTAAGTGTACTAAGTAAACATTTCTTAACCTGCCTATTCGTGTGGAATATCAGGTATTTCTACCTCAGATGGTCGACTAAGGGTATCAGCAAGAATGTTGTCCCTCCCCTTAATATGCTCTATACTAAAAGTATAATTCTGTAATATTAAAGACCACCTGTAGATCCGGTAGTTGCGATGCACCCCACTTTGTATGACCGTGATTGGGGAGTTGTCGGTCTGGACTACGAAGTGATTACCCGCCAGAAATCGATGCAACTTCCTCACCGAATAGATGACGCTTAGGGCTTCCAACTCTGATATGGAATATCTGGACTCAGCCGGTGTGATCTTGCGGCTCACGTAGCAAATTGGATGGAAGATGCCATCATAAAACTGGCCTAGTACTGCAGCGATGGAGATCTTACTGGCATCTGTCCTAAGATAATAAACGAGCCTAGGATTAGGCAAGCGGAGGATTGGTACATTACTAAATAGAATTTTCAATTTTGACAATGCAGAAATTAATAATGCATCTTTGACATCCAATTTTACTGATGCTTTTAAAACATTTGAAAATACACTTGTAATTTCAGCTAAGTTCGGTATGAACTTGCTATAATAATGTACCAAACCCAAAAGGCTCCTGACCTGCTTTTTTGTTGTAGGCATGGTCAGGTTCATAATTTTGGTAATAATTCTATTGTCAGTTTTTAGTTGTCCTTGTGAAATAACATGACCCAAAAATTCAATTTCTTGTAGGCCCAATTCGACTTTGCTCGGTTTGACAGTGAGACCGAAGAGTCGCAACCTATCGAAGACATGTCTGAGTTTCAGTAAGTGTGTTGTCCAGTCATCTGTATGGACACAAATATCATCTATATATGTCACTGTATTCGTCACTCCATGCAGTAGATCTCTAGTTAAGCGTACGAAAGTGGCAGGAGCATTACGAAGTCCGAAAGGAAGAAATCGCCACTCGTAAAGCCCTAGAGGTGTTGAGAATGCAGTAAGATGGATAGATTGAGCCTGCTTAGGGATCTGCCAATATCCCTTAGTAAGATCTAATTTGGAGGAGATTTTGGAGGTGGACATATCCAGAATAAGATCTTCGCAGGAAGGAATTGGTTCTGCGTCGATCTTAGTGACATTGTTGAGTTTTCTATAGTCCACACAAAGACGAATTGTGGAGTCTTTTTTCTTGACTAGGACGATTGGAAAGGAGTACTCAGATGTAGATTTCTGAATGATCCCACTAGCTTCTAAATTAAGAATTTCCTTATTTAGATTTTCTCTATAGCTAAGTGGGATAGAGTACGGCCTGCATTTGATAGGTTTAGAGTCCGAAAGAAGGATGGAGTGCTCGATCCTGTCCGTCCTACCTGGAATGTCGGAAATTATGTCTTTATACACAGTCACTAATTCTATTATCTGTCGTCGTTGTACGTCTGTTAGTCCCTGTTCTAACCGTATACAATCTAATGTCGCAGTCTTGTCTACAATTGGAACAGGTAGTTCCATCCCGTCGTCGTCTACCTGATTCAGTACGGTGGTGGTGATAAGTGCGTTTTCTGTAAACTCACTAAGTGTATGCATTTCGTCGGATTTGCCAGTCTCGCTAACTAGTGTAGTTGCGTTGTGTACGTCTGTCTCTACTTCTGTCTCTTGTCGTGAAAAGTAGGGTTTCAACATGTTGATATGAAATATCTTTAAGTGTCCGTTTATTGATATTTCATAATCGACATCTGAAAGTTTTTGTATCACCTTGAATGGCCCTTGCCATGATGTCAATAATAAATTCCGTTTGTCTGGAAGTAAAAGCAGTATGTCTTGATCTGGTTCAAGATTAATGGGTCTAGCACCTTTGTTGGGGCTGTGATGTTCGAGGATATCTGCACTGTTCACTGGAGTTAGTCCATTTTCCTCCTCCCAGGCGGATATTTCTTCATCTGTGCAGTGCTTTAGCTGGGGTAGACACCCAAGAATTAATTCAGTACAAGGGTTGTCCAGTATTGCACATGTAAAGGTACCAGAAAGGAACGGGGTGTTTATACGGGCTCTTGCCAGAGGATAGGTTTCTATATTACCAGAAAACGTACGGCATCTTACAGAGTCACCAGTATAATCCTTTGGATCAACAAGTTCCTTTTTAACACCAATAATAGAGCTCCCACTGTCAAGCAAACATCGGCATGGCTTCTCATTGACCATTGCAGAGTGAAACAATAGATTGCCTCTGGAGGCTACAGCTGTATTTGTATTCTCCAAGGAGGATGTTACATTATGCCCACATGTAAGTTTGCCGTCTGCATGAAATTGGTGACATCGGTCACAATTGTCAAAGCATAAAATATCGCTTACACAACACACATCTTCAGACTGGTTAAAAGGTAATTTATTCTCGACATCACACTCAGTCTCACTACCACTATCAGAAGATGTATCAATCAAAATTGCATTATTGGCGTTCATTCGTTGACGGCCCAGGCACTTATTTGAACAATGCCCGTAGCTGGAACAGAAGAAGCATTTGACTGCACGCCTGTATGCAGTTCTCTTGTTTTGTTGTTTCTTAATGACCATCTCAAGATGTATTGGATAGTCTGGTGATTTATCACACATAGCATAAGTATCATGAAAAAGTTGGCAGTAGACACATTTAGCTATTTTTTTTTCTTTCTTGTCGACTCTATGAAATGGTTTCTTATTGGTTTGATAGCTTTTAGGTTGGTCCCTAACAAACGAGACTATTTCAGAGTCGCTATTTGGTGTTTTAAAAATGTCTCTATTTGAGGAAAAATATGCTGAGCCTTTTTTCTCAAATTTTTCTATGGTCTCTATGTCTGCCTGCTGAAGAAATTTAGCGAAAGGAGATGGTATTGTGGATATGACTTTATCCATAGCTATCAAATTTTTAAGTTTTTCAAAGTACTTTCCTATTTTTGATGCACTAAGCCATCTATTTAGTACGCTTTGGACATTTGAGACATAATCTTTAAAGGTCTCGCTTGGCTTAGGTTTTAAATTGGAAAACTGTACTTGATACCCAGGGGCATCAAGTAAGAAATGTTGCATTATCCTATCATGGATGTACTGATAGTTAGATCTAAGATCAGTTGGTATTGATTCTATCACTTTAAGGGGCTCACCACTCAGGTTCTTCATATAAATCATAGCCCACATATCGATTGGTACTTGGTGGTATTTAAACTGATATTCGACATTTTCTGTCCAGGCTGATATGGAATCTTCTTTACAGAATGGCTTAATAATATTTTTGTACTTATTAAATTTATTTTCTTCTTGCTGACTTTTTAGTTTTGTAGTAGAGATCTCTAAGTGTGAATCTACATCAATACCTTTCATCTTTAACTGTGTCTCTGATTCAACTTGTATTTGTTTTTCTTTCACTCTTGCCATTTCATCTATCTCTCTTTGCTTAATCTCTAATTCCTTCTGTTTAATTTCCTTCTCTTGATCTAGTTGTTTTTGCTTCATCTCCTTATCATGTTCTCTTTCTCGTGCCCGTTCATCTCTCTCAGCATCTTTTGCTTCCTTAAATTTTCGATCCGCATATTGTTCTAATTCCTTTCCTGTGTATTCTAATTCCTTGCCTGCTTTTATGAAATCAGCTAAAGTTGCCATGTTGTTTGGTAATTAGCTAGATTTGATAGGCCCTTAAATATTTACTCACTTATTTCTATTATATCTGTTAAGTTTTCAAATCACTGTGTACAGAAGATATACTCTCTGATTACACCTTGAAAAATTGATCACACAAAAATTATGTTAATACATCACACGCTGAAAAAAGAGATGCATTATTAATCATATTGCATGCAAAATACTTTGGGTATACTCATCTTAACATTCCAGATCAATCATGTACACTCGTTTGGCACCTCAGGTCCAATCGTTTCGCACTACAACACAGCTTATGCTTATGACCGGCTGTTGTTCTTCCTGGTTATCAAGAGCATCAACAATTAACAACTTGTAAACGATAAATAACCCTAGACAATATTGTACAATTATATGCCCCAGGACAAAAAAAAATGTTGTTTAAATAATAATAAATGTCACTGTCCTGTCTTCGTTCTAACGTCTTATGCCTTCCCTATCTCTATCTGTTTAATTTATGGAAGTGTTGTGCAGACTGCGTCTCATTTGCATAGCAAAAGTAGTGCCATCGCGACGGTAAGAAATAGAAAAAGTATGAAAATAATTAAATAAATGCTTTGAGATAAATATAAAAGTAACAATATTGTTTAAATAAATAAATATATTCAATAAATAACTATTATAAACAAATAATATTTGATATAAGTCAACGATTCAGGCGAGCAGCCGCTTTGCGATTTGTCAACAATCAGTCGCTGCCTGCAAATGGCGTAACGCAGCTGTTTGTCAGTCACGATACGTCACAGGCGCAGCGCTATTTTTAGCTTGGAAAAATCGATAATTTTCTCGGCTCATTTCTGTGTATCGCTCCGCCGTGAATTATATTTGACAAATACTCGTAAATAAATAAGTAATTACAGAAATAAATGATACAAATCTATAATAATAATACTTACAAATCAGAAGAAAACATGTTCATAAGCACAAAATAATTAAATGTAACTTGGTCACGATGGGCACAGCTCGCACTTTGTTCTGTCTGCACACGCCATTAGTCACTAACACAAATTAAACCCTGTGATTATCTAGCCGTAATTCTATTTTAGAGCCGTGGGTGAGTGTTTTAGCTTGAACAATTGTCCAAGCTACACTTCTGACACCACTTTATCCTAGCCTGTCAACAACCGATGTCACAGGCATCCCGGGATAACTTCTCTCGCACCACACACAAAGACTTGTTAGTCGTACGAGAGGAATACACATTTTATTGCCACTGGCTCTTTGCATCACATCAATGTACAACAAACAGTCGCTAACAAATCACACAAGAATAAATGCACAGAATTCCCCTATCACTAGTCGTTTCCTAACCCTATTGCTAATCTATCTACTCGGCTAATGAACTACGCATCGACTCTAAGCGATGCTCTCACTATGAAGTCTGTGTCCCTTCTGAATAATCTCCGCGTGCTGTTTACACAGTACGCGGAAGGACTTGGGGCGCACTACGGCTTTTGCGTGCAACATCAGTCAGCACGCTAGAGTAGTGGCCTCACTTGAATTCTAGTTTAGTTCTACGTGTCTTATCACGTTGGCGTGATCATGCCGTGACCAGAGTGCTAACTCTTTGGTTGACACCTCCGTGTCCCATGAGAGAACTATTCACCAGTCCCCTTTCTATTTATTCCCTACACCTACCCTGCCCTCACATAGGGGCACTAGGTTAACTCTATTCTACTCGAGGTAGACCACTCTTTCAGGGTGGTCTTCATTACTCTATCACTAAGTCTTTGACAGCGAGCATCTAATTTAATTCATATAAGTAGTCATATAAGCTCCCGTTCCCGTTGCCGACTATCTGTCTGTCTGTCTGTCTGTCTGTCTGTCTGTCCGTCCCTCCCTCTCTGTCTGTCTGTCTGTCTGCCGTCTGTCTAATCATTTATTGTTTGCAGTTAGAACAACCTTAGATAAACGAAGACCAACTTACAAAAAGCATTAGAAAGAGCACTTGAAAGATCTTTACATCTTCCCCAACAATTAACTTGGGTAAATGGAGCGGCGGCAGCAGCATCAGCAGAAGAAACAAAAGGAGGAGTAGACAACTGCAGCGAAAAGGTGGGTCTGTCAATCTTCTGACCCGGTGTGGCTTCGCCCAGCTCCTGGCGGGTAGCGTCTCATTAAATTCATACAACAAAAAAAGTAACTTAAAAGAATGTCCTTCCACACACCATCCATTATTTTTAATGAAAACTCCTTCTAATCACCTGCATGACTACAGTAACTTCTTAAGCATAAAAAGATGAGTTACAATGTTATGCATTGTGCATTATTTTTATGAAAACTTTGAAAATGCCTTAAAGATTGTATCATTATTTATTATAACTCATATGCCGGTACATAACTATGGACACAGAGTTTATAAATCTGTGAAAACGATGCCACAATATGACTATAAGGTATACAGAAAAGTTATTCCCCTTGAAATAACTTTTACAGCGTTAGGTCCCCTGAGATATATGAAATTATAATGAAAAATGGAAAATTAAATAATATTGGGTAAGCAGCCGATTTCATACTAAAATAATATGACAGTGGGCTGCGCTGGAATGAATGGAAGACGTGTAGAAAATTTCATCTCAATCAGAAGGACCGTTCGCGAGCGCATAAAGGACATAGGGACATACAGACAGACGGACGGAGATCGCCTTTTATATATAAGACTAGCTGACCCGGCCCGGCTTCGTCCAGACCCTGGTGGGGAGCATCTCATTTAATTCATATAAATAGTTATATAAGTTCTCGTTCCCGTTACCGACTGTCTGTCTGTCTGTCTGTCTGTCTGTCTGTCTGTCTGTCTGTCTGTCTGTCTGTCTGTCTGTCTGTCTGTCCGATCCGGCCCGGCTTCGCCCAGCCCCTGATGGCGAGCATCTCATTTAATTCATATAAGTAGTCATATAAGTTCCCGTTCCCGACTGTCTGTCTGTCTGTCTGTCTGTCTGTCTGTCTGTCTGTCTGTCTGTCTGTCTTCTGTCTGTCTGTCTGTCTGTCCGATCCGGCCCGGCTTCGCCCAGCCCCTGATGGCGAGCATCTCATTTAATTCATATAAGTAGTCATATAAGTTCCCGTTCCCGACTGTCTGTCTGTCTGTCTGTCTGTCTGTCTGTCTGTCTGTTTGTCTGTCTGTCTGTCTGTCTGTCTGTCTGTCTGTTTGTCTGTCTGTCTGTCTGTCTGTCTGTCTGTCTGTCTGTCTGTCTGTCTGTCTGTCCGTCCGTCCCTCCCTCTCTGTCTGTCTGTCTGCCTGTCTGTCTAATCATTTATTGGTTGCAGTTAGAACAACCTTAGATAAACGAAGACTACTTACAAAAAGCATTAGAAAGAGCACTTGAAAGATCTTTACATCTTCCCCAACAATTAACTGCCTGTAGACAACTGCAGCGAAAAGGTGGGTCTGTCTATCTATCTGACCCGGCGTGGCTTCGCCCAGCCCCAGGCGGGTAGCGTCTCATTAAATTCATACAACAAAAAAAGTAACTTAAAAGAATGTCCTTCCACACACCATCCATTATTTTTAATGAAAACTCTTTCTAATCACCTGCATGACTACAGTAACTTCTTAAGCATAAAAAGATGAGTTACAATGTTATGCATTGTGCATTATTTTTATGAAAACTTTGAAAATGCCTTAAAGATTGTATCATTATTTATTATAACTCATATGCCGGTACATAACTATGGACAAAGAGTTTATAAATCTTTGAAAACGATGCCACAATATGACTATAAGGTATACAGAAAAGTTATGCCCCTTGAAATAATTTTTACAGAGTTAAGTCCCCTGAGATATATGAAATTATAATGAAAAATGAAATAATATTGGGTAAGCAGCCGATTTCACACTAAAAAAATATGACAGTGGGCTGCGCTGGAATGAAAGGAAGACTGTAGAAAATTTCATCTCAATCGGATGGGCCGTTCGCGAGCGCATAAAGGACATACGGACATACAGACAGACAGACGGAGATCGCCTTTTATATATAAGAAGATATATATATATATATCTTGGATGAACAGCAACAACAACAACAACATTATTAACAACAACATGAAGCTTTACTGTTGAACTATAAAGCTGGGTTGAGTCAAGAACCGACATCAAAAACCTCGGGATTTTCCCCATACGTACTCCCCCTTTGATCTGAAGGGCCCAGCAAAGAGTCCAAATATAAAGGTACCAGTAGAGTCTGATTTATCCCCTTTGGGCCCTTTCCACGAAATGTTGAGTCCCGGCCCAAATCCCCTGGTCTCTCTCTGCGCATCATTCTCTCCAAGTCGTGATGATCTCCCGTTCCTCTGCACTAAGACAAACTCCAAACAGCCCCAACCACACCTCCCTTTATTATGCACAATAATCCACCAGGGTGCAGCCCAAGCCAAACTATCCCCTCTCTTTTCCACCACCCTGCATGCCGGGGGAAAAACCCGACAGATTTTCCCCCTAATTTTGATTTTTAAAAGGGAAGCTTGTCACTCTCCCCGAAGCATGCATGTCTTCACCTTCTCATATACTTTGTGAGCCCGTTATAGTAACGACGTGCGTGTGCTGTTTGTCCTCCATCAGCGGAACGCCCCCGTGACGCCCTCAACTTCTATTCTCAGATTCGAGTTGTGGTATCTATTCCAGCTCTCCTGCCCAAACCCCGCCCCCACCTTTTGTTACAACCCTCAAGGCCCCTAGTGCCTTTTGCACAGAGTTTTCTAAAAAACTGGAATAAAAGAGAGTTATGAAAAAAATAAAAAAAGAGGTAAGTGAGATATTTCGCCCCACGCTAAAAACATAACACCTTATAAAATCACATTGGAGGGCAAGGTGAGGGCAAGCGAGCAAGAGATAGACAAAGATTAAAATAGACAGATAACATCAAAAGTTTTTACGAACATCAGTCTGAAAGAATGTACAGAAGGTGAGAGACAGAGTGTGTTGGGGTTCCATTGCAGCAAACCTTCATGTGGAGACGGTATCTAATTTATTGATTGATTGATTGACAAGCCGGGCCCTTAAATGATTAAATGACTGTTCGCAAAATTTTTAGGATCAATTGTTGCACCCCTCATTCAGTGCCCTGCAGGCCAATCACCACATTTCCCCTTCCCAATGTTATCATGACCCAGCTCAGGTCTGACTTCTCCACGGCATTTTGCTACTCCTCCCTCCACCATTTTTGAAGATGACAAGCATGTGTAATATTTCCCGCGTTACTTTTACATTTACTCTGATTCTCTCAGTTGAAAGTTGATGATCAAACTATTATAACAATAAGCTGTGCATGAGCTAACGTACCTACCTACCCCCTACTAAATATACAGACACACAGACAGACAGACAGACAACACACGCACATACAAAATACATACCAGACAGACAAGACAGACAGACAGACAGACAGACAGACAGAAGACACCAGACAGACAGACAGACACACACCCACAAACATACATAACGACGACGACAGACAGACACAGAAAAGCGACAGACAGACACAAACATAAACAACCTAAATAACATCTGTATTCTTTTCCCTTGCATGTGTTTCTATCGGGTTTAAATCACATTTTTCATCTGCCCCCAATTACCTTGGTCTAGCATAATTCACACAATTCACTCCTGGTGAAGTTTATCGTCTACACGCACAGTTGGATATGTCCATCTGGGCTGTGACAGGCCCATTTTTCGGGATGGGTATCTATGGTTGTGTCATTCCAAACCCCGTTTTTTAGTTCATCCATTGGAAACGCCCAAACACACGAGCTTTAAAGTGCATGTACTTTATATATAATATATATATATATATATATATATATATATATATATATCATAATATATATATATATATATATATATATAATATAATATATATATATATATATTATATACCTAAACAAGATGATCTTAGCTAATATATTGGATTGCATATATAACAATGCAAAATAATACAGAATACATAGAGGGTTTACTGAGGGCTACCCCAATCTAATATAAAAGATATGAGATTCGGGCCACCTCGTCATAACGAGCTCTAGTTGTGGCACTGTCATAAGGCTGTAATCCGATGCCAGTGAGGATGGTTCTTAAGACTTTGTCACATTGCGAGATGTGAACTGAGTTGAGTTGAGTTGAGCCAAGAAATGACATCACTGCAATCAGGACATTCCCATACGCGCTCCGTCCCCTCGCTCAACAGCCAGGAAGAGTAATGCTAGACATGGAGAAAAATTAAAGGCAGTAAAGACGGTAATAAACCATTGTGTAAGAGAGGAAATAGGCAGACAAATACACCGTATAATACAGGGCTTGCTTAGGTCTATAATTCAGACATACGTGAATTAAAGTACGTGGCACAAGACAGACACTAACTAATGCTGTCGACATCAACTCATGGATCGAAGTATTTGATATGATGAGCTTATATTGTTCTAAATTATTTCTTTGGTTTCTAAATGGCATAGATTCCAGCAGTCTTTACTTTCCATAATGTTTTCTGGTACAAAACTAAGGCGGAGTCGACCTGTGGGACCATAGTCAGTTAAAATATAAAACAATGATCTGCCTTGGTATGGATTTAAACCCAACACCGGCCTGCACGCTAGCCACTGAGCTTCAACTGTTTGTCTACTTATGTTTCAGCGTTATGTGTTAATTTCATATTGTGAACATTTGTATGTTGATTCTTTGCTGTCGTGCGCTAGCTTATTTTTGAATGCAAATGGTTTTGTTACCCTTTTAAATAGCTTTCTTCTACCTCAAGACTGAAGCATTATGCCAAGCAATGTATCTTGTATATTACTTGCTTAATTCTTTGAATCTGCTTGAAGCCATTGTGTCCATCTACAATCTGCCATATGATCAATTAACCAACTGATTGGCACATCATTGCTTGAGGATTAGAGACCGATGGGAGGGTGGACGGACGGACGATGAAACGAACGGACAGAGGAACTGATGGATGGACCGACGGACGGACAGATGGATGGACGGTCGGATGGTAGACAGATAGATAAATAGATGGGTGTGTCCGTGCTTGTATGGTTTGGTAGGTAAGTAGGTAGGCAGATAGTTAGGTAAAAGGCATACAGACAGACAGACATACAGACATACACACAGAGACAGACAAACAAAAAGACAGATAGACAGACAGAACCTAGGTCAAAGCACACAGGTTTCATCAATGCTAACAATAATCTACATATATTTTGTACATAAATCAGCTACATCGCATTAGTTCTTATTATATTCGTACAGAGATTAGAAAGCCTGGGTCATAAATTGGAGTAAACAAAAACAACCCACTATTACCCGTGATTTGTATGTATGAACAGATATACTGCTGTTGCATGAATAGATATACCTTATGTCGCACAAAACAATGTTTACATCTGCTGCAACACACATTCATCATATAATGAATGCCCTTCCATACATGAATCATGTTAATGGCGCTATCCGCAATGGCGTAGATACTCTGTCGTATTCATTTATACCGACATACAATCTACATTAATTATGTTGTTGTAATGACAGCATAAGGTGGACACATGGCCTGCAAGTCTTCATGTGCATAAACATGCACGAAGCAGAAGAAATGGCAACAGTCTTTCAGTTAGGCTGCGATGTGAGCCACTGTCTTGTAATGACTTGATTTAGAGATTACGATTAGCAACAAAGTATGTTTGTGCTTTAAACAATAAAAGTCAGTTGCATATACTTTACAGGACGTAGCTGTCAACTCCAGCATGCTTTTTGTTTGTTTGTGATTCATGGGTAAGTTTACGGTCAGTAGTTTGCCTTTGTTGTCTGAACGATCAGCACTCATACCATTGTACGGAAACCAACACGAGGCTGTCTGCTTCCAAAATCGTCCGCAGCTGTGTTTCGAACGTGGTATGCGGGATTAAGAATTGTTTTCCGAACACCTTCGCCACCGAGCCGGCTTTCAAAATAGAAGTTTAAAGACAGCAGTGGCGCGTTGGGCACCGGCCTGCACGGTTACTGTGTGTTTGCTTGTGTGTTGTGTGTACATACAGGTGAGATTGTGTGTGGGTGCGTCATTCTTTCCGTCATTACTTCTCTAATAGCAGGTTCTCAGATCACCATACTGACTGAGATCTGTGTCACGGGAAACTTTGCAATCTGACAAAATCCAACCTTTATGTGTGTGTGTGTGTGTGTGTGGGGGGGGGGGGGGGGGGTATGTGTATGTGTATGTTTGTGTGTATGTGTGTGCGCGTGCGTGTATGTGTTCATGTGTGTTTATGTGTCCGAAAACACACACACACACACACACACACACAAATACATATTATATATATATATATATATATATATATATATATATATATATATATATATATATATATATATATATATATATATATCTTGGATTAACAACAACAACAACATTATTAACAAGAACAGGAAGCTTTACTGTTGAACTATAAAGCTGGGTTGAGTCAAGAACCGACATCACAACACTCGGGATATTCCCATACGTACTCCGCCTTGATCTGCAACGGCCAGCGAAGAGTCCAAATACTAAAGGTACCAGTAGCAGTCTGATTATATGCCCGTCTGGCCTTTCCACGTAATGTTGAGTGCCGGCCAAATCCCCTGGTCTCTCTCTATCTGCAGCATCTTTCTCTCCAAGCCAGGATGATCTATTGTTCCTCTGCACTAAACACACGACTCCAAACAGTCCTAACCATATTTGCCTTATTATGCACCAATAATCCACCAAGGGGTGCAGACCAAGCCAAACTATCCGCCTACTCGTTTCCACCACACCTGCATGTCCTGGGGAACAATCCGACAGATGTTCCCTAATTTTGATTGTTGAAAGGAAGCTTGTCACTCTACCCGAAGCATGCATGTCTTCACCTTACTCATCATACTTTGTGAGTCCGTTACAGTAAACGACGTGCGTGTGCTGTTTGTCCTCATGCAGCGGAACGCCGCCGTGACGACCTCAACTTCTATTCTCAGACTAGATGTTGTGGTATCATATTCCAGGCTTTCCTGCACCAAACACCGTCCACCAGCCTTTATTACAACCCTCAAGGCACCTATTTGCCTTTTAGCACAGAGGTTCTAAAAAACTGGGAATGAAAAGAGAGTTGATGAAAGAAATAAAAAAAGAGGTAAGTGAGATATTTCGACCACGCTAAAAGACATAACACTCTTATAAAAATCACATTGGAGGGCAAGGTTGAGGGAAAGCGAGCAAGAGATAGACAACGATATAAGTAGACAGATAACATCAAGAGTTGGACGAACATCAGTCTGAAAGAATGTACAGAAGGTGAGAGACAGAGTGTGTTGGGTTTCCATTGCAGCAAACCTTCATTGTGGAGACGGTATCTAATTGATTGATTGATTGATTGACAGAGCCGGCCGTGTAAATGATTACATCGACTGTTCGCAAATTGTTAGGATCAATTGTTGCACCTCTCATTCAGTGCAGCCTGCAGGCCAATCACCACATTCCCTTTCCAATGTTATTTTGACCCAGCTCAGGTCTGACTTCTCCACTGGCATTTTGACTCACTCCTCTCCTCCACCAATTTTAGAAGATGACAAGCATGTGTAAATATTTCCAGCGTATACTTATACATTTACTCTGATTCTCTCAGCTTGAAATCGTTGATGATCAAACTATTATAAACAATAAGCTGTGCATGAGCTAACGTACCTACCTACCTACCTACCTACCTACCTAAATATACAGACACACAGACAGACAGACAGACACACACACGCACATACAAACATACATACACAGACAGACAGACAGACAGACAGACAGACAGACACAAACATAAACTAACCTAAATACACATCTGTATATCTTTGCCATTGCATGTGTTTCTAGTCGGGTTTAAGTCACATTTTGCATCTGCCGCAATTAACTCTTGGTCTAGCATAATTCACACAATTCACATCCTGGTGAATGTTTATCGTCTACACGCACAGGTTGGATATGTCCATCTGGGCTGTGACAGGCCCATATTTTCCGGCATGGGTATCTATGGTTGCTGTCATTCCAACTCCATGTTTTCAGTTTCAGTCCAGTTGGAATCGCCAATTACACGAGCTTTAAAGTGCATGTGTAGCAGCCGCGCTGGTTGTGTCAACTACCTTTTTTTTCTGCAATATAATGGTTGCCTTCCATTTCTCTCTCTATCTCTATTGCTCTATTTATCTTTTTTCCGTTTTACCCACCCCTTTCTCTCCCTTTCTCCCTATCCGATGTGTATTTGGCTGGGTGGTTGGGGTGTGTGATTGTGGGTGAGTAGGTGGAGGATGTATGTATTGATGGGTGGGTGAGGGATGTGTGGGTGTGAGTGATTGAGGGATGAGCATGTGGGTGGGGGATGTGTGTGGGGGATGTGTGTATGGGTTGGGGATGTGTGTATGGGGAGATGTGTGTGGGTGGGGGATGTGTTGGATTGTGGGGGATGTGTGTATAGGTGTGGGGATGTGTGGTTGAGTTATGAGCTGTTGGGGATGGGTAATTGGGGCTGTGTAGGTGGATGGTTGGAGAATGTGTAGGTGGGTGTGCGTGGGTGGGGAAGATTGTGTGTGTGGGAGAAGTGTGGGTATGGGATGTGTGTGGTTGGGTGCGGGATGTGTGTGTGGTTGGGTGTGGGATGTGTGTGTTGGCAGGGGATGTGTGTGTGTGTGTGGGTGGGAGAATGTGGGTTTGGCTGAGTGGTTAGGGGTGTGTGGGTTGGTGGGTGGAGGATGTGTCGGTGGGTGAGCGTGTGTAGGTTGGGGATGGGTGGGGGATGTGTGTGTGGGTAGGGAGATGTGTGTAGGTGGGGGATGTGTGGGTAGATGGGTGGGTGGGGAAATATATGTTTGCTTGGGGTTATGTGTGTTTTTGGGGTGTGTGTGTGTGTGTGGGTGGGGGAAGTGTTTGTGGTGAATGTGTGGTGAGTGAGGGATGTGCGAGTGGGTGGGGGATATGTCTCATAACATGGTAATATGCATTGTTTACGTTTACAACATTCATTTATCAATGTTTTTTCCTATGTGAATGTACTATGCACTATTGATGAACGAAAGATGAGTGATTGGAAGGGCCGAGTGTAAGACGGGCCTGCGTGCCCAATTTGTAACCAGTCGAAAATTAAGATCAATCAATCAATCAATCAATCAATCAATCAATCAATCAATCAATCAATCAATCAATCTCTCTCTCTCTCTCATCTCTCTCTCATCTCCTCCTCTCTCTCTCTCTCTCTCTCTCTATATATATATATATATATATTATATAGATATATATATATATATATATATATATATATATATATATATATGGGACGCAGAGGTGTTTCTAAGGCACCAGGGCCGGGTTATATACTGGCCAAGACCTATTGACGCGTCCTCGTCGAGCGTCCTGGGCAACAGGTCCCTTCGGGGTCCTGGCTGAAGTAAATAGGATCGCCGATTCCTCCGAAGTCGGAGAGTGTCTGCCTGTATGGCGAGGAACCACCAGTCTGCACACCAATAAGCCAGACATGGGACAACGGATACTCACGCAAAACTCAGGTCCTGTATGACATCACACTGATGTTGGACAACAGGATGCCTTCATCCGACATACAGGACTTTGCGTTGGAGCTCAAGCCAACGAACACAAGCAAGCAAGCATAATATATATATATATATATTATATATATATATATATATATATATATATATATATATATATATATATATATATATAATATATATTATATATATATATATACATATACACACACACACACACACCTTTAGCCGGTCTCTCTGGCCGAGGGGTTACACCACTTTCTCCGTAATCCCGTTTAACACGCAGAGTCTCATAGCGGGCAAGAACTGGGAGCGGTTTGTCCCCCGCTGGTGACTTGCGGGATAACTGAGCCGGCCGTTCAGAAAGCAATGGCAAACTACTGAGCGTAATCTTGCCAAGAAATCAACAGACAGCTGAAAGATGCTGCTGTTGACAGAGATGTCCTGTAAAAGTATATGCGAATATTAATAAAAACATATACCTATGTATCTGTGGCCAAAGACTTGCGAACGCGGTTCGTGAGCCACTTATCAGGCGTTCAAAACGCAGCCGCGACCAATTTGTGCAGCAGACCGTGTCGCGTTGTTATAACGTGTTGGTATGGGAGCCGATCGTTCAGAAAGCAATGGCAAACTACTGAACGTAAAATCTGCCTAGTACATCAACAGCAGCTGAAAAAATTCCGGTGTTGACTGCAACGTCCTGCAAGGGATATGCAACAAGATATATATATATATATATATATATATATATATATATATATATATATATATATATATATATATATATATATATATATATATATATATTTGTGTGCGTGGTGTGTGTGTGTGTGTGTGTGTGTGTGTGTGTGTGTGTGTGTGTGTGTGTGTGTTATTTTTCCTCTGTGTTTTTCTATGGTCAATTTAATCATATATTCATCTAAGCTAGTTATTTTCACTAGACGCCATGGACTCCGCTGCAGAATAGTGATTAGTACGCAGGGTTACCAGGATTGTTGCCCGCGCTCAATGCCCAGGTGTGACAGGGTTCTTTTGTTACCCACAGTACGCCTCTGGGGTCGACCCAGCCTCATAACATGGACACCAGACAATTACCAACATTGTCTGGACAGATAAAATGGTGAGCACGGAAACTGTCCACCACATAATGTTTTCATTTGGTCTAAGATGTGTGTAAGTCTTGCATTTCACCCTCCCGCACCCCCAACACACACACACCGCCATCCCGCACGCGCATGCACATGCGCACGCACACACGCGCACACACACACACACACGAAGAGGATTCGAATAGTGGTCTGGGGTCCTGGGTCGACCCAGCCTAAAATGGGTACCTGGAAATGTCTTGCGAAGTAAAGGCGACGTACGTGATGTTGACCATATCACCAAGAGAATTTTGGATTGCTCTATAAAAGTTCGGGCAATGCTCCTTAAGGCGTGCAAAAGAGTCCTTAGATGGCACCATTACTGGTGTGGGCCGGCAGGTTCTTTGTTTTTAAAAAAAAATACTTTTTTTTATTTAAAAGTCCGAGACAAAAACATAATTTAAGACCTCTTGTCCACGTAGCCGTCTCGCATTGTTCAGGCAGATAGTTTTTTTGTGTGTTAAATTTTCGTTCAAATTATCCCGATAGATCAAAATGTAATGTCTATTGGAGTCTCTAACTAACCTCGATGAGTTAAGTTTCTTTCATGTTCTTTACATGTTACAATTAGGAGGTCAGCATGACCGAATGGATAAGAACGCGTGTTCTTAAACATCCGATGTGCTGATGCCGAGGTAAGCGGTTCAACCCCTACACCTGGCAGCTGGACTAAAATGTTGACCTGTCGTCCTTGACTTCGGGACGTTAATTACAAGTACCTCTGAAGTCGGAGTGGGTTCGCCTGATGGCGAGGGACGTTGTTAATAGGAAAAGCTAATCCACACGCAAAATTCAGTCCAGCACTTCTAGAATTATAGTGTATGGACTACGCTTGAGTTCAAAGCGAGCGAGAGCAAAAAATGTGACAATTAACCTAAGTAATTATTGTCTGTGTGTGATTTACTAGCAAGTTTTACATTGAGTAGTTGTTCACTGCTTCCTGAAAGGATGACGCCTCACATACTCGAAATCTACGCAAAGCGGTTTTCTTCCAAATCTGCCTCGGCTGATCTGGAACCCTTGACTCTGAATGTCAGAAAATTATGAAGCTGCGTTTCACTAACCCCTAAGTGACAGGGACTACAACACTCCGAGCGTGCATTGCTGTATAAGGCCGCGACGAACCTCACTGTAGTTGTGGAGATAACTGGATGACCTTGTGTGACAAATCACATCGTTCAATCGGTACAGATTTGTGACGTCACTCAGTTGGGCAATGGGTAAAAAAAAAAAAGAAAGCTAAAGAGGAGAAGTTGCCGATGCTTAGGCCATTGGGTGCAATTATTTGCAGTAACTTTCATCAACGCAGTAATACACGGTCATTGTTACTTAATTATAATACACGGCGGATTTATTTCAGTATAATAGACGATGGTTTTTATTTCAGTATAATACACAATAGTTGTTATTTCCCTATAATACCCTGTTGTTGTTACTTCATTATAATACACGTTGGTTATTTCTTTATAATACAGGGTGGTTGTCATTTCATTGTAATACAGGGTGATTGTTATTTCATTATAATACAGGGTGGTTGTCATTTCATTGTAATACAGGGCGATTGTTATTTCATTATAATACAGGGTGGTTGTTATTTCGTTATAATACAGGGAGGTTGTTTCATTACAATACACTGTTGTTAATATTTCATTATAATACAGGGTGGTTTTTATTTCTTTATAATACACGGTGGTTGCTATTTAATCATAATATACAGTGTGTGTTATTTCGTTATAATACACAGTGGTTATCTTATAATAATATACGGTGGTTGTTACTTCATTATGACTCAAATAACAAGCAGCGTAAAACGAGTATGATGATACAGAAACAAGAGATTTAATTAAGAAAACACACGCACACACACGCGAGCGCGAGCGCGTACGCACATACACACATACACATAAAATACACACATACACTCAACGTCTTTCAACACGTTCGGCTTAAGCTTGGAAACTTCAACTTATCTCTTTGTTAAACGAGAAATATAGACAAGAAATCACTCACATGATGATGGGCAATGGTTAATAAAGTAATTTATATACATACGAGATAGTTAGTGCTGTTATGAAACAAAGAAGAGAGACAAGAGGCATAAAAGAAAGTAACAAAAATCATAAACAAGTCCCTATGCAGGAACTGTCGAGGATATGTAAAGTGTTAGCACCAACACATTTTGTATGCCTGAGTGTATGGAGCAATATGTGACTAATCTTTCCTTCTTGTAGCGAGCGTCCAGAGCTGAAATTGAACCTCGTCCCGCTACGTACATGCTATTGCTAGCGTAACAATCTAATCATACAAACGAGTCCTTTATAAATGAAAATATGTCAAGATATAAACTTGAAAACTTAGAGACAGCATCATCATCATCATCATCATCATCATCATCATCATCATCATCATCATCATCATCATCATCATCATCATCATCATCATCATCATCATCATCATCATCATCATCATCATCATCATCATCATCATCATCATCATCATCATCATCATCATCATCATCATCATCATCATCATCATCACGTGCCTTGCCGATAAGCGTGGGCGGTCATGTTTAGAATATGTCACTCGGTCACCAGAGTCGTGGATTAGCTCAGTGTTCCCGTCTCGACCATGCCACGTGGTCAAGCCATTCACGTATTTACTTCGCGCCTTCCTCTTGTTCTCTTTCCCTCGATCTTGCCAGTTGTCACCAAGTTCTCCAATGGATTTCTTCTCATTACGTGACCAAAAAATGTTGACTATCTAATTTTTTAAATCAGTTTACAATTTTCATTTGTTTCTAGTAGGACTTGGTCATTAGTTTTTCTGTCTGTCCATGGTATTCTTTGCATTTTCTTCAGAAACCACATTTCAACAGCCATCAAATGTTTTTCAGCCTGTTTGCTCATTGTCCACGTGTCACATCCATACAAAAGCACATGTTCTACGTAGCACTTCAACACTCTTTTTCTTGTTGCAAATGATATATTTTTATTGGTCAGTATGTTTTCCATCTTGCAAAAGGCTACCTTGACCATGGCGATTCTTATTCTAATCTCTTCAAGGCATCTCCCATCAGATGTTATTACTTTTCCGAGATAATTGTGCCGGTTCACTTGTTTAAGAATATTCCCATTTACTTGTATATTACATTGTGGTATTTCCTCTTTCCCAGTAACGACCGTAATCTGTATCTTCTTACAATTTAATTCTAACCCTATTTTTTCACTGTATGTAGCAACCGCATATATTAAAAGTTGCAGATCTTGCTCATTGTCTGAAATCAATACTGTATAATCCGTATATCTAATGTTATTAAATTAATGTTTCATCCTCCAATGATGATTCCTTTCATATTTTCTACATTTCTGAAAATATTTCCAGTGGACAGGGAAAAAAGATCTGGAGGTATTACATATTCCTGTCTCACACCTCTCGTAATAGGCTGATATTGGCCTACTTCATGATCAATTCTTATGGCAGCTTGTTGTGTCCAATATATATATAATATGTAAACATTTCAGTATATAAACAGCATTTACTGTGCTCTTGCCTTCTACAAACCCCCATTGTTCTCCTATTTCGGGTTGTATTTTCTTCCTAACTCTTTGCATGATAATTTTCAGCAGAATTAAAATAACAAACACTTTATTTTGCAATTTTTGTTTTAAGACTTAAGTCAGGTCTTAGTCAGAGATGACTTAATTAACGTATAACATTAGACGGTACTATTTGCTTTCTGTTAGCGCCGAATATTGGGAGGCGCTCACCAAACCCTACATCCCACTTTGTGCCACCGTCTTCGGGCGGATGATCGCAAATTGGAAGGGTACACTCCTTACCCTAATGCGAGGAAATGCAACCTAAAGAATAAATGTCACGGCAGGGAGACCAGGTCACAAGACTTAGATGGAAGCTCCGATAGACTAGAGCATTTCTTTTCTGATCCGCCAACTTCTGCAGCTTGTCTTGTCCAGACGTATTGGCGTTACCTTTTCTCTAGAGTAAACAAGGCAGGCCGAGAGGAGGATCATGCTGCATGGGCAACACATGATCTCTGGTGGAAAGGTATAACTCTATTTTACAAACTATCGTCTATTAAGACGGCAAGGTGCCAGATCAGACAAAATGCCCTGATGATTTTGAAAGTATACATGCATACATAGTATAATTGCAATAATTGTCTATTCTGTAAAGAGACTTGTATGCACTTTAATTTCGTTGCACACATATAGCACATATAGCACATATAGTGTGGAGCGCCAGACGTAGGTGGATTTTTTTTTGGGGGGGGGGGAGGAGGGAATTGACTTCGCTATTTCTTGGGTTGTGAAATAAGACACTTAGCCCTTTCGGATAGAAGCGAAAAACAGGAGGCTCTGTGTGCAAGTTTGTGCATGAAAAATTTCACAGTAGATAGAAATCGCAAAGAGCAGGTCTTTTGGCTGCAGTCTTGGTAAATTGTTCTGAAGGATAACCTACCCATGGGTTCATTACCTTGGATGTAATCTGTCTATAGGAAGCACACCTTACACAAATACATGCGGAAGCTTGACACGCTGACCTTGAGGTGTGTAACTAGGGTGTGACACACTTCTCTCGACACAGGAACGAAAAAGCAGAAGATTCCATCAAAAGTAACGGGCTCTACCTACCCGTGAATATGCTTCCTTTCCCATGAATGTTGCCAGAGCAGCGGCATAATATGTATAGTTCCCAACTGCTGTGGGAATTTTAAGATGCGAATCTTGACCGTGAAATCTCTTGTTTTTCACCCTTATCTGTGAAGTCTACGCGTCTTAACTCACTGGCCAAGAGATCAACAAACATGTTATATAATTAGAAACAAATGATTCTCGTAAATAAACAAATTACCAGTCTTATGGATTTGAAACCACAGCTTCTTAGCCCGAAGCAAAAACATCTCAATCAAACCAAAATAAAGTCATTTCAAGTAACAACCAGGACAGGGTGGGTAAGTTATACTTTTCTAAGACTCAAGAAGTGTTAAAAAACAGGCAACAGTTTTTGGTCATTGTAAAGATAAAGGACTCTTTCCTACGCCATAAGGCATGTAGGTATATGGTGCAAGCCCCATATTTTATAGGCCAATATGCCCTCCATGGATTATGTAGATAATATCCCACTGGCTGCATTTGCTTCTCCAAACATTTGTTGGTACCTATTTTAGACTGGATCGGCAAGGGAGCCAATGTCGATTTGTAAAACGTCCCGGCCTCGACGGGGTTCGAACAACCGGATGGCAAGACAGCGTACTAGCGACTGAACTAAGGTGGCTCCCTGCTTCTTTTTTTTTCTTTTCATGTGAAGTTTAATTTACACATGTGTTGCTGCTGAGGAGCGGCTGACCGAGTGGCTTGAATGCCGGATTCTCCTTCGGGAGACCAGGGTTCGAATCCTAGGTAAAGTGTGTGTAGATTTTTTTTCTGTTGGGGACAAAAAGAAAACTCTAACCTGCACAGTTCGCAACGACTGCAATAGCAATTGCTCAGTCTCAAGACTTTGCCATACACAGCAAGGTACTATATTGGCAGTAAATGACATTCAGACAGACGGATAGGCAGACAGTTGCTGCTGTACAGATTGGGTTACTGCCATATTGAAGTAAGAAGGTGAGTTAAAACCCCATTTACTCACCTTAAGGTGTATTGAGCATTTGGTGCTAGACCCATATTTTTATGGCATTTTCTAGTTCCCGCGTTCGGCTAGGTCGACGCCCACTACGACACTGCTTCCGTGGTCATAGAGAAAGCGGCTACTTTACTTTTATGTATTTTACTTCACCTATTCAGATCATGCGGTCTCTCTGGCCGAGGGGTTACAACACTTTCTCCGTAATCCCGTTTATCACGCAGAGTCTCGTAGCGGGGCGAGAGCTGGGAGCGGTTCGATCCCCGCTGGTGACTGCGGGATAACTGAGCCGGCCGCTCAGAAAGCAATGGCAAACTACTGAGCGTAATCTTGCCAAGAAATCAACATACAGCTGAAAGATGCTGATGTTGACAGCGACGTCCTGTAAAGGATATGCAAAACATTTTTTTTATTATTCAGATCATAATTTACTGCTCAAGCGAAACTGTCCTGACCATACCGGTGTAGCAAACGTTGATCTCTAAAGAAGAAGAATGAGAACAATTTCGTTTTACACACGCAGGGTCTTGCGACCTCAAGTCTGCTTGGCCATCCCAGCAGGGTTACCAGAACTCTGGGCTGAGAACCATTGCAATGCTGCATGATAAATATCACGATGACGAACAATAAATTATAATTCTGCTTCCTCGTTCTTGTTACTACGGAAAACGATCTACCCACACTTTCATAACTGGAGATAACGGAGAAAATCGATAACTAAAGGTCTTAATGTATGTGGCGTCATAAGCAATCTTATAATTATATTCCCCTTCGCTGTCCACAAACTTAATTACCATTCCCACAATTCTTCCCTGTGGCACGACAAGTCAAGCTTATAGGGGCCATATTTTTTTAACCCTTGGAGGATGTGATGCGGATAATTTATGTTATCATCATCGTGTACATGCCGGTAAACGTGGGCGATCAGGAAACTGCATCTCGCTCGATCCCCAGAGCATCAGGATTTGTGGGTTCTTTGTCCTATTATGTCTGTTAGTCAACGATAAATTATTTACCTTCCTATTATACATAACTTGACAACTTTAGCTTAAGACTTAATACTGCTTGATAACGTTGTGTTTGTGTTTTCATTATTTTAAGACTTCTATTGCTGCATTTGCCTTTATATCACTTTTTTTCCATTAGGTTTAGAATGTTCAATATTTTACTTACATTCACTTCATTTCTGTTCAGTTTCCATCTGTCTGTCTGGCTTCGTGACTAGCTGTCTTTCTGTGTGTCAGCAGTTGCTACACAAACATCATCATCATGTGTGATGCCTATAAACCTTGTGTTGTCATGGTTAGATATATCCCCAGAGTTGCTGACCAGGTCTGTGTTCTTGACACGGTTAGGCTATGTGGCCAAATCAGTTAGGTCTTTTTATGCCCCTTGCTCTTTTTTCAACAAGCTGTCAGATAATGTGGAAGACCTTCATGATGATACAAGAGAAGAACAGTGAGATATTCGGAATAATAATGAAGTACCATCCATTTTGAAGATGGAGATTCAGAACGCTCTTAACCATATGAAAACTGGCAAGACCCCGTGTTCAGATAAAATCATAACAGAAATAATCAATGCCTTAGAAGAATATGGAATAGACCGGGTCACCAGACTGCTGAACGTAATATATGATACTTGAGATATACCTCCTGAATTATGTAATTCTATATTTATTGTAATCTCAAAGAAATCAGGATCCTTGGAATGTGATCAATATCTAACAATTCGTATAATGAGCCACATCATGAAGACTTTGCTAAGAATTATCATGCAAAGAGTTCGGAAAAAAAATACAACTCGAAATAGGAGAACAATGTGGGTTTATAGAAGGCAAGGTTACAGTAAATGCCGTATATATGCTGAGAATATTAATTGACCGTTCTATAGAAGTAAACAAAGATCCTACCCTTTGCTTTATTGACTACACAATGGCTTTCGATAAAGTGAGACATGTCGACATGATAAGGATGCTTGAAGATCTACAAATTGATGGAAAAGACCTTAGACTTGTAAAAACATATATTGGAATTAACAAGTCTGCCATCAGAATTGATAACGATGTAGGTCAATATCAGCCTATTAAAAGAGGCTGTGAGACAGGGGATGTGTAATGTCTCCAGATCTTTTTTCCCTGTACAGTGAAAATATATTTAGAAATATAGAAGATATGGAAGGAATCAACATTGGGGGACGATACATCAATAACATTAGATATGCAGATGATACAGTCTTGATTGCAGACAATGAACAGGACCTGCAAAATTTAGTAGATGCGGTTGTTGCACACAGTGAACAACTAGGGTTAGAACTGAATATTAAGAAGACACAGATTATGGTCGTCACTAGGAAGAAGGAAATACCACAATGTGATATACGAGTAGATGGACATATTCTTAAACAAGTGAATCGATACTGTTATCTCGGCACAGTCATAACATCTGATGGGAGATGCCTTGAAGAGATTAGAACAAGAATTGCCATTGCGAAGGTAGCCTTTTGCAAGATGAAAAACATACTGACCAACAAAAAGATATCAATTGAAACGAGAAAAAGAGTGTTGAGATGCTACATAGAACCTATACTTTTGTATGGATGTGAAGCGTGGACAATAAGCAGTCAAGCTGAAAAACAGCTAATGGCTGTGGAAATGTGGTTTCTGAGGAAAATGCAAAGAATACCATGGACAGATAGAAAAACCAACGAACAAGTCCTTCAAGAAACAAATGAAGATCGTAAACTGATTAGAGTCATTAGACGTAGACAGTCAAAATTTTTTGGGCATGTTATGAGAAGAAATGAATTGGAGAACTTGGTGACAACTGGCAAGATCGAAGGGAAGAGACCAAGGGGAAGACCTAGAAGCAAATACCTGGATGGCTTGGCCACGTGGCATGGTCGAGACAGGAACACAGAGCTGATCCACGACTCTGGTGATCGAGTGAGATGGCAGAACATGACCGCCCACGCTTACCGGCATGGCACATGATGGTAGATATTTTAATTCATAATTTGTCTAAGATGTCTTTACTTACCGTGTTGTCATCCTATGATCATCACACCATTGTAGCTACGTATCCACATTGCAGAAACATGAATTCTGCCTTACACATTCTTATTCAAACATAACCCACGATTCCACGTTATATAATAGTGCAGGTTTGCATAAAATGTGAAAATTGTTCGTTTCAATGGACACAATTATTGTTTGTTTGCATTTGAAATATCGTGAAATAAACATCGATCTTTCGAGGTATCTATTTAATTTCTTTTTCACATCTGCAATCAAAATATTATGAGAATTTTAGTTAGTCACTTAGTTACGTAGTCAGTTAGTCGTGAGATTATGCTCACTGCATATCGAACCATTCAGCCTAGAAGTGCTCGGATCCCCTGTCCAGTCTTTCTCTGCATGTAACAGTCGACCATACTGTTTCTATGGTGGTTATGTTATAGTAATCACGGAAAGAACTTTCCCCACCTTCTTCTCCGTATATCTCTATCGGCCTGATATATCTTATAAACAAAACATGTCAACTAAGCCCGTTGTCAACTCCGTTGATGTTGGCCTGACTTGTTGCCGGTCAGAAGGACATGTTTGGAGCTCCTGCTGCATATGTTTAGACTTAATTTTACCAGTTCCGCGGTTGCATTCATCATTATCTCCTATCTTTAATTTATTGAACAAGTAGTATCTCAGCCTGTTGAAGAAACAACACTCATGTACGGACTAAAGGACAAATACCGGTGCCCCATTTGAGTATATTGAGAATCATTTGTAGAGCGGCATTGAAGTACACCGTACATTCGATACAGCGCTGAGTTATACATATCGGTGCCGTAGACGTGACCCTAACCCCCCCCCCCCCCCCCTCCCTCTCTCTGTCCCCCTCAAAATGCTTCTATTTTCTGCGACTCATGCGCCAGACAGCAGTTGTTGGAGCATGTTCGTAGTAATCACGTACTTCCAGATATTTCGTCCCTTTAGTTTACTTGAAGTGATGTCGGCTCCATCTGCCCGTTAACCGCGTTGCAGATTTTCGACATGCCATCATGTTGCCTTCGAAGGCTGTTTTCTTCTGCGCCATGTTGTGATATGAAGCCAGAAATGCAGGTCAATATAAACCCACAATTGAGAGACAGAAGCAAATATCACATTATTTACTTTCAATTTCCTTGCTGTTCGTTTGTGAATATAAAAACTGATGAACTGTTTATCCATACTGTAGATGCGTGACGTGTGTTGAGACATGATAGACTAAGTGCTGTTTGATGTAACGGTTTCTCAACTTGTTTTCATTTACCAAAACCAATGTGCTTTTCATCCTTCATGTCTGTTATTTTTCGTTACTTTTGGATATAATTTATTTTACATTAAAAGTCATTCAAGCAATTGTATGCGTTCGGGGATTAAGTAAAAGTTGGAGATAACGAATGTTGGAATATGATATCAGTCTAATCTAATCTAATCTAATCTAATCTAATCTAACCAATCTAATCTTGTCATTCCATCCACCCATCCATCTGTCCGTTCGTCCCTCCGTCTCCATCTGTCTGCCTGTCCATCCGTCCGACCGTCTCGCCCGCTCGACCGGCGAACCTGTCGGTCGGTCGAGCGGCCGACCCTTCGTCCGTGCGTCCGTTCAAGTATCTGTCAGCTGCCTGTTTGTCTTTCTGCCCGCTTCTCTGCCTCTATAAGATAGTCGGCTAAATAATAAAATAGTTTAATATTGTCATAGTGTGTTTCATGTAGTTTTGTGTTGGTTTGTATTTGTTTGTCCTGTGCTGACGAAGGCTTTGGCCGCAACGTCCAATTTGTCTCTTGTAGTCGTGATTTAGTAAAGCTCACAATCTACTTCTCGTTTATTTGGGTGATTCATTCTCTGCCTCTATAATAACGAAAACAACAACAACAACAACAATAGTAATAAATAATAATAAATTTTTTTTTTCCGCGTTTCCATCCTGTTTCAGGATATTGCGGTCAACACCAGCATCTTTCAGCTGTATGTTGATTCCTAGGCTAGATTACGCTCATCAGCACGCCACGACTTTCTGAGCGACCGGATCCATACTCTCATAAGTCACTTTTGCGATTCGAACCACTGCTAATTCTCGTCGCGTCACGTGACGAGAGTATTCGGGGTTAGCGGAGAAAGCTGCTAACTCCTCGGCCATGGAGCCGGCTAAATAATAATAATAATAATAATAATAATAATAATAATAATAATAATAATAATAATAATAATAATAATAATAATAAAGAACACATCTCTAAATTATAGAGTAAGACATGAAAGCTCTTTCATAATCAAAAACACGGGCGAAAGGAGCCGTCTACTGCACGTCATACAACTAGATGGGCCACATTTGCTAATCTTAGTGTACTGTATCCTAGGGGATTTCGAGTCTGTCTGGATATTAGCCAGAAATGTGTTTTGACAGATGTCAATACTGTCCATCTAGTTAAGTGTTATTTTCCCGGATAAGGTGCATTAAAAGATTACACGTCAGCTAAGAATGAACATGCAACATATGTACGTCGATACAGAGGGCTGGGTAATCGTATTCAGTATAGAATACATTGACACACACACTAGAAAATAAATGGAGTAAATGGAGAGAGATTAAAAACAGATTGGCCGGGGGGGTGGGGGGGGGGGGAAGAAAGAGACACAATGGAGAGAGAGAGAGAGCACTGGAGAGAGAGAGAGAGAGAGAGAGAGAGAGAGAGAGAGAGAGAGAGAGAGCACTGGAGAGAGGTAGAGGGGGGAGGGAGGAAGAAAGACAAATAAACCGAGAGAGAGAGCACGATAAAGATGAAAAAAGAAAGATAGCGAGAGAGAACACCACACACACACACACACACACACACATACACACATATATATATATATATATATATATATATATATATATATATATATATATATATATATGAGAGAGAGAGAGAGAGAGAGAGAGAGAGAGAGAGCGAGAGCGAGAGAGAGAGAGAGAGAGAGAGAGAGAGAGAGAGAGAGAGAGAGAGAGAGAGAAAGCATTAATGCATTAATAAATATACGGTAATAATTCGAAAGTACAAACTGTCTGGAACTTTCGCCGATTGGCATTCGTAAACTGTAAATCAGGGGTCACCAAACTATGTCAGTTCATCAGTTCCGCCGACGGAACTTGAATTTGCTTGATAAAACGTATGGTACACGAGACGTTGTGATATAATTTAAATTTAAATACAATGCTTAAAATACTAGGCGATCTTCACACGTGCGGAGACCTCCTGGCTGCTATGTGCCTTAAATTTGCCATTTTTTAAGTTCAGTTGAGTGGAGAACAGAAGAACCTGGAGAAAACATAGTGCTACAGATACGCGAGAAAGCTAAGAACTTGCTGTTGTATTCTCTGGCGCTGGATGAGTCTACTGATCTCTCGAGTACGTCACAACTTCTCGTGTTCATTCGTGGTGTCAGTTTGGACTTTCAGATAACGGAAGAGTTAGCATCCGTTTGCAGGATGCATGGAACAACAACTGGAAAAGACATTTTCATGGAAGTGCAAAAAATGTTGCAAGACTATAACCTTCAGTGGAATCAATTTCAAAGTGTTACAGTTGATGGAGGAAAAAACATGGCGGGAGTGACTAAGGGTCTACTGAGGCTGATCAGGATTTATTTGGAAGATTTGCAAATTTCGAGCGCTCTGTTCATACACTGCATCACACATCACGAAATACTCTGTGGGAAAGACTTAGATATTTCTCGTGTACTTAAATCAGTCGTTTCTGCTGTGAACTTCATTCTGGGACATGCACTCAATCACCGTCAGTTCCTGGCTTTTCTTGAAGAAATTGATTCTGAATTCTGTGACTTGCCTTATCACACAGCAGTGAGGTGGTTCAGCTGTGATAAAGTCCTGTTTCGTTTTAAAAGCTCCGAAACGAAATAGACGTTTTTCTCACTGAAAAAGATAGAGTTGATCCACAGCTGTCAGATCCTACCTGGCTGTCAAAGTTGTCATTTTTGGTCGACATCATATCTTGCATGAATGAACTGAAATTGAAACTTCAGGGAAAGGATAACCTCGCCTGTGATCTCTACAGTATAATCATATAATTTTGGATAAAGCTGTCATTGTTTGAAGCACAAATGGAAGGAGACAACTTTTCCCATTTTCACTTTTTCAAAGAGTTTTGCGCTACAATCGCCGAAGATGTCAACCTCGATTTTCCGGGGGGGGGGGGGGGGGGGGGGGGGGGGGAAATATTTGTGACTTAAAGAAGCATTTTTTGTGTGGAGAGATTTTCATATCTTGATAGAATTGAGAGTGACATTCTTCTGTTCCGTAATCCGTTTGATAGTAACCTTGATGATGTGCTAGTTGAATTACAATTGGAGATAATTGATTTGCAAGCAAATGACTTGTTGAAAGAGAAGCACAGAGAAAGAAAACTTGTTGAATTTTACCGCTGCTTAGCTTATATTGAGGTTCCGAAACTGAAGAAATTTGCCGCTGATATGGCATCAGTGTTTGGAACAACTTATGTCTGTGCGCTGACAGTTAAAAAATGAAATATGTAAAGTCAACATATCAAACAAGATTGACTGATGAACATTTGAAAGCAATTCTCTTGATTGGAAGCAGCAATTCCAAACCAAACATTGATGATATATCGAAAGCCAAATGTTAGTTTCACAAACCGTATTAAACATATTTACTGCTTAGTTTGTGAGATTCGGAGATTCGGATATATGCATGCACACTAGGTCTGATGCAACTATCTTTTTGCTAACGTCGCCTTCTTTGATAATTTTTGTTTAGTAAATAAATATGTTGGTTGTCTTTTTGTGTGTGTGTGTGTGTGTGTGTGGTGTGTGTGTGTGTGTGTGTGTGTGTGTGCGTGCGTGCGTGCGTGCGTGCGTGTGTGTGCATTGCACGCCACTAACCCATGAGTAACATGGAATACTAAACTTAGCTTTTCGTCATATTTTCCCCCCAAAGCTTTCGTTCTCGCTTGCAAGTATTGTACAGAATGATTATGCGGCCCGCGCTGGTCATTTTGTCAGTTATCCGGCCCTCTGTGAAAAAAGTTTGGTGACCCCTGCTCTAGATTGTCGAGCAGTACCTTAAACATACTACGAAATGCCAGAAGGATTTTCTCAGAGTAGTGCAGTTTCATTCATTCATTCATTCATTCAGAGCATGTCCTTTGCAGAACCTCGCTCCCATAACAACCACCCGGAAAACCTCTCGATCATAAACAAGATGTCTCGCGTCTGATACAACCATCTATGCAGTCTACATCTATTTTAATCCTTATGGAAGACACGATTTCTAAAATCAGGAAAGAAAAATATATGAAATTAGTTGGCAATTATGCACAAGTGAAAGGGAAATGAAAGCGGTAAAAGATTATTCCAGTTGTGTGAAGATGCTGGGTCTGTCATGTGTACTACATAAAAAAAAAAAAATAAAATAAACAAAATCCAAGAAGACAAGGAAGAGACTTGCAAATATCAACATCGAAACAGTAGTGTAGTAACGTGGAAAGCCGCCCCTTTTTTGTGGATCTTATATAAATCAACCATTTATCGATCCTGATCCACAAAGGGCGATAACTCTTTTTTCCCCAAAAAGGTAGGCGTGGTCTAGTGACTCATCATAGGTGACGTGTTCTAGTGACTCATCATAGGTGACGTGCGTGGTCAAGTAATTATAGGTACGACATAAAAAATACGACATAAAACATCAATAAAGAAAACAAACGAGTCAAGTAAGGTATATAATAATTTTAATAAATCATATATAGACAAACAATACATATTAAATAAGTAATGGCATAGTCGAGATATTATCACTGTCAACCTTTCTTTTTATATAGAGATATGACAGTGAATTACGATGTTGTGTGTATGTATATACAGAAGAGTTTTGTGTTTTGAAGCCTATATTGGTTCCCCCACTCGGTGTTTGGGTGTTGAGTACATCTAAAAATGTGTCTTTGTTTAGATGCGTGTTGTGGTTTTTGGTCAAACCTTTGGTACTGATTTTATCATAATCACCGACACAAATATACGTCTTACTACATAAGGATACCATCCCCTCCCCTTCGTACTCTAGTTTGAAAAGACCAGGGGTTCTCTTTTCATAGGCTTTGATAGTCTGGCAATCCTGACAGGTATCCGTACTAGGGGTAATTCTATGAACAGGACAGGTTTCAGATGGGAACCAGTGATATAGACTCTGTCATATTCTTGTCGTAGGTGTGGCTAA
>JACEFZ010015482.1:0-15045 GCA_014155875.1 Cepaea nemoralis
CCCCTTAGTTCCCTTTTTGTCTGGGGTCTACACAGTATCCCCCCCCCCCCCCCCCCCACACCCCCGCTCAAGAACTACTGGTATTTTCTGTCTCTATCTAATATGTTCTTGTTAACAGAGTGTCATAAGTCGGGGTGCCCCACCGGCTAGATGAAAATATTATTCACTGGCGAGCAACCCTAAATAGTCAGAAACTGACTAGGGACAAAATCTATATGGCTGAACTACAGATTAAGCCCTGAATATCCAACGTACAGCTCCAAGTGGCTCGTTACAAAATGAAATGAACTGGGCTGAATATCGCCAAGGTCTAGGAAAGAGAAGGTTAGCTAGGATAGATTTTTTAAGTCTGAATTAAAGTTAAGGACAACTATCCTAGTACAGGTTTTCTCCCTGACTGCTCCTTTCCTTGGTGTGTAAGTGAACCCCCACCAATGTACACAACAACACGTATGCACAATTGGAATTAAAATATAACGAGAGAACTATGAGTTACAATACTACAACATTTATTTACTAATCATAGACATCTGATGGTTTTCAATATGGGGATGATGAAATCATATAACATATTGTGATGAGAAACATTACGTAACTTTACTTGTAACTTTATCTATCTGGAACTGTGGTCCAGATCCCCACTCTCCAGTAGACTCAAAAAAGAAACAGCTTGCCGGTATTCTGACGATCCTGTCAGTCCTGACACTCCTAGTCTTCACTCGTCCTTGAGATCTACAACATAGGTGCTCCTTGTGAGAGCTTGAAAGAAAGTGAAGAATGTGTTATGTCTAGTTCTACATCAGCACACTCCTAATTAAAACATATCATAACACAAACATATACAATGACCAGTCTGGCCAAGTTTATCTTTCAGCTCTACTGCGTTCTCCGTCCTCCTTCTCCCTACTGTTGTTAGTCTGGGACGGGCTTTTCAATTGTCTCACACGCCTGTAATTATTACATTTCTGCCGCCCCATGTCCATGTCGCTAACACAGAAATTGTGTGTCATACAGCCGCTCCGTCCAAAGTTGGGTTAGCAGCTCACAGGGTCGGTAATGGTATTATAATAATGCCGGGTCATCCGGGCTTACAAGCCGTGACCAGTAGCTGTGCCAGGTTTCCATGCATTACCGTGGACGCACGCCCACAATACACTGAGAAAGTTTAGCACCATATACCCTATACCAATTGTGGGTAATGTCTGTACCATTACACCTCTGCTTCCAACACAATCATTGGCCAATGTGCCAATGCGCAGACAATAGCATAACACTTCATATTGGTAGGTTTGCATATGACAAATCAATATATCAAACATCCAATACACATAAAAATATTGATTAAACTAGACATATTAGGATACTTTAACATCATAGCATAATGCACTAGTTAGTTTATGAAATTACACATACATACATCCAACATATCCGTAAACATTATATTACTTCAAGATGGACATCTAATGATACTCAACATAATAGCATCAGGCATTATTAATGAGTACTAATATTGTATAGCTACAAAATGAGATATACAACAAGTCTAATTGAAGTTACCACACAGACAAGCCATATTTGCTGAGCTGCCCGGTTTAATCACCACTTAGTTACTGCTGTTGTAAGAATTAACTAAATAGTCAGTTGACTATTTTCTGTACAACAAATGCACACACCAAAAAGAGACTAGTCTAGTTTAGAAAGAGATGGCAAGCATCTGCTACGACACCTCAAGTATATCTAGACAAGACCTCCTTCCATAAGTTTCTACTTCTCAGAAGAGTAACACTTAAAGCACAATGATATTGAACACAGAACTTAGAAAAAACACTCAAGTAACCTATGACAATGATAGTTCTTGCAATAACCTAGATCAGATATAGACTGAAAGTTCATATGTCTAAAAGACTGTTGCATAGTTACTAAGAAATCCTTCCTAGAAGCCAACATAATAATCATGCATATGACTACAGACATTGAGCTGGCTGCCTACCTGTTCTGAAGTCAGACTTAATCTAAAGGGAACAAATCTATCAGGGGTTTTTATACCTAGCCTAGCAGTAGACACTTATCTCCCCGGAATTCCATTCATAAATTCTTATCTCCTCCTGACGTTACTTGCAATTATCTCCAAGTCTGTCCAGTCATAAAAATTCTTTCTGCATGCACACTAGCCTTCACACCTGTGGGTCTGACCATTATTAGCCCCCTGCGTCTTATCAGTGATTTCACACCTTGCACCTCTAGTATTCCTGCTTATCAGGTGTCATGCCTGGTCGGTTTTAATTACACTGTCCATGGAGTCTGCCATCCTGTGGGTGTAATTATCAGTTTGACCTGTAACACTTTGAATCTGGACTGGCTGGGTAGTTTGACTGGTGTCAAATTACACTTCTCAGATAGAAAGACATTCCTGGTGACTCGCCACATACATTCCAGTCCATACCACCCACAGTCAAACGGCCTGGTGGAAAGGTTCAACGGGACATTGATGTCTATCCTGAGTAAGTTGGCACAGGAAAAACCAGAAGTCTGGGATGATTACCTACCGGCAGCACTATTTGCTTACCGGGAAGTTCCTCATGGCTCCACTGGCCTTCCACCGGCAACCCTCCTCTTTGGTAGGCCCATCAAAGGTTCTCTAGAAGCTCTCATGAGAACATGGACTGAGGAGAGAACAGACGAGACAGTAGTAAATGCGTCCACGTATGTGGAAGAATTGAAACACAAGTTGAAGATGGGATGGAAGTTAGCGACGAGTAATCTTAGAAGAGCCCGAGCGAAACATGCCCAGTATTACAATAAAAAGGCCAAGGATCGTTCACTAGAGGTAGGGGACAAAGTCTTACTACTACTCCCTAGCGGAAACAATAAGTTGGAGATTGGGTGGCAGGGGCCGTTCCCCGTGGTAGAGAAACTGTCCCGTACCAATTACAGGATCGCCATCAAGGGTAAGCAGAAAATGTATCATATCAATTTGCTTCGCAAATATTATGTGAGAGCAAATGAACCTCCAAGGCATTTGTTGGC
This sequence comes from Cepaea nemoralis, assembly GCA_014155875.1. Classification (NCBI taxonomy): domain Eukaryota; kingdom Metazoa; phylum Mollusca; class Gastropoda; order Stylommatophora; family Helicidae; genus Cepaea; species Cepaea nemoralis. The sequence goes on from JACEFZ010015482.1 coordinate 3,028, forward strand.
AATGGCAGTTGCAACTGAAGTAGAGAATGGGGAGAACATAGCGGTGGAATACCCCCTACAACTTCAGGAGACCTACCAGGATGTGGAAATAAATCCTAACCTGACCACTTCCCAAAAGGGAAAATTGGAGGAAGTATTACAATCTCACGCAACACTCCTCACCGACAAACCAGGTCGCACTAGCTTGATAGAATTTGATATGAAGCTGACCAGCCCTGATCCTATTAGGCAGAAACAGTATCCCATTCCCTATGCAAAGGAAGAGGCACTCAGAATTGAGATCAACCAGCTACTTCAGAAGGAATAATCTCACCTTCTGAGTCACCGTACAGTGCAAATGTGGTGCTGCTTAGAAAACCTAGTGGGGAGCATCGGCTCTGCATCGACTATCGCCAACTGAATAGTATAACCGAGTTCCAAGCAGAACCGCTACCCGACCATGGGCAACTCTTCGCCAAGCTGAGTAAAGCCAAGTATTTCTCTAAGATAGACTTGAGCAAAGGATACTACCAGATCCCCGTGAAGCAAGAAGTTCGACCCTACCTGGCATTCAGCACCTCAACGGGACACTACCAATTCAACGTGCTCCCATTTGGCCTTAGTAACGCACCCAGCGTTTTCACCAGGATGATGAGAATGCTTTTGGACCCTCTAAGAGACCCATCCATTACCAACTTCATGGACGACATTCTCATTGCCTCGAATACCTTTGAGGAACATTTATCCTCACTGGAAGTTCTGTTAACCAGATTAGCTGAAGTAGGATTGACGGCTCGGCCCACCAAGTGCCAGCTAGCATTTCAAAAACTTGAATTTCTGGGACATACCATAGTCCAGGGTTACACCTCGCCTGACCCGAAAAATGTAGAAAAACTACAAGCCGCACCGCGACCCAAGACCAAGAAAGATGTAAGATCCTTTGTGTCTCTGTGTGGGTTCTACCAAAAATATATCCAGAATTTCAACATGGTTGCAGCCCCCTCTCACAGATGCCACAAAGAAGGGAGCCCCAGAGAAAGTTAACTGGACTGCAGATTGTGAGACTGCGTACACCATCCTTAAAGACAGACTTTCAGCAAGACCCATCTTGCAACTCCCAGATCTTACCAAAACATTTACCTTGCGAACGGATGCCAGTAATGTTGGCATTGGGGCAACACTGTTGCAGGGAGGACGAGAAAACCCGACCATCCTTTTCCCAGTAGCATACGCCAGTCGAAAGTTAAACCAGGCTGAACGGAACTATTCCACCATCGAAAAGGAATGTTTATCTCTAGTATGGGCGGTACAGAAATTCCAACCATACTTATATGGAACAAAATTCATGGTTCAGAGTGACCACCAACCTCTGATGTTCTTAGCTGCCTCCAAGAAGTTAACACTCGGTTGATGAGATGGTCACTGCTCCTACAACCATACACATTCAATGTGGAGTACATCCCCGGAAAAGAAAATGTGGGAGCAGATTTCCTGAGCAGACACCCTACTGCTGAGGATGAAGACAATGACCAGACGGACTCAGGAGGAAAATAAGCCATAGTCGATCTAGGCTCACCTACCCCAAAAGTTCACCTAGTCGTACTTTTCTCTAGGAGGGGCATATGTGACGGGATGAGTCTAGATCAATATGCGAATACCCCCAATATTACGTTAGTGGAATTACTATTTACATTCTGGATTCAGTACGGCAGCTAAATTACTAGTAATGACGTCATATTGGTGACGCAGACATTTGCTGCACTAAAACTACACACTGTACTATTGGGGACAGCACATATTTTCACGTCATCAAATGATGTCACAAGGGAAATCCCCTGTTTTACTACCCTTATCATTAATACCAAGTATATGGCCGTCACTCCCTAGCAACGGGAAAACAGCGATATGCTAATAGTACGGCTGCACCGGAAATTGTGACTAACCACTTCCGTCCGGTTCACAATGACTATAGCTGCTGTGCTAAGCAGACCTTGCATGAGATGAGCTGCCATATCCAGTTGCATCCTTGGTAGATTATACCAAAACCGATCTTTATTGCTGCAATAAGACTGGGGGTGAGTGTAGTAACATAATAATTACGATTATAGTAAGAAGTGTGTACACATTTATATTCTGATATTGGGAAAACCCAAAACTTTCCCGACCATGTATATTTATGAAACGTGGTATTGGAAAGGGGAGACATTGAGAGAAAACATGTGAGGCCTAGATATATTTATAGATAAAAATATATAGATATAATGTATAAACCTTACCGATTATTTTCATATGCATTTTATGAATGTATTTACGTGTATATTTTGTTGAAAATATGATAACATGATTTTGCCATGTGGGCAGAAGTAGAAGAGACATGTGGAACATGATTCTCACATGCCAGCAATATTACTAGGCGATTTATATTCAAACATAAATTTGCTTACCCCTGATTCACCGCCATGCCGAACTACATGACACTGACGGTCATAAGTTCAAAGCAAATACTATGTGGTGAGGAATCAGAATTTGGGGAGTAAATAACTCAACAAGGGATAACTGAGACATCCTAAAGCCCAATGCCTGGAATATCTCAGCCCCCTTGCTTGCCTGCTGGCCTTCTTCTTATCTTTTAGCTCGTATATTCTGTGGGGTATACCTCACGACTTCATGGCGACACTTGATTGCTTTATGCCTAATGACTGATGTGGGATTAGGTTGAATTATTGTTGGCCCTTCCTTAGCTATCTAGGGAAACATCCTGGCTGCCCAGGACTTCCTCACCATGGTGTCAAGGAATACACCAGTAATTATTGCATATGAGTCACTTCAAGTTTTACAACCATGTACATTTTGTAATGTTTTTTTCAAACAAAGATTTGTCTACATGTGCTATTCCAATGGACCATGTGGTCTTAGAATGTGTCCACTTCTGGACCCTTTTTCACCTTGTATCATCATGTCATACAAGGTATAGCCAAGCTGATAAGAACTATTGGCCTTTGCTTTTGATACAGAATAGCAGAGAGGAATTGTTTTATTCCTGTTCTGCATCTGACACATACACAACAGACACACAACACCAACACTCAGGACACATTGTTATTGTCAAGACACTAAGGAGTCTGCAACTGTTTGTTTGATTTAAGGAGCCTCGCTGCTGATACTGCTGACACCTAACCGGTCCGGTTACCGAAACTTTGAGCCACCAACTAGTGGAGACGGAACCTGGAATCCGGAGGAGCATCGTACACCTGTCGAATGCCAGGGTCGACTCCAAGACATAATACAACCGAAAGCCAGCACTATTCCTAACAGAGATCAGATTGTCTCAGGTGACTCTGTGTCTACATGTGTTCTGAGTGTGTCACTGTCTGGATGGTGTGAATGATGATATGCGATCTAGCTAAGCATCAGAAAACTGTTTTATTTTTGTACCTGTAACATAATTGTAACTGTCATAGTTCACCACTTGAACGACAATTTTCATTATCTCTTTTACTATTAAAGAGTATTATTGTTTTATACTTGTACCCACGTACTCCCTTCGTGATCATTTGAACGCAAGGCGTGCGCGTGAGTGCGTGAAAGTATTTAAAACAGGGGGCTTCATCAAATGACGAAGGATCACCGACAGATAAACTAGACATTCGTGTTAGGTCTTCCTACATACACGAGTGTTCTTCACCTTCTGCCTTTGTCTACCAAGTGAATCCCAGTCTCTTCTATCGGGACCATCCCTTTAGACATTCTGATAACGAGCCATAATTTCTAGAGACTGTCGGCAAACTCTTGGATAGGGATTTCTGTCTATTTCAATAGAAACACCCTAACGGTCGGTGACAAGTACTAATCTGGATGTGTTGATAGCGTTCAGTGTCTTGATTGTAATGTATATTCTACGATGTTTTACTTTACCGTGTAATTTCTCGAGGAGCAATAGTATGAATACAATTAGTGAAACTGCGGTAAAGCTGTGAACATTAAACAATATAAAATTAATAGAGCGGCGGTAAAGCTGTGGACATCTAAATGCAGCAAAATAATGCGCAGCTTTACAGAATGCAATTACAGAAAACAAAGGACGTAGCGGTGACAAACCTTCACCAGCAAACAAATACGTACACAAAACACAACATATAAACATGGGGAAGATACTACAACGACTATATAAAGGCATGCAAACGGGATGAGAAGAATTGAAAGATAAAAAAAAAAAACTGCTTCTTATCTCAGAATCCTAGACTGTGACACTAACATAAATCATGGATTGGACTTCATCATTACCACAACCCGGTTCAACCTCAAGGAGAAGTTATAGTTAGGGTCAATCACCGGCTCAGAATGATAGTCCTGTAACTGAGTCCGCCTCAGCTGCCCACGATTTTACCCTTACAGTCTTATTAAACCGATGGTGATTGTTATCCATATGGCGTAATGGACTAACGATAGCGTCAACATAAATCTTGATGTTGATACTCTTATATAGACAGCCGTAATTCTGTAGTGTGATGGGGACAGTGGTAGGGGATGGTAACAGTTCAGTGAAGATTCCAGGTAAATGCGTGCAAGTGGTACATGAAGACTGGGAGAAAGGTAACCTAGAAGCAATGGAGATATGATGGTGGGCAGAAAGGGGAAACTAACAAGGGGTGCCCCATTGGATGTCGATACAATGCATGCGTGTGTGCCGGTAAAGGGGTTGCCATAATGGACGAATGCCAAAGGGCAACGAAATGTGCATCTAAGTTAGTTAGTTAGTTATCAGTTGGGGTATCTTCGTTGCACTCCGGACATGTCCATAGGTGCTCAGATCCTCCCCTCAGCATATGCATCAGCGTCCGGTGGCTAATAGTGCCAGTTCTGTGTTGGTTGACGAGGCGCTTTGTTTTCCCGATGTACCTCTCGCGTCTGGCTGTGCCGATTCTTACTCCCAGGTCTTTTATCCTGGAAAGCGATGTGGAATCCTTGACGTCAAAGTCCTCTGTTCTCGCCATATCTTTAAGGGCGTTAATAACATCGGCACGATCCATGGGCTGGCCATCTACAGGGGGTGCAGAGCCAGCCAATTTATCAGCTCGTTCATTTCCCTCGACTCCCGCATGTCCCGGGACGAAGATGAAGGTGACTTTGCGGACAACAGACTTCCGCAGCGACTCAGTCCACTGTCTACGTACAGATCCAGCTTCGACCTTCTGAATCATGCTCATTGAATCACTTAGTACACACACGTTGGTATAATGCTGTGATTCCAGCCATATGAAAGCCTGTGTAACTGCCATCACCTCCATCGTCATGCTGCTCGTGGTCATAGAGTGGGCACCACTGGATTCTTGAACGGTTCGGCCCGCTGAACGGGCTGTAAATGCCCACGCACTTCTCTGCTGCTTTACAACAGATCCATCTGTATAGATGAGCACTTCGGGGCTATCTGAATGATCATAGATGAGCGCGTTAACCTCCGCATTGACAGCGGCAGGGTTCTGCTCTCTGCACCGTCTGTCGAGTGTGATAATGCAGGAGAAGGTACACTTAAAAGCTGGAGGCACCGGCACCCATTCCTTGCCGGGGTTGATACTGGTAAGACTGCAGACCTGTCCGACGACATCTTCCGCCCGACCCATCCATGATTTGCCCCTCTTTAGCCTGTCACCCTTTTCTCTGAATACAGCGCATGCAGAGGGTGCTGCTCATCTGCACTTATTTTTAAGTATGCACGAGCTCTCCAGATCTTGATCCTGTGTTCCATTGTCGGGAAGTCAAGGAGGTATCTCATTGCTACACAGCTGGTGTCTCTCGTGCAGCCCAAAATGATGCGCATGGCTTCGTTTTGTACCTTTTCAAGTCTTCCAATCTGTGTAGGGCTGACAGTGAGGATGGAAAGGGCATACTCGATGCGTGAAAGCACAAGTCCTTGGAACAGAAGTAATAGCAGTCTTTGCTCGATATTGGCAGTCGCCATGACTCTCATTGCTGCCAAACCTTTTCGAGCCTTCGTTATGACATAATCGACATGATCCCTGAAGGACAGGCTACGATCAAGCCTCACGCCAAGATATGTCATTGACTGGGTTCTACTCAGAATGCTCTCATCCATTCTTACTGCCGGCAGGTCTGTTTTCACAATATGGTTGTTTAGTGAGAACCATGTAACCGTTGCCTTTGCAGGGTTGACAAGGGCATCGGCATCAGCACACCATGAGGAAATTCGATCTAGTTCGCCCTGCATATAGTTGGCAACCGCCTGTCTATCTCGACCCTGTCGATACACGAGGATGTCGTCAACGAATGATAGAGTCCTACCCCTCCCATCCAACTGTTGTTCAGTGATCGGCACCGTATACACGTTGAATAGTACTGGTGACAGTGGTGAACCCTGCGGCAATCCTGGACATATCGTTATCGGCTCAGAAGACCAACTCCCGCATCTTAGCACCACCTTCCTTTGGAGTAGAACTGCAGCTATCCATCGTACAAGATGAGGGTGCACTTTCAGTCTGAGGAGGGTTTGCATCAAGTGCTCGAAAGATACTCTGTTATATGCGTCCTCTAAGTCTATGGCGGCCGCACATGTCTCTTCTCTGACCTGAAATCCTTCGTAAACATCTTGAGCAAAGACCGCCGCATTCAGCCATGACTCTTTGTTGCGTCTGTATCCTCCAAGTGTGGGCGGGAAGCAGCCGAGCTGTTCCAAGTCCCAAGCAAGTCTGTGTGCTACAATTTTCTCCAGTAGCTTGCCAACAGTATTCTGCATCGTAATGATTATGTAGCCGCTTATCTTGGAGTGGTCTTTGTTCGGTTTTGGCAGCGGCAGCAAGTAGCTGTGTAGCCATTCTTCTTTGACCTGACCCCTCTGGATACTGGTGTTGAATTCTCTGGCCAGTTCTTCCATGTCATCATCTGATATCACCATTAGGTCACCATATCGGATGCCGTCTGGGCCTGGGGCGGTGTTAGGTGATTTCTTGAGCATCGCACGCAATATGTCAACTGTGATTGTCCATTCTTCGTCTGTCCCGACCCCCTCGCACAACTGAGAGAGTGTTGTTGTGGTCCTCTGTCTGGCGGGCTCGTCTTTCTGGTTAGTCTGTTCTATGTAGCGTGCAAGAAGGGCCTTACCTTTATGCGCATCCGACTTTTTCCATGCGAGGTCTGTGCCTTGAAAGTCTGGAATACCCCTACGTTGTGCAGCACCGTTCATGCTCTTGTGGAGGCGCCAGAATGTCGTAAGAGATTGCTCGGAGCACACCTTCCTGCAGAAACTCGTCCCATTTGTCGGCCTTGGCCTGTTTGGCGCAGGATTTGAATAAAGTCGTCGTCCTAACGACCTCAGTCTTCAGGTTCGCCAACTCAACCTGTGGCATGTTAGCCTTTCTGGCCTTTTGCCAGTCTTTGACAGCCTGCCTCTTTCCCAGCCACACCTTCTCGACCTCTCCATTCCACCATGGTGGCTGCAGCCATCTTTCTTGTCTCCTACGGGAGGAAGTTAGTTTCCTTTTTCTGATCTTGCTTATGGCGTCTTGACCAGTGGTGTCGTACGGGAAGGCATTGGTCTTGTTTCTTTGACTCATGGCCCCGTCTTTTTTGATCAGGATGACACAAGGGTAGTGGTCACTATCGTGGTATCCCAGTGTGCCCCACCGGCACTTTGATGCGATGGTGGGCGACACCAGAGCCAAGTCAACGACGCTGTCAGAGTCGCCTGGTCGAGTGGCCATTCTAGTGACCTTCCCATCATTCAGACAGATTAGGGCAGCAGATGCCAGGGCGTCCTCCAAATCTTCTCCCTGTCTATTGGTGATGCAATTCCCCCATTGACTGCCTCTGGCATTGAAGTCCCCGCAGTAGATGATATGCCTTTCATCCATATCGAACAAGCTCTGCCATTGTCGCACGTCGACCTTCCCATTTCGCGCATAGACGTTAACGATTACAAGCTGCACTGGTGTCATTATTCTTAATGCCTGCACTTGCAGGGCATCGCTGTTCCAGGCGGACATATCAATCTCAGACACTAGTATGTTGTCGCGGACCAGAATGGCCTGTCCGAGGTGCCGCCTGTTAAAGAAACCCTGAAATCCAGCAACATTGACTGTTCCGTCGGTGAGCTGTGTTTCTTGCAAGACTACAATATCGTTTCCGTAGAGTAGTTTTTCAAGAATGGGTCGGCGTTGACTAAATGATACACAGTTCCAGTACAGTACTCGAACATTTCCGATACCCAATCTGTCACATTTTAAGCGCCTTCTGCGCGCGCCCGCACTCTTACCACGTTGTGTCCTAGCTGGTCGTCTGGCCGTCATGTTAGGCTTAACTATCGCCGCCGGGCGCCGATGATACGCCGAAAGAAAACCGGACGCGCGTGCACGAACTCCGTTGCACGGTCCGAACTCCATTTCACCACGAAAAAAAACACTTAATCCATACACATTTCGGAAAAAACACGTTCCATTTTACGGGACGAAGAAATGTCCCGCCATCTTGCTTCAAGGGAACTCACAGCTCAGCCGAAGTGTAAGTAAGTGTAGTAAGTACCCTACACAGATGGATCAGGTTAACAGGTTAACCATCATAAAATGCTGGGGATCACAAGCTGAAACCAGGGCACATGGTGATGATAATTACCATAAACAACCTACAGGAAAATGCAAAAGATCCATATTTACCATCAACAACTGTAAATGTGCACCTAAGTATGCTTGTGGTAATAATGAAACAAATTCTCTATGTTCCGTTAGGTGTATACTAAGAGAATACTAAAGTATGTGTGGAATGATGTATGTGAGCGCGCGCGCGCACACACACACACACACACACACACACACACACACACAACCACACATCAACAAACACTCATAAAATCATATACAGAGTGGGGGAGAGGGAGAAAGAGATATAGTTCCTATGCTATACCACCTATAATTTGGAGAATGAGGTCTAAATGTTCGAGGGTTCACGTATACTCTTCCATATGATTTAGAGTCAGTAAGATTGATTGTTAGTTCACGTATTGTAGCATCAAATCACCCAATGCATCGTGTTATTTGGGTTATACATAATCATACCACCCGTAATACATATGATATGAGTTGGCACAACGAAGCAGGATTGGTATTTTGTGTGGTATTGATGCTTAAAACCCAGGTTTTCTCTTGTATGTAAGTGCATATCCCATAGTTGGAAACATGAACAAGAGAAAAGTAGAGACAGCACGGAAGATGGATATACTGTGGGTTTGTCAACCTCAGCTTCTCTCGTTATTGTTCATCTCTCGCTGAGTGTAGCTCGAGGCCATAATGTGAAACTGTCCGGTGTCTTCTCTCTTGTTCTTCCCCTTCCACTCTTCTCCTCCAAATGTACCCATTTGGGCGACATACTCCAGCTGCCCCCTTCTCACAACATGCCCGAAGAAAGCACCTGCAACTAGAACAAGCAAATCAAAAACATGAACTAGCATGCAATCACACACACTAAACAGTTTTATTCTGCTACATAAGTCATTCAAAGGCCAATAAAGCATTGTCTTACATGTATGACACGCCCAATCTTTCTTGAACCGATAAATCATTACCTTACATTTCCAAAACTTGCAGTCACCGTTAATTCAATATATCTTTACCTCACGCACCTTAGACGTGTAAAACATGCATTTATGTAGCCCAGATATAGTCACATCAGAAAGGTATCATTAATGCAGCACTAACACGGCTAGCGGATATTGACCAGAACTTGATGCTAACCTGATTAAACAACCTGGGAGTGAAGCCTGGTCAAGCAAGTCGATGATGTATCCAAGGTCAAGACATGAGATAGCATGTTAACGCTTCATGGAAACAGTGAGCAGAAATATAGTGAGATGGCTGGAGGTCAAGACATAAGATATCATGGCAACCCTCATGGAAACAGGGAGAAGAAATACTGTCAGATGGATGCAGCATCAGAAGACTTAGCGCACAAGGGAAGAGCAAATGAGCAGTGACGTTGTTCGGCACAACATGACATTAAAAAACATACAAGATTATATACCTGCACTTATCAGCACATACAGACGCTAATTTAGTCATGTTGACAGCGATTGCTGTTCCCCTATTTGTTTAACCAATGTTGGTTGAATATCCTATTTACAGGACATCGCTGTCAACACCAGCAGTTTACTGCTGTTGTTGATGTCTTTGCAAGTTTACGTTCAGTAGTTTGCCATTGTGGGTGTTAAAGCAACACTAGATTTTATTAGAAAGCAGCAAATCGCATTGTTTAGCCATGCAAGTAGGTTACCAGTCAACAGCATACCACAACAAGCAATGATGTACAGACCAGATGGAAACAGAGGAAGAGGCCGTCCACGTCAACGTTGGACGGAAGGAATAGCAGAGTCCATGGGAATATCGATATATGAAGCCCATAACCGGGCACTCTCACGATGTTTATACTTCACCTCGACACTGCAAGGTACAAGAGGAACATGTTGAGATGAGATGAGTTTGCCATTGCTTTCTGATCGATCGGCTCCCATACCAACAAGTTAAAACCCAGCGCAAACGGTTTGCTGCCAAAATGGTCGCAGCTGTGTTTTGAACGTGGATAATCGGAATTACGAACCTCGTTCGTAACACCATCGCCACGGAGACAGCATTTGTTTAACCTGTAAGCCGAAAATATATGTACACATGTCTGAGATGAGTTAACGAAGGAGCAATATGATGCCCTAAATATCGATGGTCATGAAATAACAGAGATTCAATAGGCGGATAATACAGTATCATACATATTGGTGTAACAAAACTTATAACCTCAACCCGAAAGAATAGTGAAAATCACAACTTATATCTTAACATATAAGATAGCAAAACAAAGATAATTCATACAGATAAAACTAATATTAATTAACTTAAATGTTTGCATATCCTTTAAAGGACATCGCTGTCAACATCAGTATCTTTCAGCTGATTGTTGATTTCTTGGCAAGATTACGCTAATTAGGTTGCCATTGCTTTCTGAGCGACCGGTTCACATACCCCGTAAAGTTAGAACCGCTACCGATTCTCGCCATCGTCACGTTACTCACGAGAGTATACGGAATTACGGAGAAAGTCGCTAACACCTAGGCCAGGGAGCCCGGCTAAAACTAATATGGAGAGAGAAATATATGTTAATGAGGAAAAATTAGAGGTGGTGGAAAATTTCGAATATCTTGAGTCATTAATTAACCAACAACGGTGACACAATGAAAGAAATTAAAAGACGAATACCTATTTCTCTTCAAAAACTAAGAAAAACTTAATAGATTGTATCGTGGAACAGTTAGACCTACACAAATTAGATTTTTAAGAGCATGAATCTTTCCGGTACAATGGCGACGACGTGATGCATCTTTTCTTCGGGATGACGCTGTGTTAGTGTTGTTTTTTTTTGTTTCAGTGTTTTGCTGTGGATTATGTGGCGTTATTTCGTTTTCGTTTATTGGAAGTGTTCAAAGGAAGCCACGGAAGGCAGGTGGTGGATGAAATTTTGAGGGTAGCCGACAGATATTGGTTGGTTATAGTCTCAAGTTTCACGACGGCACGCAGAGGAGCTCTCTCGAGTCAATGGCTGCGGTCAAATGACCAGTACGGTTACTGCCATAGAGGAAAGCCACGGCAAACTACGTCTTTAAAAGTGCCTAGTACATTATGATTCGCCTGAAGACTGATCATCGCAAGACAAGGACAGAGACGTTAAAATTAACAACATGGAACGTTAGGACGTTAAACGACGACGAAAAGAAGAGAACATAAAACAAGAAATTGAAAGAGAAAAAAATAATATTCAAGGGATCTGCGAAACGAGATGGACAGGAGCAGGCATCAAGATGGATGAAGATTTTAAGATTATTTATTCTGGAGGTGAAGGCCGACAAAGGGGAGTGGCTATTATTTTGGACCGGAAAACAATCAACATCTGTTCAAGGATATTTGGGGCCCTGTCCGGGGAAACAGAAAAAAATTTTTTTTTACTAAAAAAATTGAAATATGTGGGGCCCGACCCTTTTTTAGAAAAAAAATA
>JACEFZ010015483.1:0-31580 GCA_014155875.1 Cepaea nemoralis
TAAATCTATCATTAAATATTTGAGGTGCGGCTGGCTGATTGGCTAGAATGCAGGGTTCTACTTTGGGAGATCCGGGTTTAAATCCTCGGTAAGATGTGGATTTATTTTCTGTCAGGGGCAAAAAGAAAACCCTAACCTGCACAGTTCGCAGCAACTGCACTTGCCTCGCACCCTTAATTCCTCAGGCTCAAGACACCCCCCTCCCTCTCTGTCCTACACTGCAAGGTACTATAGGCAGTAGATGACAGTTACAATATTTGTAGAGTCAATGTTATTAAAAATTAGTTGCATATCCTTTACAGGATGTCACAATCAACTCCAGCATTGTTTGGCTGTTTGTGATGTCTTGGCAAGTTTACGTTCAGTAGCTTGTCATTGCTTTCTGAACAACCGGCACCCATACTATTTTTATTTTAAAAAACCAACGCAAGGCGGTCTGCTGTCAAATCGCCCACAAATGTGTTTCTAACATGGTATGCGGGATTATGAACTGCGTCCGCAACCCCTTAGTGTTATTACAAAGAAGAAAAAAATTATCCAATCTTAAATGCAATACCTCATCCTGAATATCTATATGGCAACCTGCATCTAGTAGAATCTGTACTGCATCCTTTGCCCCTTGCGATGTTGCTTTGAGCAATGGGGTGCAGCCCATCTGTGAAAATAATTAGGGACAAACATATATTTACAATATTTTTGAAACACTTTTAATTTCTAAGAAAACCTAGGAATATTTATAAAAAGAAGTATGACACTTTGCGACTGTTTTTGTTTATCTCACTGCTGCTTAGCTGTCTAATCTGGTAATCTTATAAAGGTTCAGCATTTTTCATGAAGTGAAAAGCTCAGTGCTTATCCTCTAACTTTAGAGCATAGAGGTTAGGGAAACAAAACACATGCAATGGTGTGGCCTCACCCTAAATCTGGCAACCTCTTGTGGTTTTGCCACCATTATCACTGCGTATGCTCTGACACTCACTTCCTCTGATGATGTGAAGGATTCATTCTATGAAGAGTTAGGCTCTGTGATCAAGGCAGTTCCAAAATCCAACTACATTTATATGCTCGTGTAGGCAGTTCAAAAATCCAACTACATTTATATGCTCGTGTAGGCAAAGACTCCAGTTTATGGCCAAGTGTGTCTTGGAAAATACAACATCGGTTGCATGAATGAAAATGGGGAAAGGCTGCTGAAGTATTGCACCAGAAATGACCTATGTATTACAAACTCCTTTTTTAAAACAAAAGAGCTGCATACGGTCACATGGAAACATCCTAGATCCAGCCAGTGGCACCAGCTGGACTTCATCATCACACGGAGACAACATCTGAACCAAACATCATTAACTTGAAGTTACCACAGTTCTGACTGTGATGCGGATCATTCTTTGGTTGTTGCAAGAGTTAGACTGAGACCAAAGAGAATCTACACAACTAAGCACAAATCTAGCCCCAGCATTAATATTATTAACACCCAAGATCCTGATAAGTGATTTGAGTTCCAACAGCAACTTGAAGACGCTTTCACTGATTCTTCTTCTTCTTCTTCAGCAGTCCGAGCCATTGAGGTTCTTTGCTGCAGATACAATCCGTCTCCATTCGTCTCTCTGGTTGACCTTCTCTTGCCAGTCGTTGATTCCAAGTGCTTGTAGGTCTGTATATATATTATCTCTCCACCGTCTTCTTGGTCTACCTTGGGATCTACGGTCATTTATTTCCTGAGTGTAAGCGAGTTTTGTTTCCCTATTGTCTTCCATCTTTCTATATGCTTTCACTGATACATCAGAAAATTGTACAGCAAGTGAAAAGTGGGGTAAACTTAAAGAAACTCTTTATAAAACAGCGGTAGGGATTTATGGCACTGTGGATCATAAGAGGCTGGACTGGTTTGCTGCAAAACGCCAGATACTGCAGCCCCTCATTGATGAAAAGGAGATAGCTCTCTTAAGAAACAATGAAATAACAATGCAAAACACTCTCAGTGAGCTGAAGCAAGCTAGGAAGGATATGCAAAAGGCTGCCAAACAGTGTGCAAAGACTATTTGATCAAGTTATGTGAGTATATTCGAAATGCAAGTGATAAGGGAAACATCAGAAGTATGTATGAAGGGATAAAGAAGGCGTGCAGTCCAATGATCAAAAGAAGTGCACCACTGAAAAACTTGATTGGAGAGATCATCACTGATAAGAAACAGCAGATGGATAGATGGGTAGAGCACTATTTGAGCTTTACTCAAGCGAGATCAAACTAGCGGATGATGCCCTCAACACCATTAGAGGCCCTGCCAACTCTTGAACACTGGACAGACTTCCCACCATAGCAGAAGTTAAGTGTGCTGCTATAAATGAACTTGTATCTGGCAAAGCTCCAGGTAAGGATGGGATTCCAATAGAGGTTATCAGGAGTGGGCAAGCACTCAATGTACAGATTCACCATCCAATAGAGCTATGCAGGCGAGAAGGACAAGTCCCACAGGATTTCAAAGATTCAAGCATCATAACACTGTACAAGAACAAGGGGGATCAGAGCGACTGTAGCAACTAAAGGGATATCTTACTTCTGCGTATTGTTGGGAAAGTATTTGCCAGAATGGTTCTGTGCAGACTTCAAGTACTGGGAGATCAAGTCTACCCCAAATCACAGTGTGGATTTCGGATGATATTCTCATTGCGACAAATGCAAGAAAAATTCTGTGAACAGAATCAACCACTGCTTATTGCCTTCATCGACCTCAAAGGCATTTAATTTGGTCAGTCGTGAGGGTCTGTTCATGGCATTAAAGAAGATTGGCTGCCCACCAACTCTTCTGTCCATTGTGGAATCGTTTCACACAGGCATGCAGGGTACAATCAAGTTTGATAGTGCAACTTCAGAAGAGTTTGAAATCAAGAGTGGAGTTAAGCAAGGTTGTGAACTAGCTCCCACCCTCTTTGGATTGTACTTTTCACTTCTACTGAAATATGCCTTTCATAATCAGGATGGTGGCATATACATTCACTCATACTCAGATGGTGGCCTCCACAATGTTTAGAGATTGAAGGCCAAGACCAAACTTAGGAGGGTACTGATCAGAGGGTTGCTTTTTGCAGATGATGCTGCAATTACGACCCACTCTGAGGAAGAATTACAACGTCTACAATCTGCATTCTCCAATGCTAGTTCTGAATTCGGTTTAACAATTAGCATAAAGAAGACACAGATTATGTCGCAAGGTGCACATGGGATACCATCAATCTTTATTGATGATGCCGAACTAGAGATAGTAGACCATTTTCCATATCTAGGATCAGAGGTAAATAGCAAATTATCCCTAGATCAGGAAATAAACATCAGGATTGGTAAGGCAACAACAACAAAGAACAGGTTAAGAAAAACAGTCTGGGAGAACAGGAAGCTTACTGCCAAAGCAAAAGTCCTTGTCTATCAAGCCTGTGTCCTTAGTACTCTTCTTTAAGTCACTATCACTGAATGTAAGAGAGTGCTGAAATGCTATGTAGAACCAGTTTTGCTGTATGGCAGTGAATCTTGGAATGTAAATGAACAAATTAAGAAGAAATTAGAAGCAACAGAGATGTGGTTCCTGAGATGAATGTTGCGAATTCCTTGGACTCTCTCATCTCATCATGTCTGTAAGGTGTGGAATGCGCCTGGCCCTGCAGCCAGCAGGGTTAGGATCGGCTAGCCTCTCCCAGGAGGGGTGAAGAGCGAAAATTAGTAGCCTGCCGATGACCCGCAGACTACACAAGTCAACCCCCACCTCCAAGTGGTGCAGACCGGGCAACCATGACCGCGAGGTCATGGGCTAACGGGGCTATGGCTCGCCATAGGGGATGGACTCCCTGTGGTCAGATTAGTGTCCTAAACCTGCGACTGGCCTAGCAAGCCGGCAGGGGATCTTCACACTGCTCGTAGAAAAACCAAGAAGTATAAACGGACTGACCCAAACGGCTATCGACCCGGCAATGTTAATGGACTACGAGATAGATCAGCGATTCAAAAAATAGGCACAATGAACGTCTGTGGTTTCAATAGTAAAGAAGAAGAGCTTATAGAAACAATGGAGAAGAGGAATATTGGTCTGATGGGAATAGCGGACACCAGAACAAAAGGGAAAGGATGCAAGGAGCTCCACCGCAGTTACACGTTTGTTTACTCTGGAGTAGAACAGCAAGAAAGGGCAAGACACGGTGTGGGAATAGTCATCGAACCACGGCTAGCAAGAGGAATACTAGAAATAAAATATATATCAGAAAGAATCATAACAGTGAGAATAAAAGAACAAACAATCACAACATATGTACAGATATACGCACCATGTAATGCAAACAATAATGAGCAAGAATGCGAGGACTTCTACGAAGACATACATGATGTGCTAAACAAAATAGATAAGCAGGACAACATCATAGTTATGGGAGACTTCAATGCAAGACTAGGACATAACAGAGTGGGCATAGAAAAACACCTGGGAGCATTTGGAGATCAGCAAAATGAAAGGAATGATAACGGAAGTAGACTGATAGAGCTTTGCAGCCAACACGACCTCTATATAACAAACACATTCTATAAACATAAAGATTCGCAAGTATACACCTGGTATAAATGGAACAATCTAGATACTAAAAGCCAAATTGATTTTATATTAACAAGAAATAACAGAAAGAGAAATATATTAGATGCAAGAGCAGTGCAGTAAATAACAATGGCTGCCTGAAACAGGCTAATGAAACTAGAACATTATATGCAACAGTAAGAAAGAGACAAACATCTTTCTTCGGTCATGTGATGAGAAGAGAGGCATTGGAGAGCATCGTGACAACTGGAAAGATCGAGGGGAAGAGAGGCAGAGGCAGACCAAGAGAAATGATGCTGTATGGATTGAGACGGTGGCATGGAAGAATATCAGCAGCAGAGTTGATCCAGAAAACCAAAAGCAGAGATCTGTGAAGAGCCATGAACGCCTACGCCAGCCGGCACGGCACTTGATGATGATGATGATGTTCATCCAGAATGGATGCATGTGAACACTAGGTCATTTCCACCATCACGCACCATCTGATGTCTCATACTATCTGCAATCATTTTCTGCAAACTTTAACAAGCGAGTATTTTGTGTGTTTAACAACACGCGAAAAGGCAATGTCTCCATCAATCACATAGCCACTTTCGAGCATATGCCTAGCAATTTATGAAGCAGGAAGCTTCCGGTGTGTTGGCCCCACTAGGCTCCCATCACCTGTGTGCAGTATTTTGTCGATCCATTGAGGTATGTGTTCTGACACGCTTTTGTTCAACTGCCGCTCTGTTCTGCCGATGTAGGTAGACTTGCACCTACAGTGAATTGGTAAATACAATTGTTTTTGGCATACAGACGAACAGGCTCTTTTACTGCTGAGGTGTGAATCGGTGTGGTTCTTTACCTAATGACTGGAGTTGCAGCACAGAATGTTTGGCCTACTGCTGTAATGAGCTGCTCTTGTAGACATTGCATTACGTCATCCCCTCGAAAGGTAGCTGGATGAATACTTTGAGTTTAGGGACTGTAGTTTCGTCTGGTTTAGGTTTGGGCTGTTGGCAGTGGCGCTTTATAAATCCTGTGGAGTACCCATTCAGATTTAAGACATTCTTCAGAGTTTCAAATTCCTCTGTCAGTGTGTCCTCGGTGCATATCTTCCTAGAACGGTCAAATAGAGTCCGTACTAAGCCTCGTTTGTACTGGACAGGTGTGAAGTTCTGAAAATGTAAGCATTGGCCAGTCCATGTTTCTTTGTGGTACACCGATCTTTGAATTGTACCATCTGCTCTACATCTCATTAGAATATTTAGGAACGTCAACGCTTTGTTGTGTTCCATAGATAGAGAGATGTTTTTATGCGTCATATTCATTATGGCCTGGAATGATGTTGCTTGTAGCTCGTCTGTGGTGATAATTAGTATATAGTCCACATAACGACGGTAGAAGACCAAGTTGTTAATGTCTGAGGATTTCTTCTCTTTTAAACGTGCCATGAAGATGTCCGCTAGAATAGGACCAAGAGGACTCTCCCCATGGCCACTCCGTCAATTTGGCGGTATGACTTTGTTAGAAAATTGAGTTATATGTTGGCGGTACGTAGTAGTAATAGCCTCTCCAGAATAGATGTTGGTATGCCTAGTTTTAGTTGTTTGTCTTTAATGTGTTCCCTTATTATTTTCACTGTCTCATCTAATGGAATGTTGGTGAATAGGGAGGCTATATCCATGGATGCCATGTGTTTATTGTTTATGTCCATAGTATCCAATAATTCCACCAGTTCGAATGTATCTCTGAGTATTTTGGATCGAAGGACTGTCGTGCTGGCTTTAAAATTTCAGCTAGCCATCTCGCCATTCGGTGTTGTGCAGAGTTAACCATAGACAGGATCGGTCTTAACGGGATGCTGGGCTTGTGAAGTTTGGGTAGGCCGTACATCTGAAGGAGTTTGGGAGCCACGCAGTGTGAGCGTTTTTGCAGTAGCCTCACTGATGAGTCCCGCATTCGCAAGTGACTGAATCTCTTTCCTCATTTTTGCATCCAGGTCCTCCGACTTGTTTACTTTTTGATCTACCCTGAATTTAGATTCATGTGCACGAACTCCGTAGCACCAGCAAGGATCCTGAAATACTTTGGGTAGATTTAAACTCAAAATTTTGCCCGGGCAGCACCGTTAGGCTACTCTTTTTCGATTTCCAACTGCCAAGGGATATTTTACGTGCACAACACTACACACGGGCGTCCAATCTCACTACACAGAGACCAGGGGAAATTTATTACTATAAGTCCACGAGAAAAAATCCCGGCATCACCGGGGCTTGAACCCGGGACCTCCAGCACTCGAGGCAGACACCACGCCTAGAGACCACGCAGATATCATTTAATAATAATTAATCACAAATTAAGAAGAGTTTAAAGGCAGCAAACATATAGTTTCTGAGACAATTGTTGCAAATACCTTGAGTGACCAGGGTAACTAAAAACGACTGCCTGGAAGAGGCTAATGAAAGCAGAACATTATACACAACTATAAGAAAGAGACAAACATTGTTTTTGGTCGTGTAATGAGAAGATTGATTGATTGATTGATTGATTGATTGATTGATTTAGGAACTGACATCACAGCATTCGGGGCATTTCCATAAGCGCCCCGTCCCCATCCTCAGAAGCCAGCGAAGAGTTCCAACCCCAATAGTACCAGTAGCAATCTGATTATATGTGTGTCTCACCTTTCCTCTAAGCATCGAAAATCGGCCAGATCCCCTCGTCACTCCACGCTGTCGCATTCTTGCCAGACCATGGTGATCCATTTGCTCCTCCGAGGTGTACACGTGCTCCCACAAGGTCGCAACCACATCTGCCTTATCATGGACACATGAAGCATGGACAATGAGCAGTCAAGTTGAAAAACATCTGATGGCTGTGGTTTTTCTGTCTGTCCATGGTATTCTTTGCATTTTCCTCAGAAACCACATTTCTGCAGCCATCAAATCATTTTCAGCTTGACTGCACATTGTCCAAGTTTCACATCCATACGAAAGAACAGGCTCTTATGTATCCCCTCAACAATCTTTTTCTCGTTTCAATTGATATCTTTTTATTGGTCAGAATGTTTTTCATCTTGCTAAAGGCTACTCTTGTTCTAATCTCTTCAAGGCTTCTCCCATCAGATGTTATGACTGTTCCGAGATAACTGTACCGATTCACTTGTTGAAGAATATACCCATTTACTTGTATATTACATTGTGGTACTTCGTTCTTCCTAGTGACGACCATAACCTGTGTCTTCTTACAATTTAATTCCAACCCCAGCTGCTCACTGTGTACAACAACCGCGTCTACTAATTGTTGTAAATCTTGTGCATTGTCTGCAATCAATACTGTATCATCTGCATATCTAATGTTATTGATGTTTTGTCCTCCAATGCTGATTCCATTTATATCTTCTACATTTCTGAAAATATTTTCACTGGATATGGAAAAAAGATCTGGAGACATTACACATCCCTGCCTAACACCTCATAATACAGTGGTTCTCAACTGGTGGGGAATCCCCCCCCCCCCCCAGGGGGGAATTTTAGGGTTTCCAGGGGGGGAAGAGATGAAGACCATTTCAAGATCGCGTTAATACAAGAACCGATTACTTGATATTGTTTTTCCCTTCATACTGTATGGTTCTGTACGTCTCACCCTTCTAAAATTCATTTGATAAAGTAAGTAGACCCACAAATCATGTTTTATGTGAACGTCTAGACTTGTTTTAGTATGTGCTATCAAATTTAGCTTCCATTATTACGTATACTGTGCAGGGGTGGGGGGATTTTTAGATAGGAAATATGAAAGGGGGGAATGACGTTCTGAATATACGGTGAAGGGGGACACAGGCCAAATTTTTGATAGGGGGGGGGGGGGGGGGGGGGGGGGGAATGACGTTCTGAAAATATGGTTAAATGGGGCACGGGCCAAAAAAGGTTGAGAACCACTGTCTTAATAGATTGATATTGTCCCACTTCATTATCAATCCTTATGGAAGCTTGTTGTTTCCAATATATGTTTTTTATAAGTCTAATGTCTTTCCCATCAATTTGTAGATCTGCAAGCATATCTACCATGTTGACATGTCTAACTATATCAAAAGCCTTTGTGAAGTATCCTTGTTTACTTCTAAAGCACGTTCAATAACTGTTCGCAGCATATACACAGCATTTACTGTACCCTTTCCTTCTACAAACCCACATTTTTCTTCCCCTATTTCAGGTTGTATTTTCTTCCTCACTCTTTGCATGATAATTCGTTGCAAAATCTTTGTGATGTGACTCATTATGCTAATTGTTCTATGTTGATCACATTCCAAGGCTTCTGATTTCTTTGGGATTGCAATAAATACAGAGTTACATAATTCAGAAGGCATATCTCCAGTATCATATAATGTGTTCAGCAGTCTGGTGACTTGCTCTAGTCCAAATTCTTCTAAAGCTTTAATCATTTCTGTTGTGATGTTATCTGCACCAGGGGCCTTGCCAGCTTTCATGTGCTTAAGAACATTTCGAACCTCCATCTTCCAAATTAGCGGTCCTTCATTATTAAATCTAATATCATACTGTTCCTCTATGTTATCATTATAAAGATTTTTCACATAATCTGTCCATACATGTAGAATTTGATCGTTTTCTATTATGATTTTGCCATCTTTAGTTTTTAGACAGCCTGCTGATGTACTTGTTCTTTTATTAGTAAATTCCTGAATTCTTTTGTGCACTAATTTGGTATTTTGACTTTTGTGTTGTTTGTCAATGTCTTAGCACTTTTCCTCAAGCCATGCTTCTTTTGCCTCCTTACATAATATTCTGACTTGTTATATATATATATATATATATATATATATATATATATATATATATATATATATTCATATATATATATATATATATATATATATATATATTATATATATATATATATATTATATATATTATATATGTGTGTATGTGTAATAATATATATAGATATAGAGGATAGATAGAGAGATAGAGATATATATAATATATAATAGATATATAGAGATATATAGAGATATATAGATAAGATATATATATATATATATATATTATATATATATTATATATATATATATATAATATATATATATATATAATATAATATATATATATAATATATATATATAATATATATATACATATTTGTGTGTGTGTGTGTCGTAGAGATGAGCGAGAGAGAGAGCGGAGAGGATGAGAGAGAGGGAGGGGGGAGAAGGGAGGAGGAGACAGGAGAGAGAGAGGATCAGGAGGGAGACGAGAGAGGGAGAAGAGAGGAGAGAGAGAGGAGGAGGAGAGGGAGAGGAGAGAGGGGGGAGGCAGGGGGAAGAGAGAGAGAGAGGAGGACAGAGAGAGGAGAGGAGAGGGAGGAGAGATGGGGAGGGTGAGGGAAAGAGGAGACGAGGAGAGAGGGAGGATGGAGCAAGGAGAGGACGAGAGAATTTTTTTTTTTTTTTTTTTTTTGAGCGAGAGAGACATAGAGGACAGACACAGGGAGAGACAGAGGCGAAAGAGGAAGAGTGTATGTGTGGGAGAGAGAGAGAGAGAGTCGAAGAGGAAGAGAAGAGAGGGAGGAGAGAGAGGCGGAGGGGAGAGGGAGAGAGGAAGAGAGACGAGGGAGGACGAGGGGGGGGAGGAGATGGAGGGCAGGGGGAGAGGAGGCGGGAGAAGAGGGGAGGCGAGAGGGAGGCCGATGAGAGGAGGAGACGGGATGGGCGAGAAGAGGGGGAGGAGGGGCGAGGGGAGGAGAGAGCCAGAGAGACGAGAGGAGAGGGAGGCGAGGAGGAGAGAGACGGAGGAGAGGGAAGAGAGAGAGAATGTTGAGCGACGGGCGGGAGAGATAGAGCGTGGGGGGAGGGGGGGAGGAGGAGGGGGAGAGGGAGAGGAGATGAGATGGAGGAGGAGAGAGGGGAGAGACGGAGAGAGAGAGAGAGAGCGCACATGCACTCATCCGATCAGTATCTGGGACAACATTCCAGAAGAAGAACAGAAGCAGTTTTTGCAAGGTTATGGATTAATATGGTTTAAAATTACTAAAGCTTCCCCACGCTAATGTAGTCATGCGGGACAACCAGATATGTCAGTCCATTCTCACTTTGTTACCATTAGTAGCTGAGCAACATTTTCCAGGTTTCATTTTAAAAAAAGAGTTCTTGTTAAGTCGAAGTCCAAGACTATTTGAACCATTTTATTGGAGGTATTCAACATTACAATGTTCTTAGTTATGCTGTTGGGGTATCCATTTTTTTGCATTTCCGGAGGAGTCCACATAGGTGCAAAGATCCTCTCCCCAAAATATGAATCAGCATCCAGCGGCTAATAGTGTGGCTGAATGAGGCACCTTCGCCCTTTTCCCAATGTACCTCACTTAGTTGTACTGGTAAAATACATACAAGATGATCACATGTTAAAGTAACGTAAGACACAGTACTCTTTGGACTCTTTAACCAGACTATAATGGGCCAGGCATTGACCACTTCTAGTTTAAGGGCTAGCCTGTGTTGATACCTGTGCGTTACTGTCTGTGAAGATTTGACTTGTAAAAAACAAAATATATCAGTACATATCCTATAGTTTTGAAGTATTCTGGGGGGGATTCTCCAGAATAGCTGCATTTATTTCTGTTCTTTCCTAGTTCCTGACAACATGATCAGCTGAAATATTGGAAGGGAATACTAATCTATTTCACCATCAATTAGTTACAGCCTTCTAAGAATGTCCCAATAAATGTATATCTTATTCGCTCCATTACAATGCAAAGATGAGTTAGTGAGCTTGTCGGCAAAGAATTGTTCCAGGTTTTGAATTTTCAGAATCTTATAGAACATCTCGGGAAGGAGAGGTGATGAGGAGGGAATGGCCACCCCATTATCCTATGTCTAACAATGGTACTCCCACCTCCTATGTCATGGGACTAGAAAATGTGAAGGTCAAAAACTTCATCACACCTCCTATGTCATGCTAGAACATGTGAAGGTTAACACTCACCCCCACCCTTACTATGTCATGCTTAGAACATTGTGAAGGTTCAAACACTCACCCCACACCTCCTATGTCATGGACTAGAACATGAGGAAGGTCTAAAAACTTCACCCCCACCTCCTATGTCATGCTAGAACATGTGAAGGTCTAACACTTCACTCCTAACTCTATGTCAGGGACTAGAACATGTGGAAGGTCTAAACACTCACCCCCCACCACCTATGTCATGGACTAGAACATGTGAAGGTAAAATCTTCACCCCCCACCACCTATGTCATGGACTAGAACATGTGAAGGTCTAACACTTCACCCCACCTCCTATGTCATGGACTAGAACAATGTGAAGCGTCTAACACCTTCACCCCCATCTCCTATGTCAGGGACTAGAACATGTGAAGGTCTAAAACTTCACCCCCACCTCCTATGTCATGGACTAGAACATGTGAAGGTCTAACACACTTCACCCCCACCCTCCTATGTCATGGACTAGAACATGGTGAAGGTCTAACACTTCACCCCCACCTCCTATGTCAGGGACTAGAACATGTGAAGGTCTAAAACTTCACCCATCTCCATGTCAGGGACTAGAAACATGTGAAGGGCTAAAACTTCACACCCCACCATCCTATGTCATGGAACTAGAACATGTGAGGTTCTAACACTTTACCCCCACCTCCTATGTCATGGACTAGAACATGTGAGGGTCTAACACTTCCACCCCCCACCTCCCATGTCATGGACGAGAACATGTGAAGGTCTAAAACTTCACCCCCACCTCCTATGTCATGGACTAGAACATGTGAAGGTCTAACACTTCACCCCCAAATGGCAGTGTCTGTGGAACTATCTTGATCTTAAAATCAGAATTATGTCAGATATGCTGACATAAAGTAAACTTTAGACATATAGGTCAGTGTTGATCCTGTGACAGAGGAACAATCACAGATACACATATTGACCTTACAACAAACTTAGGCCAGGTGAACAGAAATCGATGTGGGGAAATGAATAGGAAAAATAAATAAATAAATAACAATAATAATGCAGGGTCTACACATATCTATTTGTTTCATTTAAACTGTCATATTTTGCTGCAGTCATGAATTTTCTTATCTGATATACCAGTGGTTCTCAACCTTTTTTGGCCCGTGCCCCCCATTCACCATATTTTCAGAACGTCATTCCCCTTCCTATAAAAAATTTGGCCCATGCCCCCCTTCACCGTATTTTCAGAACGTCATTCCCCTCTTTCATATTTCCTATCTAAAAATCCCCCCACCCCTACACAGTATACGTAAAAATGGAAGGTAAATTTAATAGCATATACTAAAACAAGTCTAGACATCCACATAAAACATGATTTGTGGGTCTACATACTTTATAAAATGAATTTTAGAAAGATGAGACATACATAACTGTAAGTATGTACGGGAAAAACAATATCAAGTAATCGTTTCTTGTATAAACGCAATATTGAAATGGTCTTTCCCCCCCCCCCCCCCTGAATCCCTAAAATTCCCCCCTAGGGGGGGGGGGGGGAATTCCCCACCGGTTGAGAACCACTGTGATATACAGTATTTGGTCAAATATAATAAACAACATTTACAAAGACTTTATAAAACAGTCTTTGTTGTGGAGAAAAAAATGGCAGAAAGTGCAGATTACCACATCCCGCATGTTTATATCACATCCATGAGCAGCCAAGTATTTGCACACGTCAGAGTGACCTTCCTGGGCTGCATAATGCAAGGCAATTCGCCCTTCCTATAATGACACATTCAGAAGTGCATACTGTGTTAGGAAAGATGAAATGCCATGAATATATAACCAAATATACAAAGCACAACAATAAGCAGAGATAATATAGGCATAGAAGTGATCAATAAGAATTGACATAAAAATGTTGTTGAGATGATGACTCGCTATTGAGTGCTTTAATACCTATGGTCTGGTCTTGTATCCTTGTTTAGCGTGTAAGGTTGACCAACCTTGCTATTGATTTCAAAACATTTTCATAAGCATAGCCAGGCCTCTGAGATGTAGTTTTACAGAAGAATGCTAAACATTTCTTGAACAGCCAAAATTAGTAATCTAAATATTTTGAAACAGGCTAAGACACAACACTTATCACAAACATCAGAAAGAGGTAGCCATAATTTTATTTATCACATTATGAAAACAGAAAAATCAGAACATGTGACAATAGAAAGATCTGTAAAAAGAAAGATAGAGGAAGACAGTGACAGAAGATTGTTGACAGCCTAGTTAGTTAGTTAGTTAGTCGACAGATCATCCTCATTGCACATCGAACCATTCAGTCCATAAGTGCTCGGATCCCCTCCTCAGCAAATCCCGCAACGTGTAGCGGCTAACGACGCCAGTTCTGTGTTGGTTTATCAATCTTCTTTGGCTTCCTGCGTAGTGTTCTTGTTTGGCCACCCCTCTTTTAATTTGCTGCTCTCGCAGTCTGGCCATTGTTGTAGATTCACAGTCATCACTTGGTTCTCGCAAAAGTCTTACTTCTCGTAGAGCATTCAGAATGTCGGCCTGGTCCATGGCGCGTCCGCCCTCCACAGTAGCCTCACCTGCGAGCTTGTCAGCCCGCTCATTTCCTTGTACTCCTGCATGCCCTGGCACGAAGATGAAACTAATCTTTGCCAGCCGAGACCGCTCCAGAGGCAGCAACCATTCTCTTCGGATCGACCCCTCCTCTATCCTCTTGATCATGTTCATTGAGTCGCTAAGGAAACAAGCCCTAGTGAATGTCTGTGTCTCGAGCCATGTTATTGCTTTACTTACTGCCATGACTTCCATGGTCAGGCTACTTGTGGTTTCAGTGAAAGCACCAGAGTCCTCCTTCACAATTCTCCCTCCGGCCCGAGCTGTAAAGGCCCATGAGCTTCTAACATGTCGGACGACCATTGTGTAGAGCCCATCTGTGTAGATGACCGCGTCACCGTCTAGCGAATTCTCGAAAATCAACGCTTGTACTTCAGCCTCAGCAGCAGCCGGATTTTCTTGTCTGCATTTTCTGTCTAGTTGGATGCAAACTGAAAAGGATGTGCAGAAGTCTGTTGGCACTTGCACCCACTCCTCGCCAGGTTCTAAGTCCTCAAGTGAACACACCTGTTGAAGAATGTCTTCGGCTTGACCCATCCACGACCGTCCTCTTTTTAACCTGCTGCCCTTCACCTTCCTAATTTCACTATGCAGTGGATGTTGTGTGTTTGCGTTAATTCTGAGGTAGGCGCGTGCCCTGCAACCTTGTATTCTCTCTTCAATGGTTGGAAAATCAAGAAGGTAGCGCATCGCCCTGCATGCTGTATCTCTTGTACATCCAAGAATAATGCGCATAGCTTCATTCTGTATCCTTTCCATCCTTTCTATCTGCTTATGGCTGAGAGTCAGGATTGCCATTGCATACTCCAAAACAGACATGACCAGCCCCTCGTACAGAAGACATAGATGGCGCTGCTCACAGTTTGCTGCCGCCATCACCCGCATCGCTAGCCAAACCCCGCTTGGCCTTTGTTATCACCTGGTCTATGTGCACATTATAAGCAAGGCTTCGATCAAACCGTATCCCCAGGTAATTCATTGCCTGCGTTCTTTCCACCGTCTCTGAACACAGCATTACAGTTGGTGGTGGAGTGTTGGCAATATGATTATTCAACGAGAACCAAGTCATTGTTGCCTTTGTTGGGTTGACCATTGCCCCAGCTTCATCACACCAAGTACTTATGCGATTGAGTTCGGTTTGTAGTTCCACAGCAACCTCCTCTCTATCCTTACCCTCACGATACACTAAAACATCATCGGCATATGACAATGTCCTGCCAGGTCCAGTGATCTGCTCACTGGTGATTCTCACTGTGTAGGCGTTGAACAGTACCGGAGATAATGGTAATCCTTGTGGTAGGCCAGGATATATTGTTGTTGGTTCCGAAGTCCAACTGCCACATCTAAAAACTACTTTCTGTTGGAAGAGGGCTGCAGCGATACAACTAAGGAGGAATGGACTTACGTTTAGTTCGAGAAGCTGAAACATTAAAATGTCATGGCATGGTAGAGTGTTAGAGCACAAACTAATACATGGTGATGGAGATTACAACATGTTAATATAAGAAGCTTGATTGCCCACATCAATTGACACACACACACACACACACACACACACACACACACACACACACAGAGAGAGTGAGAGAGAGAGAGGAGAGAAGAGAAGAGAGAGAGAGAGGAGAGATATATATATATATATATATATATATATATATATATATATATATATATATATATATATATATATATATATATATATATATATATGGGTACTTTAATATCAGCAGACGGAAGATGGAAACTTAAGTAAGCCTCACAGCAAAGGGACAAGCGCAAACAAAAAGGACAACGAAATCGACCTAACGTCTTGCAAGGCCGGGGAAAGACGCCCGGAGTCATGACCTAGGCGGGCCCGCCCCTAGAAAATGTTAAGTAGGTAAATGGGCCGAAACAAGTAAAAGTAACATTTTGCAATAAGAAGAATATTCTCTGAAAATGTATCATTGTCAATCAAGGTGTGGAAAAGAGTTCTTAAGAGCTGTATTGAGGCAATCTTGATGTATGGAATTGAATCATGGACAAATAGCAAAGTCAGGGGTTATGTGGAAGCTATGGAGATGTGCTGGGTCTGTAGCGAAGGTGTTAGGGACGCAGTTTGTAATTCCAAATACTGCGTTCGAAACACAGCTCCGGGCGATTTGGCAGCAGACCGTCTTGTGTTGGTTTTCATGAAATGGTATAAGTGCCAGTCGTTCAGAAAGCAATGGTACACTATTGAACGTAACTTGCCAAGAAATCACAAATAGCCAATTGAATGTGATGTCTTGTAAAGGATATGTAGCTAACTAACTATGGAGATGTGGTTTTTATGGAAGAATTATGAGAACACCATATATGGAGAGAAAGGGTAGTAAAGATATCTTGAAAGAAGTTAACTCACAAAGAGAACTGGTTACCTGCAGAAAGAACCCCACCAGCACACAGGAAGTTTAAGTGCAAGCACGTTAAACATTTCATTCATTCTACACAATTTTAAAGTATGATGCTACTTCCTCTCCTATCTTGTTTTAAAATAAAATAAAACATAATTTAAATGCTTTTTGTTCTATTTCTTTTATATGTGCCGTATCTTCCAAGTGAAGGATTTATCTAACTTGCCTCCAGTTAGGTAGCTCATACATCAAACTCAAGCCGACTAACTCAAGTCGACTACCATGTTGCATTTGTACTGTTTCATGAGAGAAACCAGTGGTGATTATTTGTCCAACTATGATCTTGTTCATTAGCTCACAAATAATCTATCCTGTGTATATTATCAGCAGCTTCAGGAGACACGGGTCTGTTTGTATCATAGTTTCGGGTAGATCCACACACAAAAGTCTTGACTTATTTCTTTTCCTGAAAGTCATTTTCTGCTTCTTGGGCTATTATGCTAGTAGATTTTTAATGGGGTGGATTTTTTTCTGAAGGTGGACTGTAACATTTGCTGGTAATATTTAATATTTTTTTTAAATGATTTAGTAACCTATTAATCATACTCTCCAGAACTTGGCACAAACAAACAATTGAGGCTCTGATGCTAAATAAATCCTTACCTTACTTTGAACAATCAGAAGAGAGACACTTCACATCACTGTTCTAAGATTTTGTCTGAGGCAGGTGTTTCTAAACTGACCTGGGAGCCCATAGTCAAACCAGCCTCAAATGGGTACCAGCAAATGTCCAGGTAAGTAAAGACAGTCAGTATGAACTAGCCACATCACCCATTGAGTGCTGAGTGATCTATAACCATACGGGGCTAGCAGAACATAGCCAATACACCTCAAGGTATCTATCTGCAAGAGTCCTTTACTTTTTTTACTTACATGACTTGACAACTATCAGGATCTTGGGCTATGGAACCCAAATATTAATGATTTG
This sequence comes from Cepaea nemoralis, assembly GCA_014155875.1. NCBI lineage: Eukaryota > Metazoa > Mollusca > Gastropoda > Stylommatophora > Helicidae > Cepaea > Cepaea nemoralis. The sequence continues at coordinate 17,534 of JACEFZ010015483.1, forward strand.
AGACACTAGTCTTTTCTGGACATTTCTTGTAAGTAAATTTTACTTTTAGCAGCATGTAATTAATTTAAACAGGAGTCTGGATTTGGGCTCATCAGATGTTCATGAAATCATTTTTTTAATTCTAACATTCTGCCAAAGCAATGCAGAAGTTAGAATTCAAAACTACGCCGCGTTGCAAACACAGCAGGGGGTACTGATCATCAGAAGTAGTCCCCCTTTCCCAAATGTTTCAGCCCATTTACCTACTTAACATTTTCTAGGGGCGGGCCCGCCTAGGTCATGACTCCGGGCGTCTTTCCCCGGCCTTGCAACACGTTAGGTCGATTTTGTGGTCCTTTTTGTTTGCGCTTGTCCCTTTGCTGTGAGCATGTCAACTCTCAAGCCTCTCCTCCCTCAGTGACGAGAGCCTCTGCAGCCGCTGCTTTTGCCCTCACACTACCTTAGCACCTGTGGTTGTGGGGAGCCAGCTTCCTCCCCAGTCATGGCCTCTATCGCCTCCATTCGTCTCCGTTGCCTTGTTCATTCTTGATCGCCACACTCTACTGGGAAGTCGGTTCTTACTCTTGATTTCGACCCACCTCTTGGTCTCTGCAGCTGAGTGCGACTTACGGACAACGACGATCGCCCTGGACTTCGGCCCGACATGTGCATGCTTTGATGACTGCTGCCATGCGGCGATTGCCCCACTGAACAGTCATGTATGATGTACTTAGTAGATGGACTACCCTCGCTCGTAGGGAAGGCTATGGAGTCGACACGAGACAGTGCAAGTTCTTGCTCTTTGTTGAGAGATTGTTAGTCGTTCTGCAATTACCGCTTTAACCATACTAGTTTCGAGACATGTCTTAATCCATGCTACGACAATTCCACAGCCAACACGAGACCTTTTCGGCTGCCTCACCCAGTTATTTTTATGCCCGAGTTCTCGCTTGTACGGCGAATAGCCTGACAGTGTACACTTCCAGATTCAGATTAGCGACCATGTCACCGTGCTTCTCTATCTTGTATGGGGGGGGGGGGGGGGGGGGGTGTGTGGGTGTGTGTGTGTGTGGTGTGTGTGTGTGTGTGTGTGTGATGTGTGTTGTGTGTGTGTGTGTGTGTGTGTGTGTGTGTGTGTGTGTGTGTGTGTGTGTGTGTGTGTGTGTGTGTGTGTGTGTGTGTGGTGTGTGTGTGTGTGTGTGTGTGTGTGTGTGTGTGTGTGTGTGTGTGTTGGTGTGTGTGTGTGTGTGTGTGTGTGTGTGTGTGTGTGTGTGTGTGTGTGTGTGTGTGTGTGTGTGTGTTGTGTGTGTGTGTGTGTGTGGTGTCTCGAGGTAAGGTGTTCGCCTCGAGTGCTGGAGGTCCCGGGTTCAAGCCCCGGTGAGGCCCGGGATTTTTTCACGTAGACTTCTATAGTCTGTTTACTTTTGTCTGCCCCAATATAAAATTCCATATCTCAGTAACCAACTGAGGGAAAAAGATGAGATTTAGCATATAACCTTATCATTATGTCCTCCCAACAAAACAATTTTTGATCTGGAGATTGTACAGCAGATTTCAGTTTGTTTATATGCGGTATATAATTTACAGGACAGAGATGAAGTGCATGTTATTAAATGTATTACCTCTTCACACGGAAACATTAGCGCTGAATAGTTAATTTTCTCGTGAGACATGGGATTGACCTTATGACAAGTGCCTCACGTAGAGCCTTGTGTCGTCATTCGAACTGGCGGAAAATTACTACAAAATAAGTTTGTTAGCGAGAAATCACTAGTTTTTCACCAAAACATCAAAGAAATGACGCCGCTTTCCACCATATAAGTTGCTTTTGGACCTATCAAAGACATATTCGTTGGGTAGGGCAAATATAAGACGGCAGGAAAAATTTCATGATAATACAACAGACAGTTTTCAAAATAATTGATCGTGAATGAAAGCATTCATTTCTGGACAGACTATAATATCAAAATTTCCTCTGGTTTCTGAGATCGGACGCCCGTGTGTATCGTGATGAAAGCAATCTTCTGCAGATGACTTGCTACATAATGATGAGGATACATCCTGTTTCAGCTCCTATGTGTCTATTCCACTTTTCACATTGGACAGTGGGAAGCATTTTGTGTGATATTCACTGGCACAGGAATGGAGCATAATGGGGACGATCCGTTGCCGTGAAGTTGGAACCTCGACTAACTAACTAACTAATATGAAAGCACATGATATGAGTAGACAGATACATGAGGCAGGCCAAAGCCGGGATGAGAATAACCATGGTAATCTACAACACAATACCACAGTTATGCGTGAATGTATCTTGCCTCAACAGGACACAAATGTTGTAATCAGTGAAGGACATTGTCGACCACAAGAAAACTAAAGAGTGGATGATAGAACTTCCACTTGTGGCTGTATTTGTGCTGTGTAGATCCTGGTAGTCACTATATCATGTGTGCCCCAAATGGCAAGGTGATGCATGTGGAAATCAAGCGACTTGTTTGGGAAGTCTGAGTCTGTGGTGAGAGTCCAGTCCTTGATGTACATGAAAGCAAGTTGTTGTCATAGTTTGGTTCACTGCTGTAATAATGATCAACATATTAATGATATTCCATTAAACGTGTATGACTACAGAGTTCTTGTATTGTATATCTTATTTTATTTTAGAAGCTGTCAAGTCTGGTGTTACCCCTAGTTAAGCCAATGGGATCTAATTCCAGCTTCTCGTCACACTATCTTTGGCAGGTCAGATTGTTTATTGTCTAGAGTTATTACCTATACATCCCAATAGTCCCTACAATCTTGGTTTACAAGGGCTTCATCTTCACAGCTGAGTTTATAGCAGTTCTGGTACAACTAATATTCCTATCACAGATTACATAAGAGGTATGTTTACCTATTTGTTGCCAGGAGAAAGCTCTTCCGAGACTGCTGATTCATCTAGATTCTAGAAAGCCTGTGACTTGTATAGCAGCTGATATTCCACGACCCTGAAGGTTGCTACAATATAAACCAACTGTAGATGTATTGGAAGACATCAGAAATTCGTACTAGAGATCCAGAAGATAAATATATGGACAGCAATTACTGCAGTTCCATATACAACTAGGAACTCCAGGATTGATGATATAGGGAATGTACTCACCCTGTCAGGTTCTAAACTAGCTCCTGCTGCAAGCAAGTCCTTGACAGCAAGGATATCGCCCCTGCTGGCAGCAAGTCGAAGGTTATCAGACAATATTCCTGGCCCTAAGCACACAGGAGCTGTAGGCCCTATGGACATCATTTTCGGTTTACCTGCAAAAGCACAAACAACAATTAAAACATGGAATTTCGTTGCAAAGCACATGAATTTAATGGACAGTTTACATCTAGGCGCAGGCTTCATGGCGAAGGCATTACGATATAGCTCGTAATCTCGCATACCCGCCTTTGACACACAGCTACGGGCGATTTGGCAGCAGATCGTCTTGCATTTTTTTTTACAAAATGGTATAGGTACCGGTCGTTCAGAAAGCAATGGCAAACTTCTGAATGTAAACTTGCCAAGAGATCACAACAGCAAAAAATGCTGGCGTTGACTGCGACGTCCTGTACTCTTTTTTTATTTTTTTTTTTAAACATCTTGGCACCTAGTGAAAATTACTAAAATAAATTCATAAAATTTATCGCTAGGTGTATAGTAAAGGTCATTAAAGTAAATTGATAAAATTGGTACTTCTGAAGAATTAAAACAAAAGAAAAGTCAAATTTAATCAACATACAGACAGACAAATGCAGAGGTCCCAGAGAAGCTGGTAATTAAAAGATACATAAAGGAAACAAAGTAAAATATTCTGACCATATTAAAAATTGATAGCGAACTGTGATAGTAATGTCATTAGCATGGCTGGACGCGGGTTTGATGCTTGGGCTCGTTGCTTGCCAAAGTGAGAGAAAGATTGGCCACCTATTCCTCCTTGCTCTCAGGCCTACAACATGCATTGATAATGTCATGAGCATTGTTGGACGTGAGTATCACGCCTCGGTGCATCTCTTGCCAAGTGAGAGAAAGATTGGCCACCTATTCCTCCTTGTTCTCAGGCCTACAACATGCATTGATAATGTCATGAGCATTGTTGGACGTGAGTATCACGCCTCGGTGCATCTCTTGCCAAAGTGAGAAAAAGATTGGCCACTTATTCCTCCTTGCTCTCAGGCCTACAACATGTGATGGTGCTATCACATTACAGACCCATAACAGAAACTACTTCAGGACAATTTATAATTTAAAAACAAATTCTTATAAGAACAATACCGGGGGAACAATTGGAAGGCAGTGTGCATGAGTTAGACAGTGCTATAGGTGGGACGAAAACAAAGCTAGGGACAGAAAGTATTTGACATCCATTACAACCAACCTAGGTAGGTAGGTCAGCAGGTTGGTGGGCAGTGTGTCTGTCTGCGTGTGCCTGCGTGTAGTGTTTTTTTTTTTCTCAGGATTTTGATCTAAGCAATTTAATGAGTGAGTTTTTTTTTTCCTTAAAACCTTATGGTATAGGTTATTTTATGAACAAGCAGACAGATTAGCTTGTGCCACATCAGTGAGGGGTGATTTGAAGCATTATGTGGCAGATGTGGTGAAGGCCCTCTGGGAACACTTGAATAATGCAGAAGCATAGATAGACTATCCCCGGATCGTCAAGGCAGATGTCCCAGGTATTATGTTGAATGGATGTCCTTTTAGTAGAGAGAGGTGAGTTAAGAACCGACATCACTGCACTCAGGACATTCCCATACGTGCTACGTCCCCTCGTTCAACAGCCAGTGAAGAGTCATTCTACTAATTGTTCCCACTGCTATCTGATTAACAATTCTCCTGGTCTTCACTCTCAGTTTTGAGTTTCTTCCAGAACCCCTGCCGACCCCCTGCAATCTCATTCTTTCCACATATGGGTTCTCAATCTGTTCTTCCGCCTTCTCCACCTGGTCTCACAAGCGCAGCGACCCTCCCCCCCCCCCCCTGCCTTGTCCATAGGCAACCTACCACCAAGAGGTGCATTTCTTGCTAGCCCATCAGTCTGTTCATTCCCCCGCATCCCCGCATGGCCAGGGCAAAATATCCATACAATTCTTACAATATGTGTCCTCTGAAGCGACGAGAACCATTCCACAGGAAACATTCATTTCTCCACCTTACTAAGCATACTCTTTGAATCCGTAATGAATACAACGTGTGTTGCAGTAGTCTTGTTGTAGTATAAATAAATAAATGTTTGCATATCCTTTACAGGACATCGCTGTCAACATCAGCATCTTTCAGATGATTGTTGATTTCTTGGCAAGATTACGCTCAGTAGTTTGCCATTGCCTTCTGAGCGGCCGGCTCACATACTCCGTAAGATACCGACGCGATTCGAAAAACTGCTGATTCTCATCGTCGTCACGTTACTTACGAGAGTATACGAGATTACGGAGAAAAGTCGCTAACCTCGAGGCCAGGAAGCCGGCCTTGTTGTAGTAGAGAGAGTAAGTTGAAGTACTTGGGTATCACCTTTGACAGGTGTTTGTCATTTAAGGATCATGTGGAGGTTTTGGTGGTGAAGGCTGGTAGGGAACTTAATACATTGAGAGCGATGGCAGCAACCTGGGTACATCAAAGGATGCTTTACAGCAGTGGTTCTCAACCGGTGGGGAATCCCCCCCCCCCCCCCCCCCAGGGTTTCTAGGGGGAAGGGAGATGAAGATTATTTCAAGATCGCGTTAATACAAGAACCGATTACCTGATATTGTTTTTCCCTTCATACTTTACAGTTCTGTACGTCTCACCCCTTCTATATTCTTATATATAAAAGGCAATCTCCGTCTGTATGTATGTCCTTTATGCGCTCGCGAACGGTCCATCCGATTGAGATGAAATTTTCTACATGTCTTCCTCTCATTCCAGCGCTGCCAACTGTCATAGTTTTGTTTCTTCTTCCTCCTCCTCCCTCCTCCCCCTCCCTAAATACGTACGTAAATATATGATGATGATGATGAAAGAATCCCCGAACCACAACGCTAGGAAAAGCGAAGAAAATGACGTGACTACACAGAATCGTCACACGGCAATCATCATCATCATCAAGTGCCGTGCCGGCTGGCGTAAGCATTCATGGCTCTCCATAGATCTCAGGTCTTTGGTTTTCTGGATCAACTCTGCTGCTGATATTCCTCCATGCCACGGCAATATCAATAACAATTCATCTTTTTATGTGTAAGGAGTTATCTACAGTCATGTAGAAGGGAAGAACAATCAATGGAAGGACCGAAATCAAAGAACCTAGACGAGTATGAATTCAGAATGGTGAACTCCCTCCTCCTCTCTTCTCCTTCTCCCTCCTCCTCCCTCCACACCCCTCCTCCTCCTCCTTCCCTGACCCTCCTCCTTCTCCCTCTCCTATCCTCCTCCATCCTCATCCCTCCTCCTCCCTCTTCCTCCTCCATCCTACTCCCTTCTCCTCCTCCCTCCTCCTCCCCTCTACCTCCTCCTCCCTTCTCCTCCTCTTCCTCCTCCCTTTCCTTCCTCCTCCTCCTCCCTCTACCTCCTCCCTCTACCTCCTTCCTCCACCCTCCTCCTCTTCCACCTCCCTTTCCTTCCTCCCCTCCTCATTCTCCCTCCTCCTCCCTCTCCCTCCTCCTCCCTCTGTCTCCTCCCTTCTCTTCCTCTCCCCTCCTCCTCCCTCCTTCCTCTCCTCCCTTCTCCTCCTCCCCTCCCCCTCCTCCCTCTTCCTCCTCTTCTTCCCTCTTCCTCTTCCTCCTCCCTCCTCCTATCTCCTCCTCCTCCCTCTTCCTCCTCCACATCCCTCCTCCTCCTCTCCCTCCTCCTCCTTCTACCCTCTTCCTCTTCCCCTCCAACTCCTCCCTCTCCCTCCTCTTCCACCTCCATCCTCCTCCTCCCTCTTCCTCCTCCTCCTCCCTCTTCCTCCTCCTACCTCCTCCCTCCTCCTCCTCCCCCCCACATCCCTCCTCCTCCCCCCACATCCCTCCTCCTCTTCTTCCCTCCTCATCATTCCTCCTCCTCCTCCCTCCACCTCCTCCCTCGTTCTTCCTCCTCCTCCTCCCTCTCCCTCCTCCTCCCCCTCCTCCTCCTGCATTCTCCTCCTCCCTCCGCCTTCTCCTTCTTCCTCCTCCTCCTCCTCCTCTCCGTCCTCCATCCTCATTCTCCCTCCTCCTAATACCTCCTCCTCTCTCCTCCTCCTCCCTCCTCCTCCTTCATCCTCCTCCCTCCTCCTTCTTCTCTTTCCCCCCTCCTCCTCCTAATCCCTCCTCCTCCCTCCGCCTATCTCTTCCTCCCTCCTCCTCCCTCTTCCTCCTCATCATTCCTCCTCCTTCTCCCTCTTCCTTCTCCCTCCACCTCCTCCTCCTCCCTCGTTCTCCCTCCTCCTCCTCCCCCCTCCTCCTCCTGCGTTCTCCTCCTTCCTCCTACATCTTCCTCCCTCCTCCCTCCTCCTCCTTCTCCCTCCATCCTCCTCCTTCTTCTCTTTCCCCCCTCCTCCTCCTAATCCCTCCTCCTCCCTCCTATTCCTCCCTACTCCTCCTCCTCTCTCCGCCTATCTCTTCCTCCCTCCTCCTCCTCCCTCCTCCTCCTCTCTCTCCTCCCTCCTCTTCCTTCCTCCTCATCATTCCTCCTCCTCCTCCCCCTCCTTCTACCTCTTCCTCCCTCCTCCCTACTCCTCCTCCTCCTCTCTCCGCCTATCTCTTCCTCCCTCCTCCTCCTCTCTCCTCCTCCTCCTTCTTCCTCCTCCTCCCTCCTCCTCCTTCTCCTCTTTCCCATTCCTCCTCCTAATCCCTCCTCCTTCCTCCTATTCCTCCCTACTCCTCCTCCTCCTCCCTCTTCCTCCTCCTCCCTCCTCCTCCTTCTCCTCTTTCCCATTCCTCCTCCTACTCCTCCTTTTTCTTCTTCTCTGCTGCTGCTGCCGCCGCTCCATTTAATTTTTGGGGGAATATGTAAAGATCTTTCAAGTGCTCTTTCTAATGCTTTTTGTAAGTTGGTCTTCGTTTATCTAAGGTTGTTCTAACCGCAACCAATAAATGATTAGACAGACAGGCAGACAGAGAGGGAGGGAGGGACAGACAGACAGACAGACAGACAGATAGTCGGGAACGGGAACTTATATTAATTAAATGAGATGCTCCCCATCAGGTGCTGGGCGAAGCCGGGCCGGGTCAGACAGACAGACAGACAGACAGACAGATAGATAGTCGGGAACGGGAACGGGAGCTTATATGACTACTTATATGAATTAAATGAGATGCTCCACACCAGGAGCTAGGCGATGCCGGGCAGGGTCAGACAGACAGACAGACAGACAGACAGACAGATAGTCGGGAACGGGAACGAGAACTTATATGACTACTTATATGAATTAAATGAGATGCTCCCCACCAGGGACTGGGCGAAGCCGGGCCGGGTCAGCTAGTCTTATATATAAAAGGGACTGTCTGCCTGTCTGTCTGTATGTATGTATGTCCTTTATGCGTTCGCGAACGGTCCATCCGATTGAGATGAAATTTTCTACTCGTCTTCCTCTCATTCCCGCGCTGCCAACTGTTATATTTTTTTAGTGTAAAATCGGCTACTTACTTAATGTTATTATTAATATTTCATTTTTCATTATAATTTCTATATAGCAAGGGGACTTAAATCTAGAAAAGTTATTTCAAGGGGCATAACTTTTAATAACATTGCTATATAACTTACAGTTATATTGTTGCATCATTTTCAAAGATTTATAAACTCTTTGTCTGTAGTTATTTACCGACATATGAGTTATAATAAATAATGATATAATCTTTAAGGTATTTTCAAAGTTTTCATAAAAATAATGCATAATGCATAACATTGTAACTCATCTTTTTATGCTTAAAGAAGTTATCTACAGTCATGTAGGTGATTACTAACAGTTTTCATTAAATATAATGGATGGTGTGTAGAAGGACATTCTTTTAAGTTACTTTTTTTTGTTGTATGAATTTAATGAGACGCTCCCCGCCAGGAGCTGGGCGAAGCCACGCCGGGTCAGATAGATAGACAGACAGACAGATAGTCGGGAACGGGAGCTTATATGACTACGTATATGAATTAAATGAGATGCTCCCCACCTTTTCGCTGGTTATCTACAGGCATATGCGTTATAATCCTCCTCCTCCTCTCCCCTCCTCCTCCTACCCTCCCCCTCTTCTTCCTCCTCCTCCCTCTTCCTCCCCCTCCCTCCTCCTCCCTCTACCTCCTCCCCCTCCTTCTCACTCTTCCCTCCTTCTCCCCTCTCCTCCCCCTCCCCCTCCTGCGTTCTCCTTCTCCCTCCTCCTCCTCCCAGATAGAGAAGGTGGATGAACAGATTGAGAACCCGTATGTGGGAAGGATGAGATTGCGGGGGATCGGCAGGGGTTCTGGTAGAATCTGACAACTGAGAGGGAAACCAAGAGAACTTTCAATAAGTTAGCGGTGGGAACGATTAGTAGCGTGAGTCTTCGCTGGTTGTTGAATAAGGCGATGGAGCACGCATGGGAATGTCCTGAGTGCAGTGATGTCAGTTCTTAGCTCAACTCAACTAAAGGGTATTTAGCGAAACACAAAGAAAACTAAAGAGTGAAGAATATACAGTTTGATCTATCAAAAAGACGCCATAGATATACATCTTGCATGTCATATGTTTCTCTAATATGGACAAATGGATACATATGACGAAAAACAAATAGAAAAATTTGAAATGTGGTGTTACTGAAGAATGACAAGGACCAGTTGGATTGAAAAACTGGCAAACTAACATACAAGTTAGCTGCATATCCTTAACAGAATGTCACAACCAACCTCAGTATTTTTCGATTGTTTGTGATTTTATAGGCAATTTTATGTTAAGCAGCTTGCCATTGATTTCTCGATGGCCAATGCTCATACTATTGTGAAAATCAATGTAAAACAGTTTGCTTCCAAACTGATTATAGCTGACTTCGAACCTGGTATGTTGGACATCTGAATTTGTGTTCACTGCTTCTAAGCCCTAGAGTATAACTCAACAAAGAAGACTTTCTAAAATAATAAAAGTGTGCAGGCTCTCATGATCAAGTCCCATTTTAAGACACAAAGAAACATGAAAGTGAGTAGTAGAATGCAAAATATTGGGAAAAAGAGGAAGAGGCAAATCAAGAAAAACATTTATAAAACGGGCGTGCACAGATCTATTAAATATAGTTGGTATTCAAAGAAATACAAGTATATCACATTCATCCATTATAATGAAAAGTGTGGAGAAAGGGAAAGGTGCGACAAGAATCCAGAATTGAAGAAATACATAATATACTATACAAAGCACATATAAAACAAGTTAATTAAATACAACACAATGAGGGGGTATTACTTGTGCCATATGTTCTATCACATAACAAATATTATTGGCTGAAAGATATTTAAAAAATCTTCTTGATGATTACTGTTTGTTATGCATCTATTGGCCGGCTTCGTGGTTTAGAGGTTAGCGACTTCTCTCCGTAATCTCGTATACTCTCGTAGGTAACGTGATGACGGTGAGAATCAGCAGTGGTTCGAATCGCATCGGTAACTTACGGGGTATGTGAGCCGTCCGCTCAGAAAGCAATGGCAAACTACTGAGCGTAATCTTGCCAAGAAATCAACATACAGCTGAAAGATGCTGGTGTTGACAGCGATGTCCTGTAAAGGATATGCAAAACATGCATCTATTACAGCATGGGGCATGATCAGAACAGTCCGATTTAGTTCTTCACCAGTCCCCTATAGTTTGTTTTGGAAGGTCACCTCTCTGGGCCAGATTTCTCTCCCCCCCCCCCCCCACCTCTCTCTCTCTCTCTCTCTCTCTCTCTTGCTCTCTCTCTCTCTCTGTCTGTCTGGAAAAGTCTTGCAGGACATGCTCTAAGATTTGCTTTGGTGCTCCAATTTGCAAGTGGCATAATTAATTAAACTCATTTGGGTGTGGTGTGCTCTGAGTCTACAATTTCCTGTTTTGAGCCTGAAGACGCCGTTTCTGCCAAGCTTATGTATGTTGTCTGCGTTGGTCTGTAGTTTAGGTTTCAATGTCCTCTAATTAGTCCTCATAGATTGCTTAACAAGTGTTCACCTCCCTAAAGATCTGGGATGGATAAGGTTACACAGTTTCCTACAATCTTTGTTAGCTCGTCTCCCCTTTCATTTTTAGGAAGGCCACTAGGACTGGTGTCCACTGCAAGACTAGTCATGTTCTTGTAAACAGCATTCTTTTGTTGTCTTTTATTTTATGGATAATATTGTCCTGTTTGGAGCATGAGATGGCTTAGAGGACTGGCTCTGAGTCTGAGAAGACAGTGATTTTACTTTGGGTTAGTTCTACTTGATTATTCAGGGGCAGCCGTAAGAAGGGCCATTTCCTCTGCTATGAAGCTAGTACAGATTTCTTCCACAGCGATCAATGGAGTATATCTCTGAGTTTTCATTGGGATGTGTTGTGTAGAGTCCGCTGCCTTCCTTTCTGGCAGCTTCTTTGGCAGAACCATCTGTAAATACCGATGCCCAGATGTTAGAGGAAATCTTACCGCCTGAGCATGTGAAGTGAAAGCACTCTTTGTTCTTAATTAATATTTAAAGGCAATTTCTGGGGCTTCCATGAATGCACTTAATCAATCTAGGCAGCTTGTCCATGTTTCTGGTGAAAGGCTTCACACTTTGATATATCGGTTTTTAATATGCCTGTGTAGTGCACGTCATCAGCCATCACCACTTTTCCTGGAAATGGAGAAAAGACGTGACGGGAGGTATCCTAGTGCCTAATCTCGCCCTCTGCACCACCGATAAGCTTGTGAATTCATTGAAAATACCATGATGTGCCTCTAGATGCTAACAAGAAACATGCATTATTAATTTTATATGTGAATTGAGAAAGTAAAAGATCAGCGCCTCATTAAGAGGATTGTCTGACTTTTTCGCTTTCTGCAGAAACGACGTGCCTATTCCGCTGGAAAGTTTTGCCATGTTTAGCGTTTCAGCTGCTATGAGTAGTTTTGCTGTATGCATGTGAACGTTATCTCAATCACAATGAATATTTGCAATTTCCTATGAATGTAGGACCGTTCTCCATGGACGCACATTATTGCACAATCTTTCTCAAAATGTGAAAAGTTCTGGAAAGTCTGTGTTTACAACTCCTGTGTTTAGATTGTGTGATTAACAAGTGATCTTTTCCATGAATAAATTGAGAGGATTTGAGGGAAGAGCATGTTGTCCCCATGAGATTTATTGCCCAGTAAGGAAGACAGTTAGAAGCACCATATGCCCATCTGTCTGCAGGAAGTGCCCTAACCACCAGCACAGCACAATTAATGGTGACGGCTTGGCGGAAATTTTATGTCCAGTGACCTGCTAAAAGCGTTCTTAAAAATGCCTTAATGCAATTAGTTCCTGAAGTAGGCACTTATTATTCTTGATGCATTGGATGAGTTTTGCAGACAGCGTTCTAAAACCCACCGGCTCCTAAGAGTCAGGTGAGGGAAGAACAATGTATTTTGTGTGCGATCTTTGCTCAAGCCTCATACATATCTATTAGAAAGCTCTAATGTTAATTCATGTAATGATTATGATTGTTCTCATTTGTGTGTGTCTTACATTATAAATGTGGGTTCAGGATTGTGTATTTAACTGCTAGGGAAAAAGTGAATTTTGCCCAGTGGAACTAGACAGGTGAATTGATAAGGATGGTGATGGGGATGGTTTTGTGAATCGAGTCTAACCTGAGGGGAATAAAAACTAGGCATTGCATTATAGACGTGGGGTGATTATATATATATATATATATATATATATATATATATATATATATATATATATATATATATATATATATAATGATGACTTTGTCTCAATATGCTTATGTCACCACGCATTTGTCTTACTGTGGTGCCTATGTCACACCAGGAGGCCTGTATCTTGATTGATGTCTCAACTGAGACACCTGTCTCAACAGGAGGACCGTATCACAACCGGATCCCTCTATCACAACCTGTCTTTGTCACAATGAAACTATGTCAAAAAGGACAACATGGTCTCATCTCTATGACCTTATCTTGTTCTGCTGTCCTGATCTGGTAGGAGTTTATAACATTGTAACATCATAACATCAAGGGGGAACAGGTGTTGATGTTTGGTTGTGTATTGGCATTAGATTTTATACAAATGTATATTGGAGTTGCCTGAAGTTCATGATGCCTAGCCTTATTGTCTTGTCAACAGTGGGCTAATGAAGAGTTGGGAGCCTGAAACCTGACTGGTAGGAGGGTCTCCATTTCTCTCAGGACCCAAGAGGAATGATGATTTTAAAGAAAGGATCCCCCACCTCATGATCACTCAGCATATGCGTGACAGCCCAACATCTTATCATCTGTCGTACAGTATATAGTTTGATGACCATTATGAGGAATAAGACCAACGGGTGAAGGAAGAGGTTGTGATGCTCAGATATTACCCTGAACACCAGGGACAATCAACATCATGGTATACGAGTAGGAAACTCACCATATAATGTCTTCAAGGGCAGTTACCACAACACCCTTAGGTGGTATACCAGGATAGGTAGCCCCTAAGTGCTAAACTGCCAGTTTTTCAATCAGTCAAATCCCAGAAGATGAACAGTAGTAGAGCAGTTACCTGTTATAAAGATTAATTGTCCTACCACAACACCCTTAGGTGGTATACCAGGATAGGTAGCCCCTAAGTGCTCAATTGCTAGTTTATATCAGCCAAAAACCAGAGGATGAACAGTAGATGGTTAAAACCCCAAGGGGATTACAACATCTTGTTCACTGATTATGTAATTGAGAGTGAGGAGAATTATTTTCAGTATTTTTCTGAAGGATTTGTCTGCATTACCGAAGGATGTGTTTGCACTAATGAGGGATTTGTATGCCTTACTGTAGGATTTATGCCCAACAGTTACTCAGAGAGTGGTGCCAGCCCTGTTCATAATTCACGGCTAATTATGTAAAGAAAGCTGCACTGATATCGCCGAATGTGGGATGGCCTTATGGACATGAGACTGGGGCCCCAAAGCCT
>JACEFZ010015484.1:0-81828 GCA_014155875.1 Cepaea nemoralis
ATTGAGGATTTGATGCTGGACCCCTTAATTTCTTGACCCAGCAGTCCTCGATGAGTAGTGTGGTGAGTATTACACTGGCCATCCTTCCTCTTCTCTCCCCCCCCCCCCCCCCCCCCAGATACTTGTCTAGGATCCATTTGATGAGGGTGTGTCTGCAACAGACAACTCCTACCTCAAAGTGGATTTGAAATGGGACCACTTGTTCAGCAGGTGAACACACTAGTTATCATGCCACTGTAGCACCGCCTGTATAATGTTGAGAGGTTTTGTTAATGACATTTTGTTTGTGGTGCCATTTATACCTAACAAACAAATCAGTGTTGGGCACAAGAGGTATTGTAATGATAATGGTTGCTGCCATTAATAGTATTATATCTTTGTTCATAACTTGTAAGTATGACCAAACTTGGCAGTTGTACAATTTTGACGTTGTCTGTATTGTGATGCGGAGTATGATTAATTGATTGCATAGTAGTTGTGTAACTTCATAACTGGAAGCTGGTAACATTAAAATATGCTGTCCTAGGCATTGTGCAGGTTTCACAAATGGTGCTGCTCTGTCACTTCTTCCACAGTACAGTGCAAACTGCTTAAGGTGATCTTGGATGTGGTGAATTTCTGTTGTGAAGAACAATATTGTATTGTACGTTGTAAATGCATTACTTTATGCTTGAACTCTCATAAGAAGAATTTCTGATAAGAAGAACTATTTCTTGGGTCCCAGGTGAGTTCGCCTTATCAGGTCTGCACTGTATTAGGCAATAAATGTACAACTAAAAATCTGTTCATTGGTATGACGGTGTTAAGTCACTTATCCAATAGCACAAATTGTAATCTTAGCTATCATAGATTCCCTCTGGGATTGAGTGGACTAGTATTTCCTCTGAATAGAAATCAAACCAGCTTCTGCAGCCAATAATAAATATATCTGTCAGTGTATGATCTTCTGCCTCAGCAGCTATATCCTCTGTGGACTCTGCCAGTACACTTGTCACTGATTGTACTGACAAGTGTACTGGCAGTTGCCTTTTGTTTGCCTAGCTTCACTTCCAAGATGATCTGTATAAACACTGCTTTTAATTAATGTACGTCGCATCATAACTGACGCCTGTGTCATTTAGTATAAGTGCGTGGCTGTTTGTTAAATTATCATTTGTACAACTTACATGTTTGGCAGGCATTCAACAGTTAATATGTAAATATCTTCATTTGCTGGTTTGTGTGTTTACTTTATTTATATTGCTGAAAAATGTGTTTCTTGTGGTTTTAATTTGTCATATGTTGCAGGAAGTAACTGGTATTTCTGAGTTGATTTTATTTCATAGTTAACAGTAATCCAGTCCCTGGACAGATTATTCCGTGACTGAGCAGATTATTTCATGAGTTAATTGGTAGTAACTGATCAGATTATTTCATGTATAAGGTGCAAGTAAATTTTTAAAAAATATACTTGGCAGCAAATGTCACAGCATTTCAGAAAATACTTTTATATGTGTGTAATATCAATAGTGTCAGTACATTTATTTATTTTTTATGTTTTGGTTTGTTTTTCTTGTTTCCAAGGTGAATTTTCTTTATAATGACTTAGGTTATAATTTTCAAATTGCTTGTTTGTGTAGTTGTGACTGAAAAATGGTTGAGTGTGATTGAAGAAAGGTTGAATGTGATTGAAAAATGGTTGAGTGTGATTGAAAAGTGGTTGAGCGTGATTGGAAAGTGGTTTTATTTGATTGAAAAGTGATTTAGTATGATTAAAAAATGGATGAGTGTGATTGAAAAGTAGTTAAACATGGTTTTTAACAAAATGGCTAAGCGTAATAATAAAAAAAAAGGTCATGTATTGATCTACAAGCAGTGGACTGAAAAAATATTGAATATGATTTAGCATGTTTTAAAAGTGATGAGAGGTTGCAAAATAATTTTATAACTGATTATTAATTATCGATCAGTAATTGTGTAGAAATGATTGACAAGTAATTGTAGAGTGATTTAAAATGGATAGAAATGTGTGAAAGTCACACATTAAAGATGGATTGAAAAGTACTGGTGAAATAATAATGAAGGTGATTTCTTCTACCTTCATCTCCCAATAAAACATAGGGCCCAGGGTGATTTACTTGTGGAGCAATGTCCATATTTTATTCATTGTACCATTCTTCCTGTATGCTTGCAGTGTTATCTTATTTGAATTCATTCATGCTATTGTCTGAATTACAGTTGAAACCAAAACATATTCTTGCTGATCATGTTTCAGATATGAAGATGTTACTTGCCGTCAAATTATCAAACTTTGTGAAAATGATACAATTTTACGCAATTCTTCATTTTCGTGGATTAAATTCCTCGTGCTAACATGTCTGTTTTATTTAATTCTAATTAAGCAGTAGCAGGCAGGGATGTATTGTACCAATCTGCTGCTTTGCTTTAGAATTTGATGACTCATCGGTCTCTCTCTCATCTATCGTGTATGTGGTAAGCATGAGAGAGAGAGAGGAATTCCAAAATACAAGAATCACAATACTTTATACACCTATAGATTTGCGTCCTCTCTCTGTCTCTCTCCCTCCCTCTCCTAATTTATCATGTTATGTGGTGTGCTGAGAGAGAGGGAAACAAAATACAAGAATCATACTTTATTCACCTAGAGATTTTTGTGTCCTCTCTCTGCCCCCCCCCCCCCCCCCCCCCCCCCCCCCCCCCCCCCCCCCCCCCATATTGATATGTATGCAGACTTGAAGAATTAAAGTTCAGTCTTACAACAGAGGGCACATATATATACAGAAAAGAAGTAATAAAATAAAGAAATAAGTCAGATGTGTCGGCCTAACGGCGCAAGAATGCAGCTCTGCTGTAAACAGGCACAACGCAGTCACGTCCAGAAAAAAAATCCGGATGAACGCAGAAGAAGAAGAAGAAGAAGGACACAAAGGACAACCTAACATTTCAATTCTAAGAATCTTTGTCAAGGACAGGACAACATACACAGATTTTTTTTTAAAACACACAAAATAAAATTAACACAACTCCTTTGTTTTCAGGAGGGAACAGAAATCTCTTCTTTTCACAGGAGCTAAATATACCTAATTGTTTGCAATCCATATTGTTATATCCTGCTGCAGCCACTGCTTCTTTTCTTTTGGTACGTTCTGATTTGAATCATGACCTGGTGACATGAAAATGCCTCTCCTCAGATGTGAATGCATTAGGAAGAGCTTGGAGACGGTGGAGAAGTGTTTGCTGAGATAAATGTTTGCTGATACCTTGGGCTGCCAGAGTAAATGATGATGATTGCTTGGAAGAGGCTAATGAAAGTAGAGAATTATATACAACTATAAGAAAGAGACAAACAGCATTCTTTGGTCATGTGATGAGAAGAATAAGAAGAAAGGCATCGGGCAACGTGATGACTAGAAAGATCAGTGGGAAAAGAAGCAGAGGTAGACAGAGAAATAATGCTGGATGGACAGACGGTGGCAGGGAGGAATGTCATCAACAGAGTTGATCCAGAACACTAGGGACCGAGATCTTTGAATGCCCACGTCAGATGGAAAAGCACAATATAATGATATGAACAAGTCTACAAAGTGCTTAGCCTGTTAACATTCAGACAATTGCTTTTCTAGCCTATAAATGTTGTAATCGGTCAGAAAATAGCAAAACCTCCTCATAATTGTTATGAAACATAAGGGACATGTGTGACGATAGTTCTGCTTTTAATAAAACAAATCTAGTGGAACATGAATTCTTATTTTCCTGAAGAAAAAAAAGAGCTTGAAACAGTACAGTAAACATTTGTTATGTTTTTAAAACATTCAGAAAAATTCTTAGAATGCTTTCAGTCAAAAAGAAGATAATATATAAATATCTTGCATAAGCTGATTACTGACGAAAACTGGCTCATAACAATATATTGTCTCAGAAACTGAAGTACTTTGTCCAAGTTAAACAGTTCACTAGTTTAGAAAAAAAGCAAAAATAATGTAGTTCCTGGAAGAATTGGGCCAGCCATCTCTTTGTATTATTTCCAGTCTTACCATTTGGGTATGTCTTACAGTGAGGATCACCAGGATGTACTCTGTCCTCAAAATGACAAAAATCTGACTCACAGTTACCGCTGCCATGCCCCTCCTAGCTATCATTAACCCACAGCCTATGGGCTCATTAAAAGCCAGACTCCTATCAAAAGAACTAAGTACTTCATTGCATCAGCCCTTTCCACAACCTTCGAGCATAATATGACAACTTTAAAGATCAAGCTGGTCTCCCTGGCCTAGAGGTTAACGTCTTTCTCCATAATCCTGTATATTCTCGTAACGTAACCTGCGCGAGAATCGGTAGCTGTAGCGCATTGGTAACTTACAGGGTATGTGAGCCGGTCGCTCAGAAAGCAATGGCAAACAACTGAGTGTAATCTTGCCTAGTACATCAATAGCAGCTGAAAAATGCTGATGTTGACTGCAACGTCCTGTGAGGGATATGCCCCCCCCCCCCCCCCCCCCCCCCCCCAAAAAAAAATCAAGGGGAGAAGAGGCAGAATCAGACCACCAAGAGAAATTATACTGGACACACTAAGGTGGAGGAATATCAGCATTGTTGATCCAGAACACCAAGAGAAATTATACAGGAAAGACTGATGTGGAGGAATATCAGCATTGTTGATCCAGAACACCAAGAGAAATTATACAGGACAGACTAAGGTGGAGGAATATCAGCATTGTTGATCCGGAAACCAAAAGAAATTATACAGGACAGACTAATGTAACAGCCTCGGCGCCCATTACCCCCCAGTCGCCACCGAGAGGCTCTTCAGTAGCCGTACGATCATATAAGTGGACCTTAGTAGTTTGTACGAAGCGCTGTATCATCTTCACAAAGAGGGACAATATTCAAAGCATCAACCACTTGAACTTGTGGCTCAATATCAAACAATGAGTTCAGGCGGAGTTGGGTTTGGAGATTCTTTTATTGTTGGTTCCTTCATTTGACTTAGTTGATTGTTTTAACAGGTACAAAAAATGGTCGTACAGATTTTGGTTTCATACAAAATTTGCAAGAATACGTGGCGCTACATTATCGGTCATAAAGAGGTTCCCATCCTTCAATTAAATATTTTACCTTGAATAAAATATCATTTTTAAAGCTCTGATCCTTTCCAGATGGTCCCCATCATTAACAATTATAACTTGCGTCCGATCTGCCGCTCTGATGGTAAGGTTCTGCCGTTGGGTTGTTGCTATGCAAAGCAAATCCTTACCCCCACGTCATCAATACTGCGCTTTTTAGTGCAAATCTTTTGCACCGCACGTATTGCATGCCTCGACCACCTGCTAATTATGGGGCGTAACATCTACCCTGTTATACTAAGGTGGAGGAATATCAGCATTGTTGATCCAGAACACCAAGTACTGAGATCTGTGGAGAAACATGAATGTCTGTGCCAGCTGGCAGGGCACATGATGATGATAATGACTTGAAATATGTGGGTGCATTACAACTTATCTTTCATTATTCCAACCACATGAAGTCTGGTTACTAATTGACCAATTGCTATGGTAGTTAATGGGTTTTAATGCATGGAATAGCTCACCAGTAGATTCAATGCATGGTCTAAAGAGCTTTTTGATCATTCTGGATGTGGATTTATTGGGGGGTTAAAATATGCACATCTACAAAGTAAATTGCAATGTACAGTTGTCTTCTTTTATACATGTAAAAAGTTATATTCTAAATAATAATATGATCATTGAAGAGCACTGCCACAAATTTACAATATACAGGTGGCATTAATACTTTGAGACAAACAAGAACTACAAAAACTAACAGTCGGGCTTGACATAACCTCCAGAAAACAGTTTGGAAATTAACGCAGTAACAAAGCCCCAGTCCATGACAAATAACACAGTAGGAATCCATAGACAGGTCACAATCAGGGGAGAAGATATGGAAACGTAATGCTGCATTGATACCTGGGATTTGGGAGATCAACATGGCTGAATGGATAAGAGCACTTGCCCTTAAACTTTCACTGATCTGACATAGTGGTAGTGGGTTGAGCCCATACACTGGTCAGCTGGGCTCAAATGTTGACTTCTTGTTCTTAACTTGGAGGCATCAATTACAAGTACCTCAGAATTCTGAGTGGATTTGCCTGATGACAAATGGTAGTAGGGAAAGCTATGCATCACCTAAATCAGTCCAGTGCACTCCCCAGTGGTGGCAACATACTAGTAGTATGGACTATGCTTGAGTTCAAAGCGAGGGCACAAAAACAAACTACCTGGGATCTAACATTGTAGGATGGGGGGTTACTACCATGATATGGTGGAGCGGCTTAGTGTCCAACTGGAAATCTAGAAGGCAACAAATCATATACTCTTGCTGCTGGAAATACAAAGATGGTTAACTTACTGACACTGAATGTTGATGTATATTGGTATCTATGCACCTGTTGTTAGGGTCAGCGGTTAATTTGATTTCTTAATCCATCTCCACAATGAAGGTTGGTTGCAATGAATCTCTAACACTCACTGTCTCTCACCCTGTTTGTACACTCTGAAAGACTGCTGTTAATCAATTTCATGATGTTATCTTCCTCGTTACATATTGCTGTCTACCGTTAGTTCACCTAATGGATCTCTCACGCATGAATCTCTAACACTCACTGTCTCTCACGCATGAATCTCCAACACTCACTGTCTCTCACCCTGTTTGTACACTCTGAAAGACTGCTGTTAATCAATTTCATGATGTTATCTTCCTTGTTACATATTGCTGTCTACCGCTAGTTCACCTAATGGATCTCTAACACTCACTGTCTCTCACGCATGAATCTCTAACACTCACTTTCTCTCACGCATGGATCTCTAACACTCACTTTCTCTCACGCATGAATCTCTAACACTCACTGTCTCTCACGCATGGATCTCTAACACTCACTGTCTCTCACGCATGAATCTCTAACACTCACTTTCTCTCACGCATGAATCTCTAACACTCACTGTCTCTCACGCATGAATCTCTAACACTCACTTTCTCTCACGCATGAATCTCTAACACTCACTGTCTCTCACGCATGAATCTCTAACACTCACTGTCTCTCACGCATGAATCTCTAACACTCACTGTCTCTCACGCATGAATCTCTAACACTCATTGTCTCTCACGCATGAATCTCTAACACTCACTGTCTCTCACGCATGAATCTCTAACACTCACTTTCTCTCACGCATGGATCTCTAACACTCACTGTCTCTCACGCATGAATCTCTAACACTCACTGTCTCTCACGCATGAATCTCTAACACTCACTGTCTCTCACCCTGTTTGTACACTCTGAAAGACTGCTGTTAATCAATTTCATGATGTTATCTTCCTCGTTACATATTGCTGTCTACTGCTAGTTCACCTAATGAATCTCTAACACTCACTGTCTCTCATGCATGAATCTCTAACACTCACTTTCTCTCACGCATGAATCTCAAACACTCACTGTCTCTCACACATGAATCTCTAACACTCACTGTCTCTCACGCATGGATCTCTAACACTCACTTTCTCTCACGCATGAATCTCCAACACTCACTGTCTCTCACACATGAATCTCTAACACTCACTGTCTCTCACGCATGGATCTCTAACACTCACTGTCTCTCACGCATGGATCTCTAACACTCACTTTCTCTCACACATGAATCTCCAACACTCACTGTCTCTCACACATGAATCTCTAACACTCACTGTCTCTCATGCATGGATCTCTAACACTCACTTTCTCTCACGCATGAATCTCCAACACTCACTGTCTCTCACACATGAATCTCTAACACTCACTGTCTCTCACACATGAATCTCTAACACTCACTGTCTCTTACACATGAATCTCTAACACTCACTGTCTCTCACGCATGAATCTCTAACACTCACTGTCTCTCACCCTGTTTGTACACTCTGAAAGACTGCTGTTAATCAATTTCATGATGTTATCTTCCTCGTTACATATTGCTGTCTACCGCTAGTTCACCTAATAAATCTCTAACACTCACTGTCTCTCACGCATGGATCTCTAACACTCACTTTCTCTCACGCATGAATCTCTAACACTCACTGTCTCTCACGCATGAATCTCTAACACTCACTGTCTCTCACCCTGTTTGTACACTCTGAAAGACTGCTGTTAATCAATTTCATGATGTTATCTTCCTCGTTACATATTGCTGTCTACAGCTAGTTCACCTAATGAATCTCTAACACTCACGCATGAATCTCTAACACTCACTGTCTCTCACGCATGAATCTCTAACACTCACTGTCTCTCACGCATGAATCTCTAACACTCACTGTCTCTCACGCATGAATCTCTAACACTCACTGTCTCTCACCCTGTTTGTACACTCTGAAAGACTGCTGTTAATCAATTTCATGATGTTATCTTCCTCGTTACATATTGCTGTCTACCGTTAGTTCACCTAATGGATCTCTCACGCATGAATCTCTAACACTCACTGTCTCTCACGCATGAATCTCCAACACTCACTGTCTCTCACCCTGTTTGTACACTCTGAAAGACTGCTGTTAATCAATTTCATGATGTTATCTTCCTTGTTACATATTGCTGTCTACCGCTAGTTCACCTAATGGATCTCTAACACTCACTGTCTCTCACGCATGAATCTCTAACACTCACTTTCTCTCACGCATGGATCTCTAACACTCACTTTCTCTCACGCATGAATCTCTAACACTCACTGTCTCTCACGCATGGATCTCTAACACTCACTGTCTCTCACGCATGAATCTCTAACACTCACTTTCTCTCACGCATGAATCTCTAACACTCTTGTCTCTCACGCATGAATCTCTAACACTCACTGTCTCTCACGCATGAATCTCTAACACTCACTTTCTCTCACGCATGAATCTCTAACACTCACTGTCTCTCATGCATGAATCTCTAACACTCACTGTCTCTCACGCATGAATCTCTAACACTCATTGTCTCTCACGCATGAATCTCTAACACTCACTGTCTCTCACGCATGAATCTCTAACACTCACTTTCTCTCACGCATGGATCTCTAACACTCACTGTCTCTCACGCATGAATCTCTAACACTCACTGTCTCTCACGCATGAATCTCTAACACTCACTGTCTCTCACGCATGAATCTCTAACACTCACTGTCTCTCACCCTGTTTGTACACTCTGAAAGACTGCTGTTAATCAATTTCATGATGTTATCTTCCTCGTTACATATTGCTGTCTACTGCTAGTTCACCTAATGAATCTCTAACACTCACTGTCTCTCATGCATGAATCTCTAACACTCACTTTCTCTCACGCATGAATCTCAAACACTCACTGTCTCTCACACATGAATCTCTAACACTCACTGTCTCTCACGCATGGATCTCTAACACTCACTTTCTCTCACGCATGAATCTCCAACACTCACTGTCTCTCACACATGAATCTCTAACACTCACTGTCTCTCACGCATGGATCTCTAACACTCACTGTCTCTCACGCATGGATCTCTAACACTCACTTTCTCTCACACATGAATCTCCAACACTCACTGTCTCTCACACATGAATCTCTAACACTCACTGTCTCTCATGCATGGATCTCTAACACTCACTTTCTCTCACACATGAATCTCCAACACTCACTGTCTCTCACACATGAATCTCTAACACTCACTGTCTCTCACACATGAATCTCAAACACTCACTGTCTCTTACACATGAATCTCTAACACTCACTGTCTCTCACGCATGAATCTCTAACACTCACTGTCTCTCACCCGGTTTGTACACTCTGAAAGACTGCTGTTAATCAATTTCATGATGTTATCTTCCTCGTTACATATTGCTGTCTACCGCTAGTTCACCTAATAAATCTCTAACACTCACTGTCTCTCACGCATGGATCTCTAACACTCACTTTCTCTCACGCATGAATCTCTAACACTCACTGTCTCTCACGCATGAATCTCTAACACTCACTGTCTCTCACCCTGTTTGTACACTCTGAAAGACTGCTGTTAATCAATTTCATGATGTTATCTTCCTCGTTACATATTGCTGTCTACCGCTAGTTCACCTAATGAATCTCTAACACTCACTGTCTCTCACGCATGAATCTCTAACACCTCACTGTCTCTCACGCATGGATCTCTAACACTCCTTTCTCTCACGCATGAATCTCTAACACTCACTGTCTCTCACGCATGAATCTCTAACACTCACTGTCCTCTCACCCTGTTTGTACACTCTGAAAGCCTGCTGTTAATCCATTTCATGATTGTTATCTTCCTCGTACATATTGCTGTACAGCTAGTTCACCTAATGATCTCTTAACACTCACGCATGAATCTCTAACACTCACTGTCTCTCACGCATGAATCTCTAACACTCACGTCTCTCACGCATGAATCTCTAACACTCACTGTCTCTCAGCATGAATCTCTAACACTCACTTCTCTCCCCTGTTTTGTACACTCTGAAAGACTGCTGTTAATCAATTTCATGATGTATCTTCCTCGTTACATATTGCTGTCTACCGTTAGTTTCCACTCCTAATGGATCTTCTCACGCATGAATCTCTAACACTCACTGTCTCTCACGCAATGAATCTCCAACACTCACTGTCTCTCACCCTGGTTGCTTACACTCTGGAAAGACTGCGTGAATAATCTATCATGCTGTATCTTCCTTGTTACCTAGCTGTCTACGCTAGTTCACCTAATGGATCTCTAACACTCACTTTCTCTCACGCATGAATCTCTAACACTCACTTTTCTCTCACGCATGGATCTCTAACACTCACTTTCTCTCACGCATGAATCTCTAACACTCACTGTCTCTCACGCATGATCTCTAACCTCACTGTCTCTCACGCATGAATCTCTAACACTCACTTTCTCTCACGCATGAATCTCTAACACTCTTGTCTCTCACGCATGAATCTCTAACACTCACTGTCTCTCACGCATGAATCTCTAACACTCACTGTCTCTCACGCATGAATCTCTAACACTCACTGTCTCTCACGCATGAATCTCTAACACTCACTTTCTCTCACGCATGAATCTCTAACACTCCACTGTCTCTCACGCATGAATCTCTAACACTCACTGTCTCTCACGCTGAATCTCAAACTATCTCTACATAATCTGTCTCTCACATGAAACCGTTAACATTCAAGATCTCTATCATTCAATCTTAATCTGTCTCTCATCCATGAATCTCTAACACTCAGTCTCTCACGCATAATCTCTAACACTCATTCTCTAACGCATGAATCTCTAACACTCACTGTCTCTCAACTGAATTCTCTCACACATGAATCTCTCTCACTGTCTCTCACGCATGATCTCTAACACTCACTGTCTCTCACGCATGATCTTAACACCATGTCTCTCACGCATGAATCTCTAACACTCACTGTCTCTCACGCATGAATCTCTCACTCACTGTTTTCTCACGCATGGATCTCTAACACTCACTGTCTCTCACATGAATCTTAACACTCACTGTCTCTCACGCATGATCTCTAACATCACTTCTCTCACACATGAATCTCAACATCACTGTCTCTCACCTATTTACACTCTACTACCTAACTCAACTTTCCTTTAACATGAATCTCCACTCACTGTCTCTCACGCATATTCTAACACTCTAATGACTCTTCACTCTTCGTTCACATGAATCTCAACACTCTTTCTCACATGAATCTAACACTAGTCTCTCACAATCTCTAACACTCACTGTCTCTCACCATGATCTCTAACACTCACTTCTCTCACGCCATGAATCTCAACACTCACTGTTCTCACCATGAATCTCTAACACCACTGTCTCTACGTTGCTCTCTACACCTAATTTCTCAGCATGATCTCTCAACTGCTTCTACCAAATAACTTCAACCTCACTGTCTCTCACCATGAATCTCTAACACTCACTGTCTCTCATGCATGATTAACACTCTTTCTCTCAACATGAATCTCAACACTCACTGTCTCTCACCATGAATCTCTAACACTCACTGTCTCTCACCATGTTTGTACACTCTGAAAGACTGCTGTTAATCAATTTCATGATGTTATCTTCCTCGTTACATATTGCTGTCTACCGCTAGTTCACCTAATGAATCTCTAACACTCACTGTCTCTCACGCATGAATCTCTAACACTCACTGTCTCTCATGCATGAATCTCTAACACTCACTGTCTCTCACGCATGAATCTTTAACACTCACTGTCTCTCACGCATGAATCTCTAACACTCACTGTCTCTCACCCTGTTTGTACACTCTGAAAGACTGCTGTTAATCAATTTCATGATGTTATCTTCCTCGTTACATATTGCTGTCTACAGCTAGTTCACCTAATGAATCTCTAACACTCACTGTCTCTCATGCATGAATCTCTAACACTCACTGTCTCTCACGCATGAATCTCTAACACTCACTGTCTCTCACGCATGAATCTCTAACACTCACTGTCTCTCACGCATGAATCTCTAACACTCACTGTCTCTCACCCTGTTTGTACACTCTGAAAGACTGCTGTTGATCAATTTCTTGAAATAAGGGGTTCAACCCCTACACTGGACACTTGGACTAAAATGTTGAGCTATCGTCCTTGACTTGGGGACATAAATTACATTTACCTTTGAAGTAAGAGTGGGTTCGCCTGATGTTAATAGGGAAAGCTAATCCACACACAAATTTCAGTCCAGCACTACTAGAAGTAGTGTGTATGGACTTCAATGCGAGATGGTACAAATAAACAAAATTTCATGATTTTATCTTCCTAGTTGTATTGCAGTCTACTTCTAGTTCGCCTAGTGGATCTCGTAACACTCACTGTCTCTCACACTGGTTGTATGTACACTGACAATTTGTCAATTTCTTGATATCTTCCTACTTGATTGTATTACTGGCTACCTCTAGTTTGCCTGCCTTCACCTCTTCCCTCCAGTATAAGTTTTTCAAAACTGCTGTCTTTTAATGTTACCAAAATATGTAATTTGTCTCATTGTTTTATTACTATCATCAATTCACTTTTTAACTGCTAGCCTCTCCAGAATCTCTGTATTTGATTATATTTGTTTCCATGAAATAAAAGATATTATTCTGTATATCCTGAGGGCCTCAGTTGCACTTTCCAATTGCTTATTCATTGTTCTGGTTTTTGTGTCATAGAGTAGTGTTGATTATATACACTATTTAACAATTCTGGCTTTTAATGTGCCGTTTATCTCTCTAATCGTTGATATGTTTTTTGGAGTTCTTGAAAATACTTTTGACAATTTCTAAATACCAATTTCTCATATTAAAAAATTGACAAACGTTCAGTTACTTTTATTTTTCTGCTAGTCTTTTTTGGTCTATACTATCTACACACTGTAATTATGGCCTGTTTCTTTTTTCTTGTTGCAGGTATTGTTCTGATAAGCTTATTGCTGACAACCTTGCTGATTTTAACACAAAACCAAAATATTGGACATTGCATGTTTTCATGGTTGTTATGAAAACCCAATACGTCTAAAGATTTTCTGCACACTGCTTGAATAAATGCATTACAAGCTAAGAATAGTGTTAGAATAATGGACAATTCAACTAAGTAACATGGCCAATACATCTTTGCTAATTTCTCTTGCTAGAACTGCTACTAGATTTCCCAGATTTTATAGACACTGCTTGAATAAATACATTACAAACTAACAGTAATGTTAGAATAATAAATAATTCAACTAAATAATACAACCAATGCAGCATTGCTAATTTCTCTTGCTAGAACTGCTACTTGATTTCCCAGATTTTCGGCCACTCTTGTCTTCTTTGATGTCTGATCCAGATACAGGTGAATGCATCTTGGGGGACTTTGAGGAAGCATTAGATGGTGACTTTGAATGAGGAGTGACTAAGGCAGGAGATGAATGCAGCTCTGTCTATAAAAGAGTAACATTGGCAATGGTAAATACATACTATAAGCAAAGAACATCGGCATGGCACCAATACTAATCAGTTACAATTGTAGAAACTTTTATTTCAGAAACAGGATACTGGTTTCTCAATTCAGGTGACATAGGCTCTCATCTCCAGTCAGGCAAAGGGTTTTATTTGGCTGAAGTAAAATATAAAATATGGCATCAGCAGAACAAGAGGTATTTATCTCATAAAGACCAGTATTTCCATCATTTCATGATGCTGGGACAGTATTCAAGGCCAATATTTTCAAGTGTTCATGTTGAGGGTCCAGTATTTCAGATTAACATTTCCAAATATTCATAATGAGGGGCCAATAATTAAGGCCAATACTCCAAGTGTCCATAATGAGGGGCCAATAATTAAGGCCAATACTCCAAGTGTCCATAATGAGGGGCCAGTAATTAAGGCCAATACTCCAAGTATTCATAATGAGGGGCCAATAATTAAGGCCAATACTCCAAGTTTTCATAATGAGGGGTTTGTAATTAAGGCCAATACTACAAGTATTCTTGATGAGGGACTAGTATTTAAAAATCAACATTTCCAAGTGTTTATGGTGAGGGGCCAGTATTTGAGACCAATAATTCTAAGTGTCCATGTTGAGGGAGGGCTCAGTATTTAAGACCAATAATTCTAAGGGTCCATGATGAGAGGTCAGTATTTAAGACCAATAATTCTAAGGGTCCATGATGAGAGGTCAGTATTTAAGACCAATAATTCTAAGGGTCCATGATGAGAGGTCAGTATTTAAGACCAATAATTCTAAGGGTCCATGATGAGAGGTCAGTATTTAAGACCAATAAGTCTAAGGGTCCATGATGAGAGGTCAGTATTTAAGACCAATAATTCTAAGGGTCCATGATGAGAGGTCAGTATTTAAGACCAATAATTCTAAGTGTCCAACATGAGGGAGGAGCCAGCATTTAAGACCAATAATTATGTGTCCAACATGAGGGAGGGGCCAGTATTTATGACCAACATTTCCAAGTGTTCACGGTTCAATGAGAGGCCAGTATTTAAAGCTAATATTTCCAATTTTCATGACGATAGGCCAGTATTTAAGAATAATATTTAAAGTCTTCATGATGGTGATGAGAGGCCAGTATTTAACAACAATATTCCAAAGTGTTCAAGATGAAGGGCAAGAATTTAAAACTAATATTTCCAATTTTCATGATGAGACGACGGTATTTATCACTAATATTCCAAGTGTTCATGATGAGAGAACCATAATTTAAGACCAATATTTCCAATGTTCATGAGGAGAGGACCAGTATTTAAGACCAACATTTCCAAGTGTTTATGATGGGAGCAAAGGCTACAAGGAGAGTTAATTTAAAAGCTGCTACCTCAATGACCTTCTAGGCTGTTTGAGGGAAAAGAAGGAAGAAAATGGGTGTGCCTCCATTTTCTCATGAACATTTAAAGTATGTCGAGTTTCACGTAAATCTATCTATAGTTTCCAAAAACACAGTTCGCAAGAAAATCTGTAAACAATTAAAATAACACAGAGTAATGCAGCTTTACAGAACACAATTACAGAAAACATAGGACGATGCAGCAACTAGCCTTCATCAGCAAACAAATACACAAAACGCAACATATAAATGCGGGGAAGACACTGTAGTGACTACATTAAGCAATCTGAAATTACATGGATTTCCAAACTACCTTTTCTGACTGTTTTTCAATCTGCTTCTCAAGAGCTCTGATCCACTCCTGTAAAGTAACAATAAGGGCTTCTGCTTGAGATGCCTTCTCTTCAGCCGATTGTGCCCTTTCTTCTGTTGCTCTGTTGGATAAAATAAATGGAAATGTTTATGATGAGGGAAAGTCAATAAGTAAGTCACAAATGGATGTGGTAAAATAACAAAATATGATAACTTGAAACCAGTTTATTTGTATACATACATTGTCCCTTTATTTCTCAACATAATTTCCACCAACATTGATGCACTTATCCCATCATTTTATTAGTCCTCCCAAATCGGCTACATAGAACTGCGTGCTATGTTTTCTAAACCATGTTTTCACTTCACGTTCAACTTTGATGTTTTCTAAACCATGTTTTCACTTCACATTCAACTTTGGCGTCATTCGTGTCCTGGAGAAAATGTTTCTACCCAGCTGTGCATCGCTTCATGGGACAAACATTTGTCAGCATAAACAGAAAGCATTTCTTTATGAATTTTCTTTGCAGGCAGGCCTTTTGCCCACAAAAAACGCACAACAGCACGTTGCTCTTTCGTTGTACACGCCATAAGTACAGTCGCCATTTTCTTTATGCGCTGCGCATGCGCATGAGACACCTAGCGCCACGTGACGAACATTATTATTTTTTACTGTTTTTGATTTCTTGGCAAGTTTTATGTTCAGTAGTTTGCCATTGCTTTCTGAATGGCCGGCACTCACATCATTGTATGAAAATCAACGCAAGATGGTCTGCTGCCAAATCGTCTGCAGCTTGTTTCAAACAGCATGCAAGATTACGAGTTGCATCCATAACCTCTTCATCACAGAGCTGGCTGATTATGATTGACAGTCAAATACTGGTCCTGTTTGTGATTATGAAGGAGAGTCAAATACTGGTCCTGTTTGACTGACTCATTACACACCAAGAAATCACTGAATTCAAGGATCATCTACACCACAATGTGAAACTGTCCATTAGTGATATGATCTCCCCTCGGATAGCGCAAAGAGAATATCACAGATCACACTAGGTGAATATCACTAAATGCAAAACAATTTTTTCCTGTAGTGAATTTGAATAATAAAGGCACAAACAATAGGTTGCACAATTTATTGCCTGGCATATTTCACTGCATCTCGTCAGGGGCATACTGAAGAAGTCACTCAACATAAAACAAATAATCAATCTTTGAAGCTAATATATGCAACACACATATTCCGCCGGGTATTTTAAACTATCTACTATGGTAAGCCGGCTCTGTGGCAAAGGGGTTATGAATGCAATTCGTAATCCCACATACTGCGTTCGAAATACAGCGGCAGGCAATTTGGAAGCAGACTACCTTGCGTTGGTTTCCATACAGTAGTATGAGTGCTGGTCGTTCAGAAAGCAATGGCAAACTACTGAACGTAAACTAGCTTGGGAATCACAAACAGTAAAAAATTGCTAAAGTTGACTGTGACATATGGTAAACAATAAGCAATCAACTTTACCATGGTAAACTGGGAGTTACCACAGTTAGTGTCAAAGACAGCGCAATGTTATATTGAATTTTCTTCTGTTGTATGGCAGTGATTCTTGGAATGTGAATGAACAAATTAGGAAGTGATTAGGAGATATGGTTTATGAGACGAATGTTGTGAATACCTTGGACAGCAGAGTAAATAACAATGATTGCTTGGAATAGGCTAATAAAAGTAGTACAATATACACATTTATACAAAAGGAAATAATTGGTGTTCTTTGGTTACACATAACAGAGATGCTGTAAAGATCTTTTTAATGACTGGAAAGATCAGTGTTAGAAGAGGCAGAGGCAGACAGAACTATGCTTGATTGTCTAAAAAGAGGGCTGGAGAAATACCATTAAGAAAATTGTTCCAGAACACCAGGGGCCTAAATCTGTGGAGAGACATGAACACCTGCACCATTGTGCATGGCAAATGGTGATGATATCTTGTCTTTTAATGTAGCCAAAATATTTTCAATTTCTCCATCAGCTTTCTTTTCATTTTTATCTTCTCTAGGTTTTTCTGTGATGAAAGAGTTATAGATGCAATTCATTATCCAACATACCACGTTCAAAACACAGCTATGACCAACTTGGCAGCAGACCGCTTTGTGTTAATATGTGTGCTGATCATTCAGAAAGCAATGGCAAACTGCTGAATGTAAACTTGCCAAGAAATCACGAACAGCCCAAAAATGCTGGGGCTGACTTTGATGTCCTGTAAAGGATATGCAACTAATTATTTTTCTCAGTCCTAGACAATCTGTTTCCGTAAAATGTGACCTATTAATAGTCTACATTTCTACTTCTCCAGAGCCTCTAATCCATGTTATAATTGCTTCTCATGCATACCGTGAATTCAAAAGACCACACAACAATAAAGTAAAAGCCTACATTAACTGATTCTGCAATGTTTCTACTGCAGCTAAAGCTTCATATGCTTTGGAGGTATCCAGAGACCCATCTGTGCCCAACCTGGCATGTTGTTGGCTCAATAACTGAGGAAATAATATGTGTTTGTATAAAAGACTTAAATACAGGCCTAAACAAAATAAGTTTTAAAAAACAAATAGGTAAAAGGTGGCAAGAGGTGTAGTAGGTATATACTACTTTCCTCAATATCTTTATACCAATCATCTCTCCGTAGTTAATGTGGTCATTATTTTATATCTTTATACCAATCATCTCTCCGAGGTTAATGTGGTCATTATTTTATATCTTTATACCAATCATCTCTCCGTGGTTAATGTGGTCATTATTTTATATCTTTATACTAATCATCTCTCCGTGGTTAATGTGGTCATTATTTTATATCTTTATACCAATCATCTCTCAGTGGTTAATGTGGTCATTATTTTATATCTTTATACCAATCATCTCTCC
The DNA here is from genome assembly GCA_014155875.1 of Cepaea nemoralis. Lineage (NCBI taxonomy): Eukaryota > Metazoa > Mollusca > Gastropoda > Stylommatophora > Helicidae > Cepaea > Cepaea nemoralis. Next base: position 18,586 of record JACEFZ010015484.1, read on the forward strand.
GTGGTTAATGTGGTCATTATTTTATATCTTTATACCAATCATCTCTCCGTGGTTAATGTGGTCATTATTTTATATCTTTATACCAATCATCTCTCCATGGTTAATGTGGTCATTATTTTATATCTTTATACCAATCATCTCTCCGTGGTTAATGTGGTAATTATTTTATATCTTTATACTAATCATCTCTCCGTGGTTAATGTGGTCATTATTTTATATCTTTATACTAATCATCTCTCTGTGGTTAATGTGGTCATTATTTTATATCTTTATACCAATCATCTCTCCATGGTTAATGTGGTCATTATTTTATATCTTTATACCAATCATCTCTCCGTGGTTAATGTGGTCATTATTTTATATCTTTATACCAATCATTTCTCCATGGTTAATGTGGTCATTATTTTATATCTTTATACTAATCATCTCTCCGTGGTTAATGTGGTCATTATTTTATATCTTTATACCAATCATCTCTCTGTGGTTAATGTGGTCATTATTTTATGTCTTTATACCAATCATCTCTCCATGATTAATGTGGTCATTATTTTATATCTTTATACCAATCATTTCTCCATGGTTAATGTGGTCATTATTTTACCAGTTGCCTTTACTTAATGGAAAATTTCCTGCTACCCATTTAGACTGGGTCAACCTGAGAGACCAGGTCAGCGAAAAAAACATCCCCACATCAAAGGGGACATAAACACATGACCAGCAGGCTGGCAATCAGGTTTTCTAGCTGCTGTACTACCACAGCTGCCCCTATACAACACAAATCATAATTAATAAAAAGCATTAACTCTTCAAGCATGTAATGATTTGGTGTAGAATTGCTACTCTGAAATTTAATTTACTGTTAAAGAACAAGTGTTAATTATTTTGATGGTTTTCAAATCCATATTGGCATTATAATTGGTAAAATAAATCGTATTTCAAATGTGAAACCGGAACAAAACAATGCAAACAAGTTCAGCAGAAGCTAAGCCACAAAAGAACACGTGGAAATATTGGCCCCTAATACTGGTCATTGCAGGTGTGTGCCTGGGGTTTGTAGGGGTAGCAAAGAAGAGTAACATTGTAACCTATCATTTAGGTCAAACATAATGGTTTAATGGAAGAACAGTGATGGAAGGCATCGTTCCTAGAAGACAAGACAGGGGTCAACCAGCAAAAAGATAGAAACCAAACTTAATTTTAAATCAGTACTTAAAAAATCTTTAAAATCGAAAGGGTCAACTTCATTGCACCGGGTTTTATCCCACATTGCTTGATCTCTTTTCACAGGGTGGCGTGCAGAAAGCATCCAAACTCCATAGCTCCAGCAGTGACCCCCAAGGGTCTCAGAGAAAAATGCACTCATAAACCAAAAGACGCAGCCCGAAATCAAACCCACAACTTTCGGAGCGCAAGGCAGATGGCTTGGCCACTTTGCCACGGAATCAGAAACATGGATAAGAATTAATATAAATAAACTACAAACACTCACTAATTAGTACCTGTGCAAATTAGAAGGAATAAAATGGTATGATAGAATTACCAATGTGGAGCTCATGGCGAGAACTAGAAAATATTAGTGAACCAAGAGGTGAGGAAAAGATGCAGGTGGTGAAGAAGACACACACTGAGAAAACTTGAGAGTAATGTAACTAGAAAGGCTGGAATCCACAGGGCAAATAGAAAAAAAAAGAGAAGGACCTAAACACACTTAGGGAAGAGAAGTAGAAAGAAAAGAAATAATCGAGGGAGGACATAGATGGAGCTGCATGAAATAAGATAAGGATAGGACTAGGAGTGAGTTGGTTGAGGTGTATATCCTAGTAGAGGATAAAAGGATAAAGGGCAAAAGAAGAAGAACCTGACAGGCATTATAATCACAATGGATTGAAAAGGACACTGACAGAAGGCATGGTTCCTAGAAGGAAAAGCTGGAGTCGACTAACACAATGATGATCATAGAAAACTGAAGAGACCTTGGGCATGAAAATGTATGAGGCTTAAAAAGGTCACTTAAAAGTCGACAGGGTCGACTTCATTGCACCAGGTTTTATCCCATATGGCTCAGTCTCTTTTCGCAGCGCGGAAAGCGTTGCACAAAGCATGAACTCCGTAGCTCCAGCAACGACCCACAGGAGTCTCTGAAAAAATTCACCCGTGCACCGAAGGATGCTGCCCTAGAATCTAACCCACAACCTTTGGAACCCGAGCCAAACGGCTTGACCACTTCGCCACGGAGACTCCCGTTTGTATGAGGCTGACCTGCATATAATAATGGAATTGAAGTGGTATGATAAAATCATCAATGTGGAGTTCATGGAGAGGACTAAATAAATCCCACTGAATTTTAAGGTGAGGAAAAAGACTATGGCACTTGATAGGACACACTGAGAAAACCTGAGGATGGTATGACTAGATACTTCCTTGCCTGAAACCCAAAGGGCAAACAAAATACTGGGAGACCTAAAATCACCTGGAGAAGACAAAATCAGAGATGAAGAATATGAGAACATAGATGCAGCTGCAGGAGACAGCACAAGATAGGATGGTTTGACGTTGAGTTGGTTGGGGGGGGGGGGGGCCTATGCAACAATGGTGAATAAAAGTCAGACGAAGAAACAGGAGAAGAAGATAACATTTGGTTTCTTAAGTTTTGTCAAAAGGGTTATGAATGCAATTCACAATACCGCATTCAAAACTCAGCTGCAGGGGATTTGGTGGCAGACTGCTTTGCATTAGTTTTCATACAAAAGTATGAGTGCCAGAAATTCAGAAATTAATGACAAACTATTGAATGTAAACTTGCCAAAAAATCACAAACAACCAAAAAACACTGAGATTGATTGCCACGACCTGTAAAGGATAAGCAACTAACATTTAACTCTGCTCTTTTGTGATGTTTCAGTACCTGGATGTGCTTTCCATCAATGGTTTGTGTGTGTGTATTAGCATCATATCCTAGCACTTCAATTCTTTGCCCGTCCTTGGTTTCACACATGCTAGGCATGGGTGTTGCCAGCTGACCATCTGTGGGTGCTGACAGGTTCCTATCATCCTAAACAACAATAAGTTATCACAGTAATAATAATAATGACGAAGACAACAATGATAACAGTAACAGTAATAAATATAACATAAATATAACATAGCAGCAGCAGTATTTATATATTTTTAGCAGCAGTAGTTGTTGCAGTAGTTGTAGCTGCAGCAGTAGTAGGAGTATTATCAGTTGCAACAGTAGCAGCAGTAGTAGTAAAATGAAAAAAAGTAGTAGGTGCAGCAGATGGAGATGCAGACCTGATAAGGAGAACTCACCAGGGACCCAAGAAATAGTTTTTCTTATCAGAAATTCCTCTTATCCAGATAAGAGTTCAAGCATATGGTATTGCATTTACCTACCTGGGGTAGGAGACTGTCCCACTATTAGGGACGTTTATTTAAAACCTGTTCCATTGGCTTTATTACAAAAGCATGAAAGAAACATTAACAGGTGTGGTAGAATTAAACAAAGCATTCATTTTGAATGAATTATGCACCATGGGTTGGTCAGAAGAAGTCACCGTAGGCATTCAGGCAAACATCCCATTGCTTAGGTAGGTGGCGAATGCCGTCTGCAAAAAGGATTGTGGTTGCTCACTGAACCAAGTGTTTACCGCATTCATTACATCTGCATTTGTGTGAAATCGTTGCCCCTTGAGAGATATTTTAGAGGTTCGAACAAATGAAAATCACAAGGTGACAAATCAGGACTATAGGCTGGATGTCGCAGAATTTCCCCCTTTTTCCTTGCAAATTCTTTCTGCACAATCTTTGCGACATGCGGTCGAGCATTATCGTGCAACAAAATCACACCACGAGAAAGAATGCCGGGTCATTTATTCTTGATGGTTTTTTGCAGCTTGTCTAGTGTTTGCAAGTAGTGGGTAGAGTTGATGTTGACACCAGGTTCTTTTTCAGTCAGCCAACAATAGCCCTTCATGGTCAAAAAATGCGCTCAGCATAACCTTACCAGCTGAAACCTGTAACTTGAATTTTGTTGGCTTTTGGTGATCCAGCATGCTTCCATTGCATGCTCTCTCTTTTGCTGCTTGCTGCTCAGCTCAAAGTGGTGACACCATGATTCATCGCCTGCCACTATGTGGAAGAGAAATGCATCACCCTCTATTCTGTAATGCAGCAAGTGGTTCAATACCCATCCCATGCGTTCCTCTGTTTGGTGGTCGGTCAACATCCATGGTACCCACTGTGAACACATCTTCCGATATTGCAGTTTTTTACGAACGGCCTTTTGAATTGTCCCAATTGACACATAAAATTCTTTCGCTAGCGAATGTATGCTTTGACAACGGTCCATCTGCACTGCTGCATCAATTTTGGCGATGGTTTTTTCTGTTGCATCAATATGTGCTTGACCCAGCCGTCGAAGATCTGACGTGAACTGACGTCCTTTCCAAAACATTTGTGCCCAGTCTGTCACTGTTGTCGTCTACACACATTTGTTACCGTACGCTGTCTGCATTCTTCGATGAATGTCCACTGGTCGACATCCTTTAAATGAAAGAAACTGAATCACCGCTCTTTGAACTTCTTTGGATGGATTTTGGATCAACCCGGCCATTTTCTCAATGGTCAGAAACAGAACCTATGCATCATGGGACGATAAGCACGTGCTCTTTTATTCATTGGTCAGCACTTATCACATGACTATGACATGATCATGTTCAATGTACGCAATTACGCACGGTGCTGCACGAACTGATTTCAAATGAACGCCCCTTATACTAGGTGTATCTACCAGGTAGCCTAATCATAGGACTGGGGAGGATATTGTTGTATGCAGACGATGTTTTAGTGTATCGTCAGGGTAAGGATAGAGATCAGGTTGCTGTGGAACTACAAACCAAACTCAATCACATAAGCACTTGGTGTGTTGAAGCTGGGGTAATGGTCAACCCAACAAAGGCAACGGTCAAGCCACAGTTCTTCAGCAGGTGTGTTCATTTGAGAACTTAGAACCTGGCGGAAGGGGGGGGGGGCATTTTTTAACTCCCTGTCAAACATAGGTTGCGCCCGCCTACCTTCCCTGCCGGGACTTGTGTTTCTCCCCGGCTACCTCGCACTGGGACTCGTGTTTCTTCCTGCCGCCAGCTGGGTTCCAATCCAATGAGGTGTTTTGCCCCAGCTATAATGCAGCTGGACTGGATGCCAAGATGATTTAATTTATCATTTCTTTGAATTTACGGATGTCATGGAAAGACATTTTTATTAACTCAAGTATGCGTATTAAGATACATAGGAAAACTGCAGCTTTTTCATTTCAAAGTGCAAAAAGTGCTGTTATTCTCTAGATATTTGTGCCAACTTTGTACATTAACACTTTTGGTGGTTTACATACTTTCTATGTCATACATCTGTCGTATTCAAGGCTAATTCATTATTGTATTGTATGTTGTAAATGCATTACCATATGCTTGAACTCTTATCAGATGAATTTCTGATAAGAAAAACTATTTCTTAGACCCTTGGTAAGTTCTCCTTATCATGTCTGTTTAATCATTCTGCATATCCAATCCGCTTAACAGGACATTTTATTTTTACAAAGATAAAGAAGAAAAAATTGCCAGGGATAAATAAATTGTTCTTCACAACAGAAATTCGCCACATCTAAAATTGCCTTAAGTGGTCTACACTGTATAATAATTAAATAATAACAATAATTGTAAAAATATAACAACAATAATAACAAAATAACCAGATCTAACCTAAATGTTATCTAGATTTAGAGCATGATAATCTTTTTTAGATGAAAATTACATTTGTGGCCACAGGCCCATTGAAACACTGACTCACAACTATCACTAAGATGAGATCATGAATTCTGGAATCGACATGGCACAATAAATAGAGGAAGACCTAAAACACACAGGGAAGAGAAAAGAGACAGAAGTGAACAACACAGAAAAGACATGGATGGAGCTGCATGGGATAGCTACGGATAGAACAATTTGGAGTGAGTTGGTTGAGAGTCTTGAACCCTATTGGGAGATAAAGGGTTAAAGAAGGAAGAGAGAAATAATATGAAATTAAATTTACCCAGAAAACATTGATACATCTCACAACAAAAATACCTGATTTGTTGTGTCTGATTTGATTTCGTTCATATGCTGAGCCTCTATGGTGGCAGTGCTACCATTTGTCTCCATTCTTTCTGGTGGTTTTAGTTCTTCATGAGCAGATCCCTGGTGACGAATTAATAGACAAATAAATGCAAGTACATTAACTTTTTTAGCTTTAAGCACTACATGATGCCTGGTTGGCTCTTCCTGTGTGTTTCATTATCATCTTCTTCTTTGTACATCTTCAGATGTCAACTGAATATATTTACAGAAAGAAGCAGCCAAATTAACATCTCCATAGGGTTTGTCCTCAATAGAGTGGGTGCAGGTCACACTTTTTAAAACTGGCTGTCATAATTTTAACTCATGAAGGAAATAGTAATTTGTAAATGTTTAATGCAGGATTTGTCACTTTGATTTTTCATATACAGTGAAGGTTTTATCACTGCATTTTGGCCTTTCATTCTTTAAGAATTAATTACTATTGAGACTTGTATGTAATTCTTTATTTCACAAGACAATCATAATTTCATGAAAACTGTTTCTACCTCCTTTGTTGAGTGTTGAACATTCTCTCCCTCTACACAGGTTACATCATCCTGTTGAAGATCAACTGATTTTTCTGAAGGTGCTGCAAAAATCGTGTCTGCAAACAGCTGCTCCATAGCACTTCCTGATAATTGTGATAGCAGCATTTGAGCAACTTTAGTCCACTCTGAACATTCAGTCTGCAAATGCAAACAAAAGTGATATGTAATTACATACAATACAATCAAAGATAGTTCAACAACATGGTACATTTTGTGAAATGTGCCCTAGAATAACAAACTCTAAGAGTACGTCTGACTGTGTGAATTATAAATACAGACTCCTGATTTGACTTTTTATTTCATTCAGTTCAGCAATTTATATTATAGTTATACTCTCAAGTTTCATCATTAAGTGATTTCATCGTTGTGCAGATTTCATAGACTGTAATTATACATACCTAGGCGACGCTGCCTACTACAAACCTAGACTGTATATGGCATAATTGTAAAATAAATTGTAGAACTGAATGATATTTGTAAAAGTTGAATCAGGGGGATCAGTATTTTTAATTCAACATGAAAATTTGACTATATCTGCAATGCTGTCTTTTGTATGAATTTCACTGATTTTTTTTAGTTCACTCAGTGGTCAATAGAGTTTACCTTCTACAGCTGTTTCACTTGGCATGAAGGTTTGCCTGGCTATGTCATATTTTTAACAGTCTTGGAGTGTGTGATCTACTATCTGTGGCACCAATCCACATATGTACAGGGCTGATTTGCCAATCTTGAATTTGTATACGTGTGGTTGCATAATCTATTGTGTGCTTACTTTACTTTGTCAACCCTGTTCTAAGAACTAGGTTGAAGTTTACTATCCAGGTCACATAATCATCATCAAGTGCCTTGCCAGCTGGAGTAGGCGATCATGCTTCTCCATATCCTCCCATCTCCAACATCATGAATCAGTTCATGTGCTGACACCTTTCTGTGCAATGGCAAAAGGCTGTTAAGACTCTTCTTTAATTATTTTCCACAGTCACTCTTTTCAAAAATCTGACCTAGTGAAGTTCATCATTCTTTGTTCCTTTTTCATCCTTTATCTGCCACTTAGGAGGGAGTCTCTATGCTGCCTGTCTAGCAGTCTGAAGGTTATGGGTTCAATTCCGGGCTGCGTTATTCAGTTCATGAGTGCAATTTTCTTGGAGACTCCTGTGGAAAGCGACCAGAGCTATATGGGATAAAACCTGATGCGACAAAATCAATTATCTTGCCTTTAAAACTCTTCATTGGGGCCTAGGCCCTCAACCAATACATTCTAAATCGCCATATTTTGGTGCTAAGTTTAATTTCTTTTGATGCCCATACATTTCTTACTGCTATAAAAGCTCCTATAGCCTTTTGTATTCTAATTCTGATATCTTTTCTGTTCCCCCATCCTTGTAAACATTGCTACCTAAACAGGTGCATGATTCCGTAATTTTAGGTGAGGTTTCCCCAAGGAAGATCAGGTTATCATTTTCTTCATTTATTCTGATTCTCTTTGTCTTTCCCCTAAGAATGTTTAATTGATTAAGTGCCATGAGATGATTAATCGTCTTGGTAACTTCCCGTATTTGCCATGGGTTTATATACAGTAGTTTTCCTTATTCAACCCCCTTTAATTTAATATATAATTCAATATGTCTGCTACCATTTTAACAACTTTTAAAGTCATAACTGTGACACACCTCAACTTCCTATTTTCTGCCATCCATTTTTGTTTGGTCCAAACCTACTTTTCGTTTTGCACTGAATGAGTTAAACCTAACTGTTGTAACCTCCCATTCAATGTTTTTAGTTTATCCAGCATCTGATATTGTGTAAGACAGGAAGACAATGTCGTCAGCAAAGTCCAGAGCGAGTGTCATTGCTCACCTTTAAACGTTTGAGGTCATTTAATTCACTGTCAGCATTTTCCTCACGGTTGCCCTGTCTTGCTAGAGTATTCTCTGCTACGATGCCATCACAGCAGCTGTAGATGTGAACATAGATATACAGGTCATTATTCACTTTTCACACTTATCATCATCATCATCATCATCATCATCGTCATCATCATGCACCCTGCCAAATGGCATGGGTATTCATTATCTCCACAGATCTCGGTCCCTTGTGTTCTGGATCAATTCTGCTGATGTTATTCCTTCCCTGTGGTGAAGGGGTTATGGACACAATTTGTAATCCCGCATACTGCTTTCAAAACACAGCTGTGGACATTTAGACATTAGACCACCTTACATTGGTTTTCATACAATGGTATGAGTACTGGTCTTCTAGAAAGCAATGGCAAGCTATTAAACGTAAAACTTGCCAAAATATGCTGGGGTTCACTGCAATGTCCTGTAAAGGATATGCAACTGACTTAATTATTCCTTCATGCCACTGTTTTAGGTCAGCCAGCATCAGTTCTCTTCATCTGCTGCAACTTCTTCTGTCACCAATCTTTACAATCATCATGATATTTTCTAATGATTTTATTTTCACTGCATGACCAATGAAATCTTAGCACACAGATATTAAACAGAGTGGTCTAGAGGAATGGTGTCTGGCTATGTCTTGAACATTTCTAGATTTGAATCATGCTGAGTGCAATATTTCCAGGTCAGTTTTTATGAGGAATCCAAGGATGCCGTACGCATGCGTGCTTGCGCCCCCCCCCCCCCCATGCATGCATGCACGTGCGTGCACACACACACACATATGCATGCACACACGCACACATGCATGCATGCACGCACGCATGCACGCGCGCACACACATACACCCATCCCCACTCTTGATCTGTGGCAGTGGATTCAATGCCTAACCTTTGAGAGTATCACAGTAGAGGGTACTCATTTACCCTGGCAAATTAAAGATTTGCTAAAGGCTGAAGACAAAATCCAAAACCACTTGGTTGTGGACAGAAAGAGCAAACTACGACATTATTCCTCCAAAGACAATCATCATAGCACTTGGAAAAGAAACACAAAGATCTTAATGTGAGTTCCCCAGGTCAGATAGAACATTTCTGCAAACTTGGGAAGAGACCTACGTCAGAACAAGTCTGAGTAAATAAGAGACCTATGTCAGAACAAGTCTGAGTAAATAAGAGACCTATGTCAGAACAAGTCTGAGTAAATAAGAGACCTATGTCAGAACAAGTCTGAGTAAATAAGAGACCTATGTCAGAACAAGTCTGAGTAAATAAGAGACCTATGTCAGAACAAGTCTGAGTAAATAAGAGACCTATGTCAGAACAAGTCTGAGTAAATAAGAGACCTATGTCAGAACAAGTCTGAGTAAATAAGAGACCTATGTCAGAACAAGTCTGAGTAAATAAGAGACCTATGTCAGAACAAGTCTGAGTAAATAAGAGACCTATGTCAGAACAAGTCTGAGTAAATAAGAGACCTATGTCAGAACAAGTCTGAGTAAATAAGAGACCTATGTCAGAACAAGTCTGAGTAAATAAGAGACCTATGTCAGAACAAGTCTGAGTAAATAAGAGACCTATGTCAGAACAAGTCTGAGTAAATAAGAGACCTATGTCAGAACAAGTCTGAGTAAATAAGAGAGTAAAATAAAGGACCCTTCTACACACCTTGGGTTGTATTTGGTATATGGTGCTTTTAAAGACAATGAGCATTCAATGGGTGATGTTGTCACACTAGCTCCAAATACTCATTGTATGTGGGTCGACCCAGGAGCCCAGGTAAATTTAATAAAAATCTGTCTCTATGGGGATTCAAACACATGACCACCAGGCTGGCAGGCTAGCCACTGCACTACCACAGCTCCCCAGTCTTGACCAGCAGCTTTCACAAACTCTTTATTTCATTGTCCACATGCTTATGCTTTTTAAATGTTTCTTTTGTGACAATGTTGGCTGTCTGGAAAATGCGTTAGGACACAATTCATAATCCCGCATACCACGCTCAAAACACAGCTGCAGACAATTTGGCAGCAGATTGCCTTGCAAGGGTTTTCATAAAATGGTATGATTGCTGGTTGTTCAGAAAGCAATGGTAAACTACTGAATGCAAACATGCCAAGAAATCACAAACAGCCAAACAATTCTGGGGTTGACTGCAACATCCTCTAAAGGATCTTTATTTTGGTGCTTGCTAGATTTGAACTCAAGCACCATATACATTACTTTCTAGTAGTACTGGACTTAATTTTACGCATAGATTAGCGTTCCCTATTACAAGTGTCCCTTGCCATCAGGCGAACCCACTCTGACTTCAGAGGTACTTGTAATTTATGTTCCCAGGTCAAGGACGAGAAGTCAACAGTTTAGTCCAACTGTTCGGTGTAGGGACTGAACCCATTACCTCAACAACATCACACCAGAACTAACTTTTGTGAGAGTGTATTACACCAATGCAGTATTGAAAAAACAAACTCCGGAAATAACTAACTTGAAACTTGAACATATTGACATCATTTAGTGAGCTGTATTGCACTGTTTTGTCAAGCCTGTGGTTCAGTACATCCAACCTCAACAAGAATTTTATGGGGTTTGCATTCCATAGTCTTTGCCTGTCCCCAATCTAGCTATAAGGCAGGAAGTTTCTATATCACTTTGTCAGGTCCCTACCCTGTGACCTGTCGGACACGGGAGACTCCACCAGCAGCTGTGCTCTGTCGGCATAGCTCATGGGGTCATTGGAATATCCAAGCCCTTCTACCACTACAAGGTGGATACACAGCAGTGAGGAACCTTGAAAACTCAGTGAGACAAACACAATCCTGGGGAAACATGGAGAAATTATACATTCTTTCAGAATTATTGAAAAAAGAAACAACAAATCCAACTATAATTCTCACAGTGCCACATAGTTTGAGAACATTTCTAGAGACTCAACAAGAAGGTTGAGAGTTTGTGTCAATTCTGGGATTGGTGCGCTTCCCATGAGCACCATCTCTGCTGCTTCTTGAGAGTTGTCCTTCTTGTTTGGGGCTAGCCGAAGCAACACTTGAACCATCCATCTAACCATCTCTGAATGAAGAGAGGATACCTGCAATTAATAATTGTAATATTTAAAACAACAATATGAGTATACAACAAGGCATATACAGAAACATGTCCCATTCCTGCATTGTATGGCATTTTGAGGATATGGCGCTAGAGCCATGTTTACTTGACAAAACTACTCAGTGGATGATGTGTTAAGCATCATACTAGACACCTTACTCTACCAGTAACATTTTCCTGTCTCCATTTTATGAGAATCTGGTAGACCCTTAGTCATATGGTCTAGAGAGCATCTGTTGGATTTTTTCCCCATGACATGCTGGTATGAAGGGAAACAAGCAGGCAAACAGATTACCTGGGTATGTTCCCCTTGGTGGGGGTATTGGTGCATGATAAGACAGACAGATTAACTGGGTATGTACCTCTTGGTGGGGTACTGGTGCATGACAAGGCAGATGTGGTCAGGGTCCTTTGGAATCCTACGTATAGTGCAGAAGAGCGAGGAGATCATCATGGCTTGGAGAGAATGGTGCCGCAGGAAGGAGCAAAGGATCTGGCTGACACTTAAAACACCAAAGAAAGACCAGAGGGACACATAGACTACTGCTGGTACCATTAGTATTTGGACTCTGTGCTGGCTGATGCTGACTCAGTGGTTATGGGGTTACAGACGTGGTTCGTGATCCCACACATTCGCATTCAAAACACAGCTGTGTGCAGTTTGGTAGCAGACTGTGTTGCGTTGGTTTTGTATGAAATGGTATGGGTGCTGGTTGTTCAGAAAGCAATGGCAAATTACTGAACGTAAACTTTCTAAGAGATCACAACAGCAAATAAATGCTGGTGTTGACTGCAAAGGATATGCAACTAACTGGCTGATGCAGAGGAGGACAAAGCATGTATGGGAATGTTCTGAGTTCTGTGATGTCAGTTCTTAACTCAGTTCAGCTCAACTCAACTCAACTCAGCCATATGGTTTAAAAATAATCCAGCTTTTAGTGGGGTTTTAAACCATGACCATCAGGCTGTCAGGTGAACCACAACACTACTACGGCTCCTAATGTGAGAATACATATATAATGATTTGATATATAATGATGGTGTGAGGGTTAGCTTTCCCTATTACCAGTGTCTCTCACCATCATTGCAATCTCTTCTCCGACTTCTAATGCCAAGAACTAGAAGTCAACAATTTAAATCCAACTGACCAGTGTATGGAATAAACCCACTACTCATGGTCACTAGAGAAAGTTCAAGCACAAGCTTATTAAATCTCACGACCTCTTGTCACCATGGGAAATAAAGGCAGCTAGCATGATGCGGGCGTCATCACCCATCGAGTGGCAAGTGATCTATAAAAATATGGGATTAGCATCATATAACCAACATGGATCAAGCCATGTAAAAGCATCCTTTTCTTTGTTTTTAATGTCTAGTAAAAAAATAAATTATGCCATGTAGGTTGACTGAGGACAGTCATAGGTCAGGGAAAGCAAAGGTGAAAGAAATGCTTGTCAAAGACAAATGTACTGAGCCACAAGCCTGATGAAACAGAGAAATGCATCTCACTCAATGATGTTTCTTAGAATGAAACAGTTTGTATAGAATGTCTTGATGAAATCAGCATAAAGCACAATGTAACTACTTGCAAGAAATATAACCAACGAAGAGAAGACTTGAACAAGCACTTTTAAACCAGAAACATAGGGATGACTAACATAAAAACTACATTAAACAGAAGCAAAGATGAACAAATCAATTAAACAATACACAAGTAGAAGCCACATAATAATATTATTGTACCATAACCAGTGATAATCAAGTAAAGTTGCTTAAAAGATTCAGTGCCAAGCAAACTGTAGGTTTGGACTAAACAAAAATGGATGGCAGAAAATGGGATGTAGGGATGTGTCACAGTTATGATTTAAAAGTTGTTAATATGGTAACAGACATGCTGTATTGTGTGTCAAATTTAAGCTGGTTGTAAAGGAAAAACTACTGTATTTATATTTAAACAATAGTTTGATTTATAAGCCCATGGCAGTTACTGGAAGTTTGAATAAGACAATTTATCATCCAATGGCAATTAATCAGTTAAAATTTTGCACAATAAAACAATATAAATTCACTTTTAAAAATCTTTGTAGACATAAGACAAGAAGGCATATAAGGAAAATAATATTATTTGACAAAAAATTCAATAGAGGAGTTGATGCTTAACAAAAAGTACATCAGCTCCAAGAAATATACATATGTGTCAATGGATATACATAAAAATAAATTTTAAAAAAAAAGAAGTAAAGCTTGAAAAACAATATCCAAAAACATAGAAATAGGTTTACAATTAATGAGTCTAGATAACATAATTAACAGCAATATATTAACTGAAAGATGGGACTAACCAACCAAAATAAAATCATTATAAAAAAGAAAACACAATTGGTATTTTCTGCTAGTCCTCTGTGACAAAGTGGACAAGTTATCTCCCTTGTGGTCTGTAGATTATGGGTTTAGTTTTGGACTATATTGCTCAGATCACAAGTGTAATTTGTTCAGAGACTCCCAAGAGTGGAGCTAGAACTACAAAGTTCATGTTTGTGCAATGCTCCCAGCAGGTGGCTTGCTGTTGTGCAGAGAGACAGACGAGGTCAAACCTGGTCATTATCATCGTGTGCCATGCCTTTAAGAATGGGTGGTCTTGTTTCACCATCTCACACGATCACAAGAGTTGTGGATCAGCACTGTGTTCTTGTCTCAACCATACCATGTGGCCAAGCTATCCAGGTATTTACTTCTCTGCCTTCCCCTTGTTCTTTTCCCCACAATCTTGTCAGTTGTCACCAAGTTCTTCAATTTATTTCTTCTCATAATGTGCCCACAAAATTGTGACTGTCATTTGTTTCTCATATGACTTGGTCATTGGTTCCTGGTAAAATGACGTCAATCCTCTCAACATTAACCTGTAACATTTAAAGCAAAGAGAAAAAAAACACAAAGAAACAAAGGTCTTAACTATAACTTCATTACAGATAACAAGGTTACATATGATTATTTCTCCTTCACCTTGAAAAAAAAAATAAATAAAAACATGCTTGATTAATATGCAAAGTGTGTGAATAATGCAAAGTTTCTTATCAATATTCAATAATATTCTTAGAAATATACACTAAATTAAGCCCTTAATGTGTACTCCTTGATTTATTTTCCACATACTTTGTGCATTTGTTAAACTGTCTTACCTCTTTCATTCATAAAAAATTGTTATTTTAAAACAATAACATCCTAGGTATGAAGGAGTTACAGTAATAACTAGTTAGAGTTCAAGGAATTGAAGTAACAACTAGGAGAAAAACATTAAACTCTTAAAGTTGCGGATTTTGGTGCACTGGTTTTCTTTTCTGAGTGTTAGTTTACTGTTAAATTAAAAGTAAAGGACTCTCTCTCAGACCATTATGTGTATTGGGTGAATGGTGCTAGCTAAATATGTTTATAACACAATCATCACTTAAGGCGTGATGTCCTTGAGTTGTATGGTCATGAACTAATTCTCACTTCAAGGGAGATTTGAACCTAACTGGGCAGGCAGACGTATGTACTATCTACCCCAGCTCCCTCTATGGAGTGATGTGCTAGAGCTATGTGGTCATGAAAACACTCCCACCTCATGGAGGATCTGAATCTAAAACCACCAGGCTGGAAGCCAAGTATACTAGCCACTATCTATCCCCGCTCCCTCTAAGCTCAACATATGTTCTCAAAATGTGCTCTATATCTATACTCTGAAAGCCTTCAGTAACCAACATACCTGTTCCACCAGTTTGGCATCTTCAGTGTTAATAGAATGACTGACTTGCATGGCCCACTTCTGAGTCCTTCTAATTACATCACGGATATCACAACTTCAAATACAAAATCATGCTTTAGGAATGTGATAAAGCAAGTGAGGGTGTGAGGTGAATGATTTTACTCACAACAATATCAAAGATAACAGTGCCAGAAAACATATCTATACTATTATCTCAACTCATCTTATTCTTCTTGTATCTTTCGGTGTCGAGGTGAGGCATAAACAGCGGGTGAGTACCCCTTTATGGGTTTCATATATTGAGATTCCCATGGACTTTGTTATTCCTTCTGTCCATCGTTTACATGGTTGGCTTCTTCTTCTGGTCCCATTTGTACATCACTGTTTGTTGTGGTATACTGTAAGTTGGTAGCCTAGTTATGTGGCCAAACCATTTGTTTGCTAATGAAATCTAGTGATGCTATTACCCTCAATTTAGACCTGATTTGGGACGCAGAGGTGTTTCCAAGGCACCAGGGCCAGGTTATATACTGGCCAAGACCTATTGACGCGTCCTCGTCGAGCGTCCTGGGCAACAGGTCCCTTCGGGGTCCTGGCTAAAGTCAGTAGGATCGCCGATTCCTCCGAAGTCGGAGAGTGTCTGCCTGTATGGCGAGGAACCACCAGTCTGCACACCAATAAGCCAGACATGGGACAACGGATACTCACGCAAAACTCAGGTCCTGTATGACATCACACTGATGTTGGACAACAGGATGCCTTCATCCGACATACAGGACTTCGCGTTGGAGCTCAAGCCAACGAACACAAGCAAGCAAGCAAGCAAGCAAGACCTGATTTCATAATTTCAGATTTTCTCCTTTCTTGTTACGTTGAATATTCTTCTCAGGAATCTCATTTCCATGTGTTGCAATTTTTCTTTTCCCTTGTTCTGTCATTGTCCAAGTTTGCATGCTTGTAATATCACACGTGTTACCTTGACCCCAATGGGGAAATAAAGAACAGCAACACTTAAGACTTCCTGTGCATGTCATAAAATGCAATTAAAGAGTGTTTATCTGAGACTGACTACCTAACATAGAAAACAAGTCAGCTAACATCCAACCAAACATGAACTGGCCTACAGAGGGCTTTTCATGCGTGGTTGTTGGCCTATACTCCACTAGGAGCCTTAATGTCAAAAGAAGAAGAAGTTATTCTAGCATTATAAGATAACTTATGAAGTAAGTAAGATATAGTTGCTTGATTGGTTGTGAATCTTCTAGAGAAACTAGAGAAACAACAATAGAAGTTAAACTTGATGGACCAGTGAGTGAACTAAATAGACAGCTAACTTTAGATATGAAAAACAACATTGCAATTATAGATAATTTATTTCAAGTGACTGAAAGAAGAACTACTAGAGCTCTAGTGAAGGGCAGCAGGTTAAAAAGAGGACGGTCGTGGATGGATCAAGCCGAAGACATTCTTCAACAGGTGTGTTCACTTGAGGACTTAGAACCTGGCGAGGAGTGGGTGCAAGTGCCAACAGATTTCTGCACATCCTTTTCAGTTTGCATCCAACTAGATAGAAAATGCAGACAAGAAAATCCGGCTGCTGTGGAGGCTGAAGTACAAGCGTTGATTTTCAAGAATTCGCTAGACGGTGATGCGGTCATCTACACAGATGGGTCGGTCGTCCAAAATGTGAGAAGCTCATGGGCCATTACGGCTCAGGCCGGAGGGAGAATTGTGAAGGAGGACTCTGGTCCTTTCACTGAAACCACAAGTAGCCTGACCATGGAAGTCATGGCAGTAAGTAAAGCAATAACATGGTTCGAGACACAAACATTCACTAGGGCATGTTTCCTTAGCGACTCAATGAACATGATCAAGAGGATAGAGGAATGGTCGATCCGAAGAGAATGGTTGCTGCCTCTGGAGCAGTCTCAGCTGGCAAAGATTAGTTTCATCTTCGTGCCAGAGCATGTGGGAGTACAAGGAAATGAGCGGGCTGACAAGCTCGCAGGAAAGGCTACTAAGGAGGGCGGACACGCCATGGACCAGGCTGACATTTTGAATGCTCTACGAGAAGTAAGACTTTTGCGTGAACCAAGTGATGACTGTGACTCTACAACCATGGCCAGACTGCGAGAACAGCAAATTAAAAGAGGGGTGGCCAAACAAGAACACTACGCAGGAAGCCAAAGAAGATTGATAAACCAACACAGAACTGGTGTCGTTAGCTGCTACACGCTGCGGGTTTTGCTGAGGAGGGGATCCGAGCACTTATGGACAATGGTTCGATGTGCAATGAGGATGATTTGTCGACTAACTAACGACTAACTAGAGCTCCTTTGATAGCAGTCTGGTGAAAATGGGGCGATTTTTAGCTGCTTCAAGTGGTGCATAGTATAAGAACAGTTAATTCACTAGCAGAAATATTTCACATTACAATGTCAACAAATGTGTGGCTAACTATTGAACCATTCAGTGAACAAACACACTATAGCATGATATAGATCAGTGATTCCCAAAGTGTAGAGTATTATCCACCCATGTGGGTGGTGGAAAGACCTAGTTGGATGGTTAAGTGTTGAATTTACCATAAACTAAATACTAAGTATGTGTTTGTATGTGTATAATTATGTGGAAACTAGGAGTGTGATCTTGGAAGCAAGGGGAACTGCAGTTCAGAGAAGTTTGGGAACCACTGACATAGATAAATGCAACATTGTGAATAACAAGCAAGAGGAGTTTAGAAAATGTTGTGAGCAATTACCATATAATATATGTGAAGGCAGCAAAGTGAATGCATTACAACATGTATGACATAACACTGAGTGGCAAGTTTTCAAATCTTTAAATTGGTGATTAGGGCTTCCTCATTTAAACTTTATTTTTCAGCCATCTCTCTCTCTCTCTCTCTCTCTCTCTCTCTCTCTCTCTCTCTCTCTCTCTCTCTCTCTCTCTCTCTCTCTCTCTCTCTCTCTCTCTCTCTCCAACTCTACACACATGCAAACACATAAGAATATTGGCCCACTGTCTGGATTGATTTCAAATTGTCATCCAACAACGACCAATTTGACAGCACCCAGAACATGCCCATATGTGCACCATCTCCCTCAGATGACTTTGAAGAGTATGTGGATACTTACAGCTCCAGTGTTAGTTGGTTATTTATGACTTTGCCTCTACCATGATCCTTCTATGACCTAGTATTTAAAGAGTCCTATCATTTCATTTAGAAACATCTGCCACAGAAGTGCTTTTACTTTTAATCTTACTAATTCACTCTTCCAGCCTGTCCTGTATATAACTTGACCCCTATAACAGAGCCTCGAAGAGCCAGATGTTCTGCGTTTGTTGCTGCCATGTATAAATTATCCCTCACATCTTGAATATATTGATGCTGTGGTCTTCCTCTTCTTCACTGTCCTAGTCCATGTTCCTCCATAATTATCTAGTTTCTAGACTTTCATGACTTTTTATATAAAATGTTAGTTCCATATCCTTTACACGACATGCATTCAACCCAACGGTTTTTTGGCTGTTTGTGATTTCTTGGGAAGTTTACATTCAGTTGCTTGCCATTGCTTTCTGAATGATCAGCACTCATACCTTTGTATGGGAACCAACGCATTGTGGTCTGCGGGTTACAAATTACATTCATAACCCCGTCACCACAGAGCCGGTTTTACATATCTAAAATATTTCACTTTTCTAATTTATTTTTTTCCTTAACATCCAATCTTCTTCAATACTGAATTCATTTTTGGACAGATTTGTTTCTTTTCCTTTCCATCCAATGCATTTTGAACACTTCTGTAATATTTACATTAAAATACAAATATGTGCTTTTCATCAGATTTGTTAAATGACCAAGTTTCACTCATATGTTGCCATAGGACATATGCATGCATATATTACAATTATTTTTAATGTACATTTATTGTGTTTTTAAATTTCATATTAACTGATTCAGTGCCAAACAAAAAAGCAGGTTTGGACCAGACACAATCAAATAAACAAATATTATGATGTCAATTTCCATTCACTGGGCACTGAAATTGCAGACGATACCATGAAACAAAACAAATAACACTATGACCCTAGTGTGGTTATATATTGTCCTTCGTCCAAATGAGAGGTCACATTAGGGAATATATTATCTTTGGGTACTGAATCAGTTAATTTACTAATATTTACATTTGAATTGTTCTTGGCAAAAGCATAAAATACTGAAACATCGGACAATTGTGTAGTGTTACATTTTTAATTGTCTTAGTTTATATTATATTATTATTTTATTTTCATATTTTTTCCCTTTGTTTCTTATCATATTTAATTGTTCTGAGAGCCTAGTCAGGTATTTATGTGTGTTTATGTTTATTGTTTGTTCACAGGGTCTAACAATATTGTTTTTTTCATTATATATCATGATATCCTGCCCAGTCAAGATCTTTCTGGCCAGTAAGCTACTTGCAAGGTCATCTGCTCCTCTGTAACAGTTAATGACATCTGTTATGAACAAGGAAGATATATTTTAATGTATAAGTGGTGTACCTGGATTGCTGTGGAGTCTCTTCTCTGTCAGCACTCTGTAAGAAGTCCTCAGTTTGTTCAGCAGCTTTGTCCAACAGTGATGCCCATTCTTCAAGCACATGGTAAATGTTTGCCCAATCAGATTCCTGCAGTACTACTGATTTAATGGCATTAGACATTAGGCGTTTCTCCCATGTTTCCAGCGAGCTTTGGAAATTGATGATCAGGCGTCCGAGATCTAAAACAGTACATAGCATTAATGCTTTCAATCCCAGAAGGTCACAACATCTGCCCAGTGGGGAAAATAACAATGACAATAAAATCACAAATGTTTTACTTTCACTGGGGCTAAATATATACTAAAAATGAAATGAATATTCATTTAGATGGATCAATTGTTGGGTGGGTTTTGATACCTCCTGATAATGATATAAAGATTGTAATGTTTTATTTATGTGCTACTTTGAAAAGCAGACAAATTGAGTAACTCCTAATGGCAACAGAGATGTGTTTTCTGAGGAAAATATGAAGAATTAAATGAACATTATCATCATGTACTTTGTCAAATGGCATAAGTGTTGATGTCTCTTCACACATCTCAGTCCTTGGTGTTCTACTTCAGTTCTGCTGATGATATACCTCCATACAACCATCTTAATCCCGACAGCATAATTTCTCTTGGTCTCCCCATACCTTTTCTACCAGTGATCTTTTCAGTTATCACGGCATATTCCAAAAGCATGTCTTCTCATTATATGACCAAAGAATACTGTTTGTCTCTTTCTCCCATTTGTGTATAATGTTCTATATTCATTAGCCTCTTTCTCCCAGTTGAGTATAATGTTCTATATTCATTTGCCTCTTTCTTCTAGTTGTGTATAATGTTCTATGTTCACTTGTCTCTTTCTGGAAAATCGTTTTTAGTTATTCTGGCAGTCCAAGGTATTCACAACATTCATCTCAGAAAATACATTTCTGCTACCTCCAAGCTCTTCTTAATTTGTTCTTTCACATTCCAAGATTCCCTACCATACAGTGAAACAGGTTTGAAACATTTCAATCCTATCTTTCTGACATTCAGTGAAAGTTATTTATTATATAAGATACTTCTCATCTTCTGAAGTGCAGCATTTGATTGGTCTATTCTGCTGGTAATCTTTGTTTTGCATCTTCCTTCTGATGTTATGATTTCCTCCAAATATCTAAATTTATTGAATTGGTTAAGCATTCAATGGACATAGAGAAAAACAAATTTGCCTATTCTTTGAGAAATAGATAGGGAAAAAAAACTGATTAGATAATTATACGTAGACAGGTATAATTTTTTTGTCATGTTGTGAGGAAAGAAAAACTTGCAAACATAGAGGTAACAATTGAAAAAGTTAATAGGAAAAAGACAGGAGGAAGATAAACAGATAACCCTGACTTGGGCAAGTGTCATATTAGAAAAAAAGAACACAAAGTTGATTCATAGCATTGAGGATCATATGAGGTTGTGAATCAAAGCTGCCCTCGATTGTCAGCATGCACATTTGAGCGTTAGCGGAATGAGTAGAAAGTTGAGCTGACAACTGCAGTACCTGGACCTGCTGCTCACTATGGGAAGGAAAGACTAACCACCTCTGTCTCCATGCTCTCAGGCCTACAACATGTGATAGTCCTAAAGCTGTACAGATCCATAGCAGGTTCCTGCTTTGGGACTTACCTTACATTACTTTACATTATGATATTGACACACTATATGTACATTAATTGTGAAAATTACAGAATTAAAGCTTATAGCATTAATGGCTGCCAATAAAATGGTGGCTGAACTGGCTATTATTGTGTTCTGTGAAATTATACGAGGAGGTTTCAAATGAAAACCTTAAAAATGTGATAGAAATTACAATAACCACGCCGTTGTCTTGTAACCTGTCAATATTGTTGTTATGGGTGTCAAGAGAGTTAAGCATGTGACATCACAGTGCAGATGAATATAGTGATGTCACAAGGACAGTTTAAAGATGATCGCTCCACTTCTAGCTTGCACCAAAGAGAAGCAGCATTCTGTTATCCGTTTTTTGATCAGTGAAGGAGTGAAACCTATAGACATTCGTTTGCAAATGAAGATCCAGTATGGTGATGCATGCCTGTAAGTTCAGCAAGTGAATGAGTGGAGTAGGAAGTTTCAAAATGGCGTGATTTCTGTGACAAACTGTTCACGACCGGGTCAGGAACACCAAGTAGTGACCAAGAGATTTTTTCTACTGGAATTCAAGCACTTTATCGGTGCTGGAGGACTTGTATTGAACGCAGTCGTGACTACATTGAAAAATGATTCATTTGTTCTTTACTTTTTCAGAATATATTCACCAGAAAAAAAAAAACATGAGGTTTAAATTTGAAGCCCCCTCGTAGTCCTTTTTACGTTTTAAGTTTATAAGATTAAATGTTGTGGGAACGTATTTGATTATACTTTAAAACGTGTATCTGATTCTTCTTCTTCTTTCGTTCGCTTGAAATATGTCTATAACTGCAAAGCTGTCTCTTGTATGAATTGAACTGTCTTTTTCAGTTCACTACAGCGGTCCATAGAGTTTATCTTCCACTGTCGTCTCTCTAGGCCAGAAGGTTTGCCTAGATATGTTATATTTTGGGCAGTCTTGGAGTATGTGCTCTGCTGTCTGCGACGCCAAATCACATGTGCACATGGCTTTTTCACCAATCTTGAATTTTGTATACATGTGGTTGCGTAATCTATTGTGCCCTGTTCTGAGGCGCAGAATAATGACTTGTTCTGGTCTATCCATAACGTGGTAGTCATCTTGAGCAGGTTTTGGTGGCTTTCTGACTGATTTGATCATTCTTTTCTTTTGGTGGTATGTTACAGGCACATCAGGCTGTTCTTCTTTGGCTCCTTCCTTAGCCAATTGATCAGCTCTGTCGTTTCTGGGTACTCCACAGTGGGATGGTATCCACTGTATAATGACCTTATGCTGACTCTCTGAGTCTCTGCTGAGTCTCTGTGGCGAAGTGGTCAAGCCGTTTGACTCGTGCTCTGAAGGTTGTGGGTTCGATTCCGGGCCGCGCCCTTCGGTTTACGAGTTAAATGTTCGGAGACTCCTGTGGGTCGTCGCTAAAAGCTACGGAGCTCGTGCTTTGAGCGACACTTTCCGTTCTGCGGAAAGAGACCGAGCCATATGGGATAAAACCCGGTGCAATGAAGTTGACCCTGTCAACTTTTAAGCGACTTTTTATGCTGACTGCTAAGTTCAGAAAGTAGTGTCCTTAGTACTGCCAATTTCCCAGACAGGAGAGCCTCGAGTACTGATTTTGCATCTGTCAATAGCACCACAGGTTGTGTACCATTGCTGGTATTTAGTAATTTCTCTGTTGCTATCTTGATTGCTTCAATTTCAGCATCGTAGTTGTGGCAGTACTTTCCTGTTGGTACTCTAGCTGTGTCCCTAGTATTATTTGGGTATTCTATGTACACTCCCGCTCCTCCATTTCGAACAGCATTTTGTGCTGACCCATCTGTGTAGACTCGGATCCAGAGGTCCTGTGGGTATTCTTCATCAAGGAAGCTGAGAGTGGCTGTTCTGCGCTGCACACTGTTCTGTTCTTCCTTGTCAAATATTCCTCTCACTTTTGTCTGGATTTGTAATGATAGTCTATGCTCATCTTTCCATGGAGTTCGCTCTGGAATAGTTGTTAGGGGGATACCAACTGTGGGCAGATCGGTGGTTTCTCTGCAGAGTCGTTTGGCCTGGTGGATAAAACTACTTCTTTTCAACCGACCCCATAGCTAGGTTTTCAAATCTGTTCTTCATAGGGTGGCCTGGCAAGCTGAGGAACTTTTCTGCTTGTATTAGCGTTTTCGTATCTCTGCGCTCACTCAGTGCTTGTGTCCTCCCCATCTTCTCCATTTCCACTATAGGGGTTGATCTCATCCCTCCTGTGGTGACTCTAAGTGCTTGATTTTGCACTTTGTCCAGCTCTTGTAGTGTGGTTTTTTATGCTGAACACCACACAGTTGACCCGTATTCCAGGTGTGGTCATATGCTCTGTTGATAAACTTTGCTAAGTATTTTCCCACTGGCTCCCATGTGGTTCCACTTAGCTTTCTCAGGATGGCTATTTTCCTTCTGGCTTTTGCTACTGCTGTTTTTATGTGCTTTCTCCATGTCAGCCTGCCATCAAATGTTACTCCAAGGTATGTTGGTTCTTTATCTTCTCTTAGGGGTGTTCCATTTATCTGGATGGTCCCTGCCTTTTGTTTTGGAGAGAGGGTAAATAGGGTGGTGCTGCACTTGTCAGTGTTTATGCTGACACACCATCTATTTGCCCATGCAACAAATGTATCTACAGCTCTTTGTAGCAATCTGGTGGCCACTGATGTATGTTCATTTGTGCTCCATAAAACCAGGTCATCGGCGTACATTGCCGCTTTAATTCCATGCGGTAGATTAGCAAAGAGATCATTGATGAAGATTAGAAAAAGTGTGGGGGACAAGACTCCACCCTGGGGAACACCATGACGCAGTAGTACTTTCTTGCTCTTTAGTCCGTCTATCTGTACTCGGGCTCTTCTGTTGTCCAAGTATGCTTTCACCCATTTGTACATTCTTCCATTGACTTTGCAGTTTCTCAGTCTATTCATCAGACCTTCTTTCCAGACTTTGTCAAAGGCTTTCTTCAAATCTATCCATGCCGCAAGCACCAGCTTCTTCTCTTGGAATGCATCCTCAATTTCTTGAGAGAGGTAGGTTGTCTGATCTTCCGTAGAGTAGCACTGCCTAAAGCCAGCCTGCTGTGGCACAAGGATGTTTTTACTTTCAATGTACCACTGCAGTCTGTGATTGATGATGCGCTCCAGTGTTTTGCAGAGACAGCTGGTGAGGCTAATTGGTCAGTAGCTAGAGGCAATGGAACTATCTTTCCCTGATTTTAGGAGGGGTATCATGATTGCTTCTCTCTAGGCTTGTGGAACACTGCCTAAGGTCCAACTATTATTGAAGATCTGCAACAGCTTTGCTTTGGCCTCTGTTCCTAGGTTCCTGATCATTTCATTGGAGATACCATCAGCTCCTGGTGACTTTCTCATTTTCAGTTTTGATATGGCTAGCTCCAGTTCGCTGATTGTGATGGGTGCCTCCAGAACCTCATGTACTATTTCCTTCTGTCCTGTATGTTGCTGTTTCTCTCGAATCTCTTGTTGTTTCTCTGGACTAATTTTGATATTGTTATCTTGTGCGAATGAGTCCGCAAAATGGTCAGCTGCTTGCTTTCTTGTTAAGATGTTTCCATCTTTCTGTAGTGCAATTTTTGAGTTTCTCCCTGTGCCCTCATCGTTAAGTTGTTTTATTAGCTTCCACAATTTCCTTGTGTCTCTTTCAAAGTTCAGAGACTCTGTTTTTTCCTGCCAGCTTTTCCGTCTAGCCTGCAGCTTGGCCCTTTGAAATTTGGCTTTTGCATGCTGGAATTTATTGTGGTGCTCTTGGCTGGGTGTGGCCTCTGCTTGCTTTCTACATACTTCCACATCATTATGCAACTGTTCCAGTTCACTACTCCAGTAGGGTTTATATTGCTTACGGGCTCCTCTTGGTACTGTTTCTCGCGCTGCCTGTAGTATGCATTTCCCAAACTCTTCAACTACTTTATTTATGTCTTTCTCAGTGGTCAGGTTTCTAACCAGTATGCTGGTGCGATTCTTGTACATTGCCCAGTCTGCTTTCTTGTAGTTCCACCTCGAGAGGGTGCTGCTTTCACTTACAAGCTCATTTTCTACAGTTAGAAAGACTGGCCGATGGTCGCTGCCGCCAAGTTGTTTCCCAACAATTCGTGTAATGTTCCACTCCAGGTCTGGTGAATGAAAAGCCAGGTCAGGTGTAGTTGTAGAGTGCCATGATCTCAAGTAGAAAGTATGTGGGTCGGACGGCTTGTTAACCAAGATGAATCTATTATCATCCTGCCAGTCTTCCAGTCTCTCTCCTCTCTGGTCCATGTGATCATAGCCCCAACTCTGTGAGTGGCTGTTGAAATCGCCACACACAATCATTTTTTCTGTTAATGGTAGTGTGTCCAGTGCCTGTGGGCGGTCACTTGGACAGTAGTAATTGATCAGATGTAGGTCTGCATAGCCTGTTTTAAGATTAAGTGTCTGATACTCAGCCCCTTCCATATAGACTTCGATTTGGGAAGCAGTGATGTTATTTTTTACAAGGGTAGTATCCCACCTTTTCGCCTGTCCTTTCGGTCAGATCGGTAACACTGGTAGCCTCTGATTTTGAAGGCTGTATTTTCGTTGAGGTGAGTTTCTTGCAAGCAACATATGCTTACTTTTTCTTGGTCCAGGATGTTTTCTAATTCTACTTTTTTGTTGCTGACTCCCTCCACATTCCAGTGCATTATTTTAAGTCTGTGTTTAGTATGGCCAGCCATTCTATTCTCATGTCCCCTGGCTCCATAGGACATCTGAGAAGGACCTCCAGTAGTTGGGGTTGGACCCTTTCGAGACATAGGGCCCGGCACTGCACCTGCCTGGGGGTCCATAGCAGGGCGAGCACCATAACTTTTAGCAGTAGTCGACATATTCCATTTTGTGTAATTGCGTGGCATCCTGATTTCTGTGGTGCGCCTCCTGGCTGGTTGCCTCCGTCTTCAGCACCTTTCCTTTGCTAGAGCAGACTGTGGTCTCACTCGAGTTTAGATGTGTACACATGCACACACATATCTGCACATGCATGTATGTGTACACATCTAGAGCACACTGGTTATTTTCCGGCGCCAGATACTCGCCGTCGCCCCTTCTCCTGTTAGTAGAAACAGTTCTGCCACGTGAAGGCCAGGAGTTGGACTTTTGCTGCATAGGTTATGTATTCATGAGCCATTGGGGTATTTAAGCAATGTTGGGCGCTCACCCCAACACTGCGCCCCGGCTACATACAGCAACATTTGGAACCGTGTATCTGATATCTACGATAGCTTTAAAATTAATGAGAAGGGGGAGCTTAGGCTGAGATGTTACAATGTCTGCCTTAAGCTCTGAAGGTTCAGAGTTCAATCTCAATACAGGGCTGGGAATGTTTCCAAGAACTGTTAGTATTTAATAATATCATACACCCCCCTGATCTCTTGGGTAGTGAGATCATATATCCAGTCTTCTTGGATAAAGATGAAAAACAGAAGGTCTCATGTGCAAGTTGTGCATATTAAAAACCCCACAACAGTTGGACACTGCAAAGAGCAGGCTGTAAGGCAACTGCCATGGTAAAACTGATAGGAAGGAAAACCAACCCACAGGCAGATGGAGCCTGTTACTTTGGATTGAATCTGTCTAGCGGAAGCAGCCTTACACAAAAATGAATGCTGAAAGTCGGACACACCGACCTTTGAGGTGTATAACTAGGTGTGACACACTTCATATGAAAGATAAATTAAGAAGAAGAAATGACTGAGATGTTTCAGTTATCTAATAACATCTGACCTTCAGTTCATTAAACTGTTGGCACTCTTTAATGATCATCAGAATGAACTGAAAGTGATGGAAACAAAAGTGATGCCAAATAAGGAAACTTATTAGAAACATGCTTGTGGTATACATACCATGTTCACCAGTCATTCTGTCATGAAGTTCTTTATGCAGCCGATCAACATCCTGAAGATTCACCATAGAAAACATGACAGATGGCAGGATGTATATATATATATATATATATATATATATATATATATATATATATATATATATATATATATATATATATATATATATATATATATATATATATGGACACATAAATATATACATGCAGCAGCAAAGCAAACAATTAATAACAACCACTGGGTGAATGTGAGAGCCAAGGTAGAACAGTGACTAGCATGCTGGCTCAGTGGCTAGCATGCTGGCTCAGTGGCTAGCATGCCGACTCAGTGGCTAGCATGCTGGTACAGGGGCTAACATGCCGACTCAGTAGCTAGCATACTGATACAGTGGCTAGTATGTCAGCTCAGTGGTAGCATGCTGGTAGAGTGGCTAGCATGCTGGTAGAGTGGCTAGCATGCTGGTAGAGTGGCTAGCATACTGATACAGTGGCTGGCATATTGGTACAGTGGCTAGTATGCTGGTAGAGTAGCTAGCATGCTGGTAGAGTGGCTAGCATGCTGGTACAGTGGCTAGCATGCTGGCTCAGAGGCTAACATACCGAAACAGTGGCTAGCATGTTGGTACAGTGGCTAGTATGCTGGTACAGTTGCTAGCATACTGGTACTGTATGACTATGCTAGTACAGTGGCCAGTATGCTGGTAGAGTGGCTAGCATACTGGTACTGTGGCTATTATGCTGGTACAGTGGCTAGCATGCCGGCTCAGTGGCTAGCATGCCGGCTAAGTATCAAGTATGCTGGCTCAGTGATCATGTGCTTTCATTTGGAATATACTTGTTGTCTAACTGTCGGTTACATTGCAAGAACGAAATAATATTTTACACCTATCTAATTACCTTGTTAAGTGCAAGCATGTTAATCTGCTCAGGATGTACTTTACTGCCACCGGCGCTGTGACGTGCACAAATTTCCAAAGCACTGTCTGTCCATCCTTCCATTTCTTTACAGATCTCAGAAAATGCTTCGCTGTAACTCAGAAATACATCTCCTCCAAAAGTGTCTGCCTCCTTAGTTACCAACTACGCATGAAAATATAAGTAAGAATGAAAGTAAAAAAGATGCCCATGAGGGAAGCAAAGAATAGTAACACTGTAACCTGCCAAGCATGTCATAATAAGAGATGAAAATAGAGGATCAGAATGAGGCTGAACACCTCAATCCACATAAAATTTTAGCAGCAAAATCCTACCAATCATGAACAAGTCTACAAAGGGCTTGCTTCAGTTGGTTAAGGCTTAATGATTCTTTGGAAGATGAAAGGCAGAAGAATGAAGAAGCAGACAGTTTTAAAACAAAAGTAAAGGACCATTTTTCATACCATGGAGCTGATTGGGTATGCCCACCCAATATTTTAATATTAGTCTATCATTAACCATCATCATGGGAAATTGTTGTGATACTCTTGCAATCTCGCAAGGTGTGAATGAATCATTTTTTAGTCCTCAGCAGAGTGTCATAATGTAGATCACTTTGTTAGACTAGCTCTGGTTTCAGGATGCTCTGTGGGCAAGTGAAGTGAAGTCTTGATCAGATCTGACCCTAGTGCATCACATCTCTGTATCCCCGGTCCTCTTCCTCTTTCTTTCTGCCAATATTGCTGCTTCCTCTTCTTCTCCTCTGCTTTGTCTTCTCTGCTTTGTTTTCTCTCTCTCCTCCCCCCCCCCCACTTTTCTTCTTCTCCTCTGATTTGTCTTCTTCTCCACTCTGTCTTCTTCTTCTCTAGTTTATCTTCTTCTCCACTCTGTCTTCTTCTCCTCTAGTCTGTATTCTTCTCCTCTGGTTTGTCTTCTCCTCCTCTGCTGTTTCTTCTCCTCCTCTGGTTCTGCTGCTGCTGCTGCTTCTTCCTCTTTTTCTTCTCCTTCTCTCCTTCATTTCCCCAAAGAGTATAAAACCTCAACCAACTCATGCCAAGCCCTTTTATCTGTGGATTGTTCATGATAAGAAGGATGTTGCATCTAGTTTTTTTTTTAATGGGATAAGGTGGCCATTCTTACGCCAACCCTCCTTAGTTGTTTCTTATGACATGCATGGTAGGTTACAGTTACTTTTCTTTGTTTCCCCCAAAGGCCCTGATAACACATTGGCAGGTGTATCCTGAGCATTAGAATATAAATCAAAATTTTACAATATATTCTTCTGTTCTATGAGTATTTTAAGTTTTGAAATGTATCATTCCTTTTAAGATCTTTTGATGATATTTATTGTTACTTGTGAATAGAAACTACACACTTAACCACTTAATGCTAAACCATAGGTGCTCAGTTTCATGTGGCAGATGTTGAATGGTATTTAACTGACTATCCTTTAGTAATATTATTGTTTACATACCTGTGCTAGCCTCATATGTGGATTCTTTCTTTCTTTCTTTCTTTCTTTCTTTCTTTCTTTCTTTCTTTCTTTCTTCCTTCCCTCCCTCCCTCCCTCCCTTTTCTTTCTTTCTTTAACAATTGATATACATACAAATGATTAATTTTGTAAAAAATGTTTTTGGGGTATTAGATGGTGCTGGTGCATGTGTGTGTGCATGCGGGCGCGCGTGCATGCTCATGTGTGTGTGTGCTTGTCTGCACTTGAACATACATATGTATTTGCGTGTGCATGAGCATACATGTGCAATAGCTACAACCCTGCAGGATTGAACTAAATAATTGTTTAACAATTTATAACTGTCTATTAATCAAAGAGTGTATGTGTGTGCTTTGCCTTATGCATAAACTAGCTGACCCGGCCCGGCTTCGCCCAGGCCCTGGAGGGGATCTATCTATCTATCAGTCAGTCTGTCTGCTTGTTTGTCTGTCTGTCTGGCTGGCTGACCCGGCCCGGCTTCACCCAGTCCCTGGTGGGGAGCATCTCATTTAATTCATATAAGTAGTCATATAAGCTCTCCCGTTCCCGACTATCTCTCTGTCTGTCTATCTGACCGGGCCCGGCTTCACCCAGTCCCTGGTGGGGAGCATCTAATTTAATTCATATACGTAGTCATATAAGCTCTCCCGTTCCCGACTATCTGTTTGTCTCTCTGTCCCGGCCCGGCTTCACCCAGTCCCTGGTGGGGAGCATCTAATTTAATTCATATACGTAGTCATATAAGCTCTCCCGTTCCCGACTGTCTGTATGTCTGTCTGTCTGTCTGTCCCGGCCCGGCTTCACCCAGTCCCTGGTGGGGAGCATCTAATTTAATTCATATAAGTAGTCATATAAGCTCTCCCGTTCCCGACTGTCTGTCTGTCTATCTGTCTGACCGGCGTGGTTTCGCCCAGCTTTTGGCGCACAGTAACTTAAAAGAATGTCCTTCCACACACCATTCAATGAAAACTGTAGAAAAAGATGGGTTAAAATGTTATGCATAATGCATTATTTTTATGCCAACTGTAAAAATACCTTAAAGATTATATCATTATTTAATATAACTCATATGCCTAAAAATAACTATAGACAAAGAGTGTAACAATAGTGCAGGAAAGCCCAACAATATGACTATAAAGTATTTAGAAATGTTATTAAAAGTTATGCCCCTTGAAATAACTTTTCTAGAGTGAAGTGCCCCTGCTATATAGACATTATATAATGAAAATGGAAAAGTAAATGTTATTAAATAAGTAGAAGATTTTACATTCAGAAATTATTATAGTCGGTTGCACAGGAATGAAAGGAAGACGTGTAGAAAATTTCATCTCAATCGGATGTACCGTTATCGAACGCATCCAAATCCACAAACCCACAAACATACAGTCTCTTTTATAGATATAGATGAGGATATAGTAGCATGAGAGAGAGAGAGAGAGAGAGAGAGAGAGAGAGAGAGAGAGAGAGAGAGAGAGAGAGAGAGGGAGAGAGAGGGAGAGAGGGAGAGAGAGAGAGAGAGAGAGAGGGTGGGGGGGGGAGAGTATGCATGTATGAGTGAATGTTTGCTAGTGAGCTTGTGATTGTGAATGGGTATATGTGTTTGTGTGTGAGTGAGAGAGGGAGTGTGTATTTATGTGTTAGGGTGAATATATAACTATGTTTGTGTAAATGATTAAGTATGCATGAATGTGTGTATCTGGGTAAATATGTTTGTGTTTATGCATGTGTGAGTATATGCCTGTCTGTCTGTCTGCCTGTCTGTCTGTCTCATAACATATCATACATTGTTTATGTTCACAGCATTCATGTGACAAAAATTTTTTTCTATGTGAATGTAATTTGCACAATTGATGTGCAAAAGATGAGTGGCTGGAAGGGCTGATTGTAAGACAGGCCTGCATGCTCAATATGTGACCGCTTTAAACTAAAGTTTGTTCATTTCTGCATTCATATTCATTCTAACCACTGAGAACTATGGATAGCATAAATCTGACAGATATTTGATTCCCTGATCCACAAACCTCAAACCAAGCTGTCACCCTAGTGGTCAGAGACCTGGCATATTCCTCATCAGGTATGTTGTCGACCCTGTTATCAAGATTGCTGAAATGTGACAAGTACATTAGTTAAACATGTGTGGGAGATGTTTGTGAATGAATATGTGCACAGTCTCTGGGTGTGCTTGTTTGTAAGTGTGTGTGAGTTACAATGTCTTTGAGTGTGTGTGTCTTCATGAGTGTGGCCTTTAAGTTTCTGTGTGTGGGTGTGTCTTCATAAGTGTGGCCTTGTTAGTTTCTGTGTGAGGGTGCGTCTTCATAAGTGTGGCCTTGTTAGTTTCTGTGTGAGGGTGCTTGTTTCTGTATGTCTGTGCTTGCACATTTGTATCTTTTTATCTACCTGAGTGTGCTCATGCCTTCAAGAGTGTGTGGATGTATGGATCAGTGGGTAGGTTGGTGTATGGGTGAGTGGGTAGAGGGGGGGGATGAGTGGGTAGAGGGGGAGGTGTGTGTGTGCATGCGTGCATGCATGTGCGCATGCACGGGTCTGCGGGCGGGCACATGGGCAGGCATGCGTGCACGCGCATGTGTGCGCGTGCTCGCGCACATGTGTGTATGTGCTAACTTTTCTACAAGTTTGGGAAGGCAAAGCCATTATGGAAAGGAACTAATCGCCCCATACCATATAACTATGTCTCAGTATAAGTGGAGTCATTACCATTTCACTATTATACTTTAGCTAAGAGATTACATGTACTTTTGTACTATGAATTAAAAAGGAAGAAGTTGATCCAGGAATGTGTTCATTGCCTGGGCATGCCATGGCCTGGATGGAAAGGCAGCATTATTGGGAAATGATTCTTCTTAACTAATCTAACTTTAGACAGGCAGGCAGGCAGGTATTTAGATATATGGATGGATGGAGGGAGGGACAGAGAGAGGAGGGAGGGACAGAGAGAGGTGGGATGGACAGAGAAGGAGAGAGAGAGAGAGAGAGAGAGAGAGAGAGAGAGAGAGAGAAAGAGAGAGAGAGAAGAGAGAGAGAAAGAGAGAGAGAGAAAGAGAGAGAGAGAAAGAGAGAGAGAAAGAGAGAGAGAAAGAGAGAGAGAGAAGAGAAGAGAGAGAGAGAGAGAGAGAGAGAGAGAGAGAGAGAGAGAGAGAGAGACAGAGAGACGAGACAGACAGAGACAGAGACAGAGAGAAACAGAGAGTTAATGGTCTTCTTCAATAATACAACAGATAAGTCAAATCAAGAGGTCATTGTTTTGCAAACATCCTCACTACAATGTATAAAAACTTACACATATTTCTGCTTGAAAATTGTCAGCTGGCTTTGAACATCATTTCTAATAGACTTCATGCTGTCCTTCATGTTGTCTTCTTTACGCTTCAGTGAAATGTTGCAGTCTTCAATTAGGTCTCTCCATGTCTCTACATGGCCCTTACAAAGATGTAAATGTGCATACTAAATAAGTTAACTATTATGACAATATGTTTCATTGTAAACATACATTCTATTCTGTTGTGTATAAAGAGGTTTAAAGGCAAGACTATGGGATACAAGGACAATTGCTAGAAAACATCATAGCCATGTACCACTTAAACCAAAAAGCAATAAGAACACAAGAAAATATATCAAATATGTTCACAGACACAAGACAGGGATGTGTGCTCTCTCCTCTGCTATTTACTATCTACATAGACAGAATGTCCAAAGAAGCAAGCCTTGACAAAACAGATTCACAAAAGTGTGAACTCTTTATTTCAGAAGAAACAACAGATTCACTCACAATAAATTAGCTTTTATTTGCAGACAATCAGTGCCTGTTTTATAGCAACGTGGGCAAACTGCAAAATCATATTAATAATCTGAGTTCAACATGCAGCAGATACAATATGAATATAAATTACAGCTAAAACTAAAGTAACGCAAGTTAGCAGATCTCCTGGTCCACTAAGTATACAGTTGTGTTGTACTGTTTTATACTATACTATGCTGTTCTGTACTGTAATGTATCATGCTATGCTGTTCTGTACTGTATGTAGTGTTATGCTATGCTGTTCTGTACTGTGATTTGCTATGCTATACCATGCTGTACTGTAATGTGTTATGCTATCCTGTTCTGTACTGTAATGTGCGTGCTATGCCATACTGTACTATAATATATTTTCTATTCTACACTGTGCTGTACTCTAATTTGCTATGCTATACCATGCTGCACTGTAATGTACTATGCTATACTGAATGTTCTATGCTTGTTCAGTCCGTACTCCTGACATGTACATGCAAGCATTCACAACACACAAATATTCACCTGTATTTTTGTGAGCAGATCTGTATCCCTGTCACTCAGAAGAATGGTAAAGTGACTTGCCAGTTTGACCCAGCTTTTCTCCAGCAAGTGTAACCGTCTTGCTGTATTTAATTTATTTTCTTCGGTCACCTTAGAAAATACCACGGCAAGGTCATCATAATGTGATATTTAAACAGGAAAAAGCACTAGGTTAACACATGGATAAGTAAATATAGCACACCTTAAGCACATTGGCCCTATTGTGCTAGACCTGTATATTTACCGACCAATCGGCACTCAGTGGCTGGTGCGGTCAGTGTCATGCAGCTGCCTTTATTTCCCAAGATATTTATTAGACTGGGTTGAACACCCGTGGATTTGAACCCAATGACCACTGGGTGGGCAGGTGAGCATCTAGCCACTAGGATACCAAAGCTCCCAAGTTAACATTGAAGTTAACACAAACTTAGTTAATATAAAAAGAAAGACACACATAAACAAAGTTAACATTAAAAGAAAGTTAACACAAACAAAATTAGCAGAGAAAAAAAGTTAACACAAACAAAGTTAACATAAAAAGAAAGTTTTCATAAACAAAGTTAGCATAAAAAGAAATTTAATATAAACAAAGTTAGCATAAAATGTTAACACAAACAAACTGGCAATGATAACACTGTTTTAAATTATTACATAAACAAAGTTAGCATAAAAAGAAAGTTAACATAAACACACCACTCCATGGTGAAGGGGTTATGGACGCAATTCATAATCTCGCATACCTGCATTTGAAACACAGCTGTGTCAGTTTTTTACAAAATGGTATGGACGTCAGTTGTTCAGAAAGCAATGGCAAACTACTGAAAGTTAACTTGCCTGGGAATCACGAACAGCCAAAAAATGCTGGGGTTGACTGTTACATCCTGTAAAGGACATGCAACTAACAACATACACACAGTTAGCATTAAAAGTTAACATAAATAAAATTAGCAATGATAACACTGATTTAAATTATTGTTCAATACTCACTTTCAAAGCCAGACAATATGCAGCAGTGCTCCACATTTCCTTCTCTTCAGACATCACAAACAATTGCCTCTCTAGCCTCCGTCTCTGAAGTTCGTACAGATCATGGTACTCAGCAAGCAGACTGGCATTCTTCTGGGATTCATTCAAAGCGCTCCTCAGCTGTGTTAAGATACATAGATAACACACAGAAACATCAGTTGTTAGGAAACCTTAGGAAAATCAACTGTTGGGGACCCCTGAGAAACATCAATAGTTGGGGAAACTGTTGAGAAACATCAAGTGTTGAGGAACCCTTGAGAAACATCAATTGTTGGTGAACGACTGGAGAAACATCAATTATTGGTGAACTACTTGAGAAATATCAACTGTTGGGGAGACTTGAGAAACATCAATTGTGGAGAAACATCAATTGTTGGGAATCCTAGAGAAACAATAATTGTTGAAACCCTTTAGAAAAATTAATTGTTGAGACCCTTGAGAAGCATCCGTTGGAAAACTATAGAAAAACATCAATTGTTGCGGAACCTGTGAGCAACATCAATTGTTAGGGAACCCTTGAGAAATGTCAACTGTTGAGAAACCCTTCAAAAACATCAATTGTTGGGTACCTCCTGAGGCCATTGAAATAATAAGAGAAACAAATACTTGGGTACTGATTAGCACTTATAGAAGTAGAGGAAAGAAGGGGAGATTAGAGGACATGCTTGACAAAATAACAATTAAAAGCTATAGTGACCAAACCAAAAACTTACATTCAAATCCTGGTGTGGTCAACATAGCTTTCAAAACTATCTGCTAGAAGGAACCAATGATCAGATATAAAACCACTCTGATACCTACTTCATCTGCACTAGAACCATTGTCTCCGTGCAGCAAAATCAAACTGTATTTATCAATTCCAGTGTCACCGGACAGATGGAATAAAATGTTGTCCTTGACTTGGGGACATAAGTTACAAGTACCTTTGAAGTTGGAGTAAGTTTGCATGATGGCAAGGGACACTTTTAATAGGGAAATCTAATCCACATGCAAAATTCAGTCCATCACTACTAGAAGTAGTGTGTATGGATTATGCTTGAGTTCAAAGCAAGCGTGCACCCCCCCCCCCCCCCCCCCCCCCTCCCAAAAAAAAAAAATATTTAAGTGTGAGTGCCAAGCAACTTGCATTGGTAGAATGGAAAGACAATTAGCAAATTGAGTAGTCAAACATATATCAGTGTGGGTGCAAATGAGAGTTAACTATGCAGTCGGCAGGCTATAAAATACTCTCCTCAGCATTTTCTTAACACCTCATAAACTATGCTCATAACATTAAGAAAGAGAAAGTGCTTCGTATACATTATTCAATGAACATTAAATGACTGTTCAAATAGAGTGAGGCCTTAGCAATTAGACAGGGGTAGCCAGTTTTGTGCAAACAGAATGAGTTCATTTATATTTGAAAGT
Organism: Cepaea nemoralis; assembly: GCA_014155875.1. Classification (NCBI taxonomy): domain Eukaryota; kingdom Metazoa; phylum Mollusca; class Gastropoda; order Stylommatophora; family Helicidae; genus Cepaea; species Cepaea nemoralis. Next base: position 55,319 of record JACEFZ010015484.1, read on the forward strand.
ACCATAGGAATAAAACCGGTTAGCGGGGTAGTGGTATCCCTTATCAAAGGAGAAAAAAGACGCCTCCTTTCCTCCATTAGTCTATGGGATACCCTTGGGCAAGGTGGAGTACCCCCTAATCAGGGTTATGGAAAGCAAGTGGTGGATGGAGTGTGAGAACAGCCGACAGGTAGTTGTTAGTTATGGTTTGCACTCTGCGGCGATAAGCAGATGATCTCATCAGTAGAGACAATGGCTATGGCCACCTACTAGTACAGTCACTGCCCAGAAGGAAAGCAATGGCAAACTACCTTCAGCAAAACTTGACAAGAAACCGTAACAATCATGCTGTACCAGGATAGAGCATAAGACTGCAAGAGACTACGCAATGTTCAAAGAAATGAAGTTATTGACAAGAAATGTTCAACATCAATTGAATGTTATCAGTGACAAGATGGGAAATACCTTAACAGAATCTAGACAAATTCTAGAAAGATGGCAGGAGTACTGTAGTGGGATGTATGATATGAGTGACAATGAGGATATGCATGAGATACATGAGCCATTGACAGCAGAGACAGAACCTGAACCCTCATTAGATGAAATTTCATGGGCAATAAAGAACCTGAAGAATGGTAAATCACCTGGATGTGATGAGATACCAGCTGAATTAATTAACGTGGGAGGAGAAGAAAGCATACAAATCTATCATGCATTATGTAAAAAGAAATGGAAATATGGTATATGGCCAAAAGATTGGAAGAGAACTACTTCATTCCAATACCAAAAAAGTGCAACCTGAAATTATGCACCAACTATAGAACTGTTGCCCTGATCAGTCATGCAAGTAAAATTCTACTAAAAATCATAATGGGAAGACTTCGTAAGAAAATGGAAGAAGAAATTAACGTGGTTCAAGCTGGATTTAGACAAGGAAGAGGAAAAAGAGATTACTTCCTCAACATGCGTTTAATAATAGAGAAGTGCACAGAATTTAATGATGGAACACTGCCTAAGGTTCAACTGTTATTGAAGATCTGCAACAGCTTTGCTTTGGCCTCTGTTCCTAGGTTCCTGATCATTTCATTGGAGATACCATCAGCTCCTGGTGACTTTCTCATTTTCAGTTTTGATATGTCTAGCTCCAGTTCGCTGATTGTGATGGGTTCCTCCAGAACATCATGTACTATTTCCTTCTGTCCTGTATGTTGCCGTTTCTCTCGAATCTCTTGTTGTTTCTCTGGACTAATTTTGATATTGTTATCTTGTGCGAATGAGTCCGCAAAATGGTCAGCTGCTTGCTTTCTTGTTAAGATGTTTCCATCTTTATATAGTGCAATTTTTGAGTTTCTCCCTGTGCCCTCATCGTTAAGTTGTTTTATTAGCTTCCACAATTTCCTTGAGTCTCTTTCAAAGTTCAGAGACTCTGTTTTTCCTGCCAGCTTTTCCGTCTAGCCTGCAGCTTGCCCTTTGAAATTTGGCTTTTGTGTGCTGGAATTTATTGTGGTGCTCTTGGCTGGGTGTGGCCTCTGCTTGCTTTCTACACACTTCCACATCATTATGCAACTGTTCCAGTTCACTACTCCAGTAGGGTTTATATTGTTTACGGGCTCCTCTTGGTACTGTTTCTCACGCTGCCTGTAGTATGCATTTCCCAAACTCTTCAATTACTTTATTTATGTCTTTCTCAGTGTTCAGGTTTCTAACCAGTATGCTGGTGCGATTCTTGTACATTGCCCATTCTGCTTTCTTGTAGTTCCACCTCGAGAGGGTGCTGCTTTCACTTACAAGCTCATTTTCTACAGTTAGAAAGACTGGCCCATGATCACTGCCACCAAGTTGTTTCCCAACATTTCGTGTAATGTTCCACTCCAGGTCTGGTGAATGAAAAGCCAGGTCAGGTGTAGTTGTAGTATGCCATGATCTCAAGTAGAAAGTATGTGGATCGGACGGCTTGTTAATCAAGATGAATCTATTCTTATCCTGCCAGTCTTTCAGTCTCTCTCCTCTCTGGTCCATGTGATCATAGCCCCAGCTCTGCGAAAGGCTGTTGAAATCGCCACACACAATCATTTTTTTCTGTGAATGGTAGTGTGTCCAGTGCCTGTGGGCGGTCACTTGGACAGTAGTAATTGATCAGATGCAGGTCTGTATTGCCTGTCTTAAGTTTAAGTGTCCTGATACTCAAGCCCCTTCCATGTAGACTTCGATTTGGGAAGCAGTGATGTTATTTTTTACAAGGGTAAGTATCCCACCTTTTCGCCTTTCAGTCAGATCGGTAACACTGGTAGCCTCTGATTTTGAAGGCTATATTTTCGTTGAGGTGTGTTTCTTGCAAGCAACATATGCTTACTTTTTCTTGGTCCAGGATGTTTTCTAATTCTATTTTTTTGTTGCTGACTCCCTCCACATTCCAGTGCATTATTTTAAGTCTGTGTTTAGTATGGCCAGCCATTCTATTCTCATGTCCCCTGGCTCCACAGGACATCTGAGAAGGACCTCCAGTAGTTGGGGTTGGACCCTTTCGAGACATAGGGCCCGGCACTGCACCTGCCTGGGGGTCCAAAGCAGGGCGAACACCATAACATTTATCAATAGTCGACATATTCCATTTTGCGTAATTGCGTGGCATCCTGATTTCTGTGGTGCGCCTCCTGGCTGGTTGCCTTCGTCTTCAGCACCTTTCCTTTGCTAGAGCAGACTGTGGTCTCACTCCAGTTTAGATGTGTACACACGCACACACGTGTCTGCACATGCATGTATGTGTATACACATCTAGAGCACACTGGTTATTTTCCGGCGCCAGAAACTCGCCGTCGCCCCTTCTCCTGTTAGTAGAAACAGTTCCGCCATGTGAAGGCCAGGAGTTTGACTTTTTCCTCATAGGTTATGTATTCACGAACCACTGGGGTATTTAAGCAATGTTGGGCACTCACCCCAGCTACATACGGCAACAGTTTGAACCGTTTACTTAATATGATATATGGCACCTTGCCGTCTTGACAGATGATAGTTTGTACAATGGAGTTATACCTCTCTGTAACACAAAGCCTGGGCTGAATTTAGAGACCATGTGTTGCCCATGCAACATGATCCCTCTCTTGGCCTGTCTAGTTTACTCCAGGGGAAAGGTAACACCCAATATGTCTGGAACAAGACAAGCTGCAGAAGCTGCCAGATCAGCAAAGCAGTGCTCTAAATGTCCACCTGTAGGAGCTAATATGATATGAAATATGCACATAATGAGATGCAGTGAAATATGCCAGGCAATAAATTGTGCAAATTACTGTTTGTGACTTATGTGTTTGAATTCACTAATGGAAATTATTGTTTTGAATCACTTCTGTTAACCTGTGTTTGGACATGTAGATTTTCAGATATAACTCGGTAGTGAAGCAATGACCTACACATTACTATTACTGATCATAATCCAAATTCAATCCCAACAATGAACTTGTGAATAAAATTATTTTTGAGCATCTACATTAAGTACACTAACAGCCATGGGTGTATAGCAGTGGGAAATTATGGCATATAAAGATTAAGTTTAAATCCCAAGCAGTGACAGAATTATATGTTCCAACCAGTGTGCCTCTGGCAGCTGCACCGTCTCATAAAATGGGCATTGTCTGAGAAGGAAAGGTGATGAGTAAGGCAACTGGCCATCCTATCTCACTATACTGCAGCCTAATATATGTGTATTATATTTAATTTTCTAGAGGAAAGGTAACACCAATACATCTGGAATAAGACAAGCTGCAGAAGCTGCTGGATCAGCAAAGCAATGATCTAACTAACATCCTGTCGGAGCTTCAATCCTAGACCAGTTGTCAACTAAGGCTTAGAGCCAGTTTTGCCCTGCCATGACATTTAGTCTTTAGGATGCATTTGCTTGCACCAGGATAAGGCTAGTAGCTTACACACATAGAAAATCAAATCTTACATCTTCCTGTGCTTTGAGTGCTTCCTTAGTGACCTTCTGATCATGCTCTTTTACATCTGTTAGTTCACTGATCAGAAAGATGTCAGAAAAAGAAACATGAAATTAGAAACACACTAAGCTATTTTTTTTATTTTTCATTCATTTACTTGGCCTACATCATTTGATTCATAAGTGCAATTTTCTTGGAGACTCCTGGGGGTTGTTTCTGGGTTCTGAGTTTTGTTGTGTGATGCCTTTTGGGGGGCCAAACCCCGCAGAAAAGACCGTAAAAATGGGAAAAACCTAGTGCAATGAAATTTAAACCTCTTGCCTTTTAAAACCTCTTAAATCATCCCTTTATGGGTTGCCCGAATAGAAGGACTGAAATAGTTTTGAAGAATCAAAATGTGGGGTGAGGACAATGCAGATCCCCGGATCAAGGATAGGAAAAAATTTCTGGTAGAGGCCCCACGTAATAAAAACCCGATAATAAAATTTTCCAGAAAAACCTTTCTGGAAACCACATGGCAAAAAAAAAAAAATAAGGGGGATGTTTAAAAAACACGGAGAAGAGAATTAGATTTAAATTTTGAAAACTGTTATAAATGAAAAAGTTCCTCACCACAGAGCCCGCCCGGGGAAAAAAACAGGGAGATATAAAACTCAAGGCAAAGGAATTATAGATAAATTATGAAAAAATGTTTTGAGTGAAAAGTTCTGGCAGGGGCAAGTTACTGAAAGATGAGGAGGAAGCTCTTAAAGTATTTTAAAAAAAATTCCAAAAGTAAAATAATTTTACCGCTGCTGCGCGAAACTTTCTACTACAAATTTCTGCGATAGAAGCCCTTTTTGAGCGTTTTTTGATTCCTTCTGATGTCTTTGTTTTGCAAATTAGAACTTTATTTTTGCTTGGCATGTGTCCACATTTTGCGGTTTATTTTATGGGTTAAAAAATTTTGAAGTACGGGAAATGAATGTTAGGCCCTTAAAATATTGCATGGGCATGGCATACAAAGATGGGTGTGATCAGTTTCCCTCCCCAGGGTTTTTTTTCCAGGACAATTTTCCCCAAATTATGAAAATTATCATTTGGGTAAATTTTTTGAGGGCTTGGTTTTTCCACAGGCGGGCCCCGTTTGGAACAAAACCCGCGGCTGCTAAGGCATTGACCCCAAAAACTTTCTTGGCAAAACAAGCACAATAAACACTAACCTTATCAACCCGGAGATAACAATCCCACCATAGAATTTAAAAGGGATTACAGAGGGCATGAAAAAATACCCACAAATGTAACACTGGAAGGCGAGATAAACCCCATGCCATGATCTAATAAAAATTGGGTTTGTTTCTCAGTGGTTAAGAAGAGGGATCAAAAAACTCCAGGGTTTAAATCAAAATATTTTTTCCCCCCCTCTCGTCAGCAAATGTCGAAAGGTTTAGATGCTGATTCTTACACGCGATCCTACATGGATAACTGTGGCAATTCTAGAGCTAATACATCTAGCGAAACCACAGCCAATGGAATGGGCTTGGTAGAATCAGTGGGGAAAGAAGACCCTGTTGAGCTTGACTTTAGTCCAACTTTGTGAAGACACATGAAGGGTGTAGCATAGGTGGGAGCGCAAACGCAATTGAAATACCACTACTTTTATCGTTTCTTTACTTATTCAGTCGTGGAGATTTGTCCGCAACAGACAAGCAATATCTCCGGCAGGCCTATTCTCGCTGATCATGAGATCTGCAGTGGCAGGCAGGGAGATTTGCTTGCAGCAGATGAGCAATATCTCTCCTATTCTCATTGGTCGCAGGAGCCGACACGGGTCAGGCGGGGAGTCTGTCAGTAGTACATGCTTACACAGGTCCAGACACTTGCGATTGACAGGTGTACGTGCCCAGTGGTCCGGGCGCATATACGACCCTTACCTGCGGGATTTGGCTGAATGCCTCTAAGTCAAGTCCCAAAAGTTTAGGGTCTGGCTACAGCTCATCTCCTGCTCGTGGGGGAAAGGTCTCGGAGATTTGACACTGAGCCACCAGCGTCTGCAGCCTACCTTGTTCCAGACGTACTGGTTACCTTTTCCTCTGGATCAAACAAGGCAAGGCCGAGAGAGGGAACATGTCGTTTGGACACCACATGTTCTCTGAAGCTCTGCCCAGGCATTGTGAGATGGAATTTTGGACCAAATTCCAATCCACATACTTTGGTCTGACAAGACTGCAAGGTGCCACTCATGTTCCAGAAATACATTGGTTATAAACATGTCAAATTCATAATCTCAAAGCCTCTTTTAGCAGAACTTGTAAGCATGATGAAATTCAACCCAGGTTTGTTCGTTTGATCACTTTGATTTGTTGAAGCCCTCATTGAAACCAATAGGTAATGTTGAAGTGAAGCATGTTCAATTCATCATTGAATATCTCTTTCAGGGACACCACTAAAATTAGCATTTTGTCTTACGTGTAATTTACAGTTAATTCCCCCTGATAAGTCTAATTACGAAAACAAAAGTATCAATCAACTCAGATAATCTTCTTGGCATTTCTTTCCAAAGTATAATTACCAGAAACACAGATGCATCAGTTCATTATTCTATTCGTATAACCCAGATGTTTGACCCAGTGAATACACTTTAATTTGAAGATTAAATGTCTGTCTCTTCATATCTCTTTGCATCGCTTCTTCTATCAGTGTGTAATTGTTTCTACGCATTCCTTCATACTTCATGTGTCCTTGTCTTCTAGTCTCTGCATCTGACTGGCTGCCTTGACTGTCTGTCAGTTTATCTCATCTCAACTCTGTGTCTAGTTATCACTGTGTCTAGCTCTCTAGATATTTCTCTGTTCTTGTTGTCACATCTCCGCATCTAGTTTTCGTTAGTGTTGGTTGCCTTCTTAATATACTTGTATTAGTTATTTCTGGAATGTTTTTATTCTATCTTGTTTATGCTTTACATGCAGCTTAATCTTTTCTAGAAAGGAATCGAACTGCATTATCATCTCTGACTAAACTAATTATAGACTAAAAGTGCACTAAACACCAGAAATACCAGCCAAAAATGTCTTATTTTCTCAATTGACAACATTTGCTGTGTCATACTTGCATAAGATATTCGTCCAAATGTGTTTGTTTACTATCAACTTAATTATAAAGTTATGACCTTCTAGAAGTTACTTTCTTAAGACATATTTTCTATCACAATAACAAGCTAAAAAGCACACAGCTTCTCTGCGTACACATTGACCTCTCTCCATTAATACCCAAAATGGATACTTTTTACTGACCTATTCACCCTCCTTGCTGGAACCACACATAAGCACCCTTAAATATGTTGTTTTATCTTTTATTATATCTTTAGCTAGCAGTCAGACATAGATATTCGAGAATGTCTTCCTTGTCTATGTGAAGCCAGCAGATCTGCTTGCCTGTTGTCCTGGCATTCCAGTATGTACTGGCACCTTGCAGTCTTGACAGATGATAGTTTGTTACATTGTGCTTAAAAAAAGGCATAACCTCTCCATAGCACAAAACCTGGGCTGAATTGTAGAGACCATGTGTTGCCAATGCAGCGTGATCCCTCTGTTGGTCTGTGTAGTTTACTCCAGATGAAAGATAACACCAAAACATCTGGAATAGGTCAAGCTGCAGAAGCTGCCAGATCAGCAAAGTAATGCTATAACTTCTGCCTGTTGGAGCTTTGATCCTCGACCAGTTGTCGATCAAGGCTTAGAGCTTTGTCTGCCCATTCCAGCATGATCCTGATAGTGTATGCATGTAAGTCTTTGTAAAAGAGAATTATCTATGCTTGATCAAACCACATCTGGCAACTTTACACAATACAGACACAATGATTTCTCTGGTGACTCAAGTAACTGATAGCCACCTCAAAGCGGCAGTCATCGGAGACACCTCCATTTTCATACTTGAGGTTGTATCTATAGGCTCCTGTCAAAGACTTGAGAGGAAGCTCTAAGCTCTGAGAGAGCTCAAATAGAGCTTATTAGGGGACAGGTGATGTAATAGGACAGGAGACCAGACAGGAGAGACACCAATGCTATAAATAGCTATAACGGGACACACTTGTGTCAACAAGAAGAGCAACCAGTGCAGTTGAGCTGGTGTTACCCAAGAACCGGGGAAACCTAGCTCACGAGGTTAGGACCAGGTAACTGTGCTCAGCACAGCCCAAGGCCCAGCACGTAAACCAAACATTGCACGCTGAGCCGAATTGCTAGTGGCTGAACACGCCACGCTCAGCGAGCTCAGACAGGACCGAGACGGCGTAGGAATAAGACGTGTATTTCGCTAGGAAGTCTTTGTAGTTATAAAGGACAGTACAATAGTTACAATAGTCTAGCTTAGCTTCAGTGATTATAGTATTTATGTAATCCTCTCATCCCATCTTATCATCATCACATTCTAAGATGTGTAATACCGTTGTGGTATTCCGCTCGTGGAGCCTTTGTATAATCTGCTCCGAATAAACATGTATCCTTTTGCAAACGAGACGAGTTGTCACTTTCGTTTAGTGCAAAAGAAGAGAATCCGTGTATGCCTGTCGCAAGTGGGTTGCTGACAGGCAGATTCTGCTCAGCAATGACCTTCCCCCTGACACTTCCTGATTCTATCAATTACTGAACCTCAAATTCTGTCAATTGTTACACCGTCTCTATACTCTCTGACAAATATAATGATAAACTGATGGAACATGTTCTCGTGTCTGCCACTGTCAATTCACTCCTGACCATGTGTATCTACTCGAGTGAGGTAGACTACCTGATGGTATCTTCAGCCTGTGCCATCAATGATCTTCTTCTCTTTATTTCCTTTGAGATCCTTCAAGTGACCATGCAATGGATGTATGTCACCACTGGTGACTTGCATGTAGAAATTGTCCTGTTCTGAAGTCTCAACTTCACAAATGTCAGTCCAAGCATATTCCCATTGTTCTGATAACACCCAAGACCATTTGCATTCTTTCACTGAATGTATGCCAGCATGAAAAACACTGTGAAGCAGATAGTGTTAAAATACCCTGGCTATATATAATTACTGAGAGGACTAGATAGTTGAACAAGCAGCCTCTGCTCCATACAAGTAGCCACCATAGCTTTCAGTCCTGCTAGACCACATTTATATTTAATTACTGAGAGGACTAGATAGTTGAACAAGCAGCCTCTGCTCCATACAAGTAGCCACCATAGCTTTCAGTCCTGCTAGACCACATTTATATTTAATTACTGAGAGGACTAGATAGTTGAACAAGCAGCCTCTGCTCCATACAAGTAGCCACCATAGCTTTCAGTCCTGCTAGACCACATTTATATTTAATTACTGAGAGGACTAGATAGTTGAACAAGCAGCCTCTGCTCCATAGAAGTAGCCACCATAGCTTTCAGTCCTGCTGGACCACATTTATATATAATTACTGAGAGGACTAGATAGTTGAACAAGCAGCCTCTGCTCCATAGAAGTAGCCACCATAGCTTTCAGTCCTGCTAGACCACATTTATATATAATTACTGAGAGGACTAGATAGTTGAACAAGCAGCCTCTGCTCCATAGAAGTAGCCACCATAGCTTTCAGTCCTGCTGGACCACATTTATATTTAATTACTGAGAGGACTAGATAGTTGAACAAGCAGCCTCTGCTCCATAGAAGTAGCCACCATAGCTTTCAGTCCTGCTGGACCACATTTATATTTAATTACTGAGAGGACTAGATAGTTGAACAAGCAGCCTCTGCTCCATAGAAGTAGCCACCATAGCTTTCAGTCCTGCTAGACCACATTTATATTTAATTACTGAGAGGACTAGATAGTTGAACAAGCAGCCTCTGCTCCATACAAGTACCCACCATAGCTTTCAGTCCTGCTAGACCACATTTATATTTAATAATAGTCTGCTCTACATGTTATTTGTATAAAAATTAGTTGCATATCTTTTACAGGATAATGCAGTCAACCCTGGCGTTATTTGGCTGTTGTGATTTCTTGGTAAGTTTACGTTCAGCAGTTTGCCATTGCTTTCTGAATGATCAGCACTCATACCATTTTATAAAAACCAATGCACGGCGGTCTGCTGCCAAATTGTCTGCAGCTGTGTTTAGAATGCAGCATATGGGACTACGAATTGCATCCTTCGCAACTGAGCTGGCATTTATATAACAAGCTACAATTAGATGTTAAACCTAGACATTTTAATGTATTACTTCTTTAGTTGCCTGCCTATTTAGAGATTTGCTAGAGATGGCTTTCCCAATATCATTGTTCAATGAGCACCACAACAGACTGACCATCCCAGGGTTGACTCCTGAATTAGTCTGTTCACACCACTCCTCCCTGGAGGCCAGCATGGCCAAATAGATAAGAGTGTGGTAGCAGGTTCAACCCCTAACTGGTCAGTTGGACTAAATTGTTGATGTCTCAACCAATGATTTTCATACAGTTTTATACAAACCAATAACTATTCTGGACTTTGATTGTATTTATGAGTTGTTTGGTATTAAATAGGTAGTAACAAGTTATATGTCATTATCTGATATGAAAGTTTGGTAAGCTGTTTGGGAAAGAATGCAATATTTTTCATTTAAAAAAAAAATAGATAGAAACACAATGAAAACATTGGCTGAATGGATAAGAGCACTCAAACATCCGGTGTGCTAAAACCGAAGTAGTGAGTTCAACACCTACACCTGTCAGCTGGACTAAAATTTTGACTTCTAATCGTTGACTTGGGGACGTAAATTACATGTACCTCTGAAGTCAGAGTGGGTTCATCTGATAGAAAGGGACACTGGTTATAGGGAAAGTTAATCCACACACATAAATCAGTCAAGTGCACTTCAAGCAGTACCACATGTATGGACTACGCTTGAGTTCAAAATGAGCAAGGGCAAACAAAAAAATAATACCACTCCACACTTTTCTGCAATTCTCCTTGTATATCTCTGATTGTGTCATGCTTGTTTGAACGAGTCCAATACAGTAAGACGTCATCTACAAAAGTCTTGGTTTGTCCTGGCCCAGACAGTTTTGCTGCATAGATAAGATTGAGAGTACAATCACTTATATTATTGCTGTAATACATACCTTGTGAGTGTGCCTATTGTGCCTTTAAACCTCACGAGTTCATCTGTAAGCCTCAAGTCTAGAGCTCTCTGGGCAATGACTTCTTCATGCAAACTAAACATGAACAACAGAAACAATGAAGAACTATCAGTGTTATTTCAGTGGACTTGTAACAAGTCATTGTTACAGGCATGTAAAAATATGTACAAATAATCCTATGATTACTACTGTAGAGGTGTTAAATGTTGTTGTCATATTTTTCTAAACCTGTTTAACAGAGTTGTCTACTCTTGTATGACTTGAAAATCCGGGGGACTGGAGATGGTTTTATTTAATTCCAGTAGGACTTCCAGTCCAAACCATGGCTGATTGGCATTTGAACTGTTAAACCTCTGCCATGTTTATGCTTTTGGCTATGGTTTGCAGTAGCACTTTCCTCATGTTGAACTGGTAGTGCATTGTTCCGTCGCCCTGCTACTGGGTTGCACGACACTGTGAACTGTTCATTTCATTTGGAAAGTGTTTACATCTGTCCACGGTTGTTGTAGAATGAACTGCATGTTCGGAATGATGGCAGCCGGCCTGTCACTTGGAATTTACTGGATTGCCTTTTTGGTTCACGAGTGCATTTTTCTCAGAGACTCCTGGGGGTCGTCACCGGAGCTTCAGTGGTCATGCTTTGTGCGATGCTTTCAGCGGACCGCCCTGCCAAAGGGGACCAAGTCATATGAGATAAATCCTGAGGAAATTAAGTCGATACTCTCGACTTTTAATGCAGTAATGTGTGGCTGTTGGTTTTCTAATGACCGCTGCTTCTATCGACAATGAACTGTATTTTCCATGGAGAACTTTTGTGTTGGCATTCTGATGATGGCATTATACACAGTGTATCTGTGCGGCTGTTGGCTTGTCGAAACTCCTGTCTATTCCACTTTTCACATAGGACAGTGAGGAGCATTTCATGTGATATTCACTGGCACAGAAACAGAGCATAATGGGGATGGCCCGTTCCCTTGAAGTTGGAACTGCGACTAACTAATTTAATCCGAGTAGAGCAACAAACACAGAGGGAAAATCACACCCCTATTTAGGCAGCAATGGAGTCAAAGATGGAGGAACAGATTAGAAATATTAAATTAGAATACAAAAGGTGGAGATTTCCAGAGCACAATTAAATTTGTAGAAGTTAACAAACATTAAAACTAGTAGTACAACAGAATAGTGAACTTAATGTTAAATCAATATTGCTGTATACAGCAGAAACATGGAACATGACTGAAACAATTACTAATAAAGTAAACATATTAATTAAATTGTGCCTCTACAGAAATAGGACTAAACTGGTATGACAGAATCACACATGCAGAGCTTAGGGAAAGAACTAGACACATTCCAGTAAAAACAAGAGGTGAGAAAAAGATGCTGGTGCAGTCACTATTCTGGAATTTAGATTGATTGTATTTATGAGTTGTTTGGTATTAAATAGGTAGAGACAAGTTATATGTCATTATCTGATATGAAAGGACACATACTAAGAAAACCTTATAACAGTATAACTAAACAGTCCTTTCTATGGAACCCACAGCATGAAATAAATAGAGGGAGACCTAAAAACATATGGAGAAGAGAATTAGAGACAGAAATGAATAATATGGGACAACATAGTGGGAGGTGCATGAGATAGCAAAAGATAAGACAGCCTGGTATGTGTAAGCTGCAATAAGGATTGATAATGAAGTGGGACAGTATCAGCCAATTAAGAGAGGTGTTAGACAGGGATGTGTGATGTCTCCAGATCATTTTTCCCTATACAGTGAAAATATTTTCAGAAATGTAGAGGATATGTAATATACAAGTAAATGGAAATATTCTTCAACAAGTGAATCGGTACAATTATCTTGGAACAGTCATAACATCTGATGGGAGATGCCTTGAAGAGATTAGAACAATAATTGCCATGTCGAAAAGTAGCCTTTAGCAAGATGAAAAACATTCTGACCAATAAAAAGATGTCAATTGAAACGAGAAAAAGAGTGTTAAGGGGATACATAGAGCCTATTCTTTTGTATGGATGTGAAACTTGGACAATGAGCAGTCAAGCTGAAAAACATCTGATGGCTGCAGAAATGTGGTTTCTGAGGAAAATGCAAAGAATACCGTGGACAGACAGAAAAACCAATGACCAAGTACTACAGGAGACAAATGAACATCGTAAACTGATTAGAGAAATTAGACGTAGACAGTCACAATTTTTAGGACATGTTATGAGAAGAAATGGATTGGAGAACTTGGTGACAACTGGCAAGATCGAAGGGAACAGACCAAGAGGAAGACTGAGAGGAAAATACCTGGATGGCTTGGCCACATGGCATGGACGAGACAGGAACACTGAGCTGATCCACGACACTGGTGATCGAGTGAAATGGTGAGTCATGACCGCCCACGCTTTCCGGCATGGCACATGATTGATTGATTGGTATGTGTGGTTATAAGGGGAGCAGAAGAAGAAGGCAAAAAACACACACATTCTGAGCATGCTCGGGAGCTCTGCAAACAGTGAGCACAAGACCTGGGAGCTTATTGTCTACTGTCATTACAGGGAATTGTGATGGATCGCTTACAAAAGTGTGCAAAGTTTGAGTTCTCAGTTGGGGAGAGCATGTTCGTTCCTCCCTCTGTTAGCCAGACTGGTGTCAGCTCACAATTCCCCAAAGACCAGTGTCTGCCTAGGATGTCCCAGTCTAGTGTCTGCCTAGGATGTCACACAGGCTAGTGTCTGCCTAAGATGTCCCACAGTCTAGTGTCTGACTAAGACAGTGGTTCTCAACCTTTTTTGGCCTGTGCCCCCCTTCACCATATTTTCAGAACGTCATTCCCCCCCCCCCCTCCCCTTTCGTATTTCCTACCTAAAAATTCCCCCCTCCCCCCTTCCTGCCCCTGCACAATATATGTAATAATGGAAGCACATACTAAAACAAGTGTAGACGCCCACATAAAACGTGATTTGTGGGTCTACTTACTTTATAAAATGAATTTTAGAAGGTTGCGACGTACAGAGCCGTAAAGTATGAAGGAAAAAACAAGATCAAGTAATAGGTTCTTGCATTAACACGATCTTGAAATAATCTTCATTCCCCCCCCCCCTGGAAACCCCAAGATTCCCCCCTGGGGGGGGGGGGGGAAATTCCCCACCGGTTGAGAACCACGGGCCGAAGATGTCACACAGGCTAGTGTTTGCCTAGGATGTCCCACAGACTAATGCCTACACGGGATGCTTCACAGACATGAGTTTGCACAGAGCCCTCACAGACTAGGTCTACCCAGAAATCCCCACAGACTAGGTCTGCCCAGAACCCCCTACAGACAAGGTCTGCCCAGAACCCCCTACAGACAAGGTCTGCCCAGAACCCCCTACAGACAAGGTCTGCCCAGAACCCCCTACAGACAAGGTCTGCCCAGAACCCCCTACAGACAAGGTCTGCCCAGAACCCCCTACAGACAAGGTCTGCCCAGAACCCCCCAGACTAGGTCTACCCAGTACCCCCCTTCCCCCACAGACTAGGTCTGCCCAAACACCCCCCCCCCCCCACAGACTAGATCTACTCAGAACCCCCATAGATTAAAAAAAAAAGTTGCTTAAAAGTCAGCAGGGTCGACTTCATTGCACCGGGTTTTATCCCATACGGCTCAGTCTCTTTCTGCAGCATGGAAAGCGTTGAACAAAGCATGAACTCTGTATCTCTAGCGACGACCCACAGGAGTCTCAGAAAAATTTCACTTGTGAACCGAAGGAAGCGGCCCGGAATCTAACCCACAAGCCACAGACTAGGTCTGCCCAAAACCCCCCACAGACTAGGTCTGCCCAGAATTCCCCACAGACTAGGTCTGCCCAAAACCCCCCACAGACTAGGTCTGCCCAACAAACCCCCCCCCCCCCCACACACACAGACTAGGTCTGCCCAGAATTCCCCACAGACTAGGTCTGCCCAAAACCCCCCACAGACTAGGTCTGCCCAGAATTCCCCACAGACTAGGTCTGCCCAAAACCCCCCACAGACTAGGTCTGCCCAGAATTCCCCACAGACTAGGTCTGCCCAAAACCCCCCACAGACTAGGTCTGCCCAGAATTCCCCACAGGACTAGGTCTGCCCTGGCCACAAAACCCCCCACAGACTAGGTTCTGGCCCAAAACCCCCCCACAAGACTAGGTCTGGCCTAACACCCAAACACCCCTCCCCCCCCCCCTCCCCCCCCCCCCCCCCCACAGACTAGGTCTGCCCAGAATTCCCCACAGACTAGGTCTGCCCAAAACCCTCCACAGAACTAGGTCTGCCCAGAATTCCCCCACAGACTAGGTCTGCCTAGAATGCCCCAAACAGAGATAGAGAGGAATCGATTGTATTGTACCACTGACTGATGTGTCCTTTTAAAAAAATGAATGAATCACCAGGGAAACAAGAAGTAGATTGTGAGATTTACTAGATCATGATTACAAGTAACAAAATGGACATAGCTTTTCAAAATATGCTCTTTGTTATACAATGTTTCCTTTTAAAAAATGAATGAATCACCAGGAAACAAGAAGTAGATTGTGAGATTTACTAGATCATGATTACAAGTAACAAAATGGACATAGCTTTTCAAAATATGCTCTTTGTTATAACATATTTAGTTATCATTAATGTAATCATGTGTCATGCTAGAAAATGCTGACAATCATGGTTCAGATTGTGAAACTGTCATCAGATTTTTGGATCAGGTCTGGTTAGTTTTTACTAATATGGATCAACACTTAACAAAGAACACATGACAAACATTATTGACCTCATTATCTGTTCTGGCACTTTGTTCAGGAGCTGATGGTACTTAGCCCACACAAGATGTAATAGTTCTCCTCTTTCAGTGCACTCAACTGTAATCTAGGTAGGGTAAAACAATTTATTGCAGCTAACGTTATATATAATTCTTAGGTAAATGGCATAGTGAGCATTTAGGCATATAAAGAATAAAGAAATATGATTGGTCATTTAGATAATGTATTGATGAGCTGTTTGGTGTTCAACAAGTTAAGAACAGTAATTGGTCATTGTTCTAGATGATCTATTTATGAGTTATTTGGTATCAAATAAGTAGATAAAAGTTATGTGTCATTATTCAATATGAAAGTCTGGTAAGCTATTTGGGAAACAATGCAATATTTTTCATTAAAAAAAATAGAAACACATTGAAAACATTGACTGAATGGATAAGGGCACTCAAACATCTGGTGTGCTACAACTGAGGTAGCGGGTTCAACCCCTACATGGGTCAGCTGGACTAAAATGTTGACTTCTCATCTTTGACTTGGGGATGTAAGTTACAAGTATCTCTGAAGTCGTAGTGAGCTTGTCTGATGGCAAGGGATGCTGGTAATAGCGAAAGTTAATCCACACATAAAAATCACTTGAAGTAGTAGCATGTGTATGGACTACAATTGAGTTAAAAGCGAGCGAAGACAACAAAAAAACCACTCTGAAAATTACCTGTCTAATCAGCTCATTAAATACAATATTGTAAATATTCTGCTCCTTCTTGATCAGATTCAGCAAATTATGCATCTGTGCATTGAAAAACAAATTGAAAGGCAAATGTGAATATTTCAGTCATGAATATAATGAGAATTATGCAATTACAAATTGTACTTTTAACTCACTATGTATTACACACAAAAATGAATCATTTAAAAGGTATGATCATCATCACGTGCCATGCAGATAAGCGATCGATCACTATGTATTACACACAAAAATGAATCATTTAAAAGGTATGATCATCATCACGTGCCATGCAGATAAGCGATCGATCACTATGTATTACATACAAAAATGAATCATTTAAAAGGTATGATCATCATCACGTGCCATGCAGATAAGCGATCGATCACTATGTATTACATACAAAAATGAATCATTTAAAAGGTATGATCATCATCACGTGCCATGCAGATAAGCAATCGATCACTATGTATTACATACAAAAATGAATCATTTAAAAGGTATGATCATCATCACGTGCCATGCAGATAAGCGATCGACCACTATGTATTACACACAAAAATGAATCATTTAAAAGGTATGATCATCATCACGTGCCATGCAGATAAGCGATCGATCACTATGTATTACACACAAAAATGAATCATTTAAAAGGTATGATCATCATCACGTGCCATGCAGATAAGCGATCGATCACTATGTATTACACACAAAAATGAATCATTTAAAAGGTATGATCATCATCACGTGCCATGCAGATAAGCGATCGATCACTATGTATTACACACAAAAATGAATCATTAAAAGGTATGATCATCATCACGTGCCATGCAGATAAGCGATCGATCACTATGTATTACACACAAAAATGAATCATTTAAAAGGTATGATCATCATCACGTGCCATGCAGATAAGCGATCGATCACTATGTATTACACACAAAAATGAATCATTTAAAAGGTATGATCATCATCACGTGCCATGCAGATAAGCGATCGATCACTATGTATTACACACAAAAATGAATCATTTAAAAGGTATGATCATCATCACGTGCCATGCAGATAAGCATGTTTGGCCATCTCACACGATCACCAGAGTTGTGGTTCAGCTCCATGTACTTGTCTCGACCATGCAGCATGGCCAAGCCATCCAGATATGTAACTTCTCTGCCTTCCCCTTGTTCTTTTTCCCTCACTTTTGTCAGTTGTCATCAAGTTCTTTAATTTCTTTCTTCTCATAAAGTGTCCAAAAATAGTGACTGTCTATGTCTCACTTTTGTAATCAGTTTACGGTTTTCATCTGCTTCTTGTAGGACTTGATCTTTTGTTTTTCTGTCTGTTCGTGATATTCTTTGCATTTTTCTCAGAAACAACATATCCACTGCCATTAGATGTTTTCCAGCTTGTCTACTTATTGTCCACATCTCACATCCATACAAAAGTACAGGTTCTGAAAAGTATAACTTAGAGAACCAAGAAACAAAGAGTGTATGAACATTTCTAGCCACAATTTCTGGCTACTAGTTCTTGTACTTCTGCCTTTCATCTCCCAATGAAACACAGCCCCTCAACTAGCTCATGCCAAGTCCTTTGTAGACTTTTTCATGATTGGCTGGATTTTGCTGCTAAAGTTTTCTACAGGATGAGATAGCCAAGTCACACACCAACCCTCCTTAACTGCCTCTTATAACATGTTTAGTAGGTTATAGTGTTACTGTTCTTTATTCCCTTATTAGCCTGGTAAAACATTGGTATGTCTTCTGATTACTTACCAAAATACTGGCTCTCTATTGTTAAGAGTTAAAATAATAACTCAGTGAAAGAGTGGGAGCTAAAGTAGAAGTTTGGATAGAGTGGGTTAATACAGCAACTGGATGACACTGAAGGGGTTAAGAAATGCATATCATGTAAGGGGTAAAACATAAATACTCCCCCGATGTGTCTCCACCTTGCCGTGGTGGGGGAGCTTGTGTGTCCCATTGACCCCATGTGCTTGCCGATGGATGAAAACTACATATCGGACAGCTTATGGGATAGGGGCCAGACTAAGATGCTCTGCAGGCAGACTGAGCATAGCAGTCAAAAGTTTAAATCAGGCGCATAAAGGCAGAAATTCTTGGTCTGGACAGATACTCTAAGGCTCTCTGTCGAGGGTTGAGGCTGAACGCCTCTAAGCCACAAACCCTCAGATGTGAGAGCCGGGCCAATACCCACCTACCGAAAATAGAGGTAAGATACTGAGCACGCTACATGCCCAGTTCTGATACTTGTTCGAAGGCTCTCAGCTGGGGGATAGGAGGGATTCCCGGATGAGAGGGCCTGGCCGTTTCTCGTTCACTGCTGCATGGAGGTAAGGTGCTGAGCCGGCAGCACATGTAGCCTACCTCGTGAGCGAGTACTAAAAGGCAGAAAAGTGCCCCAGTCAAATGAAATGGTTACGAAAACTGTCTGTATCTAACTCATAGAGAGTGTAGATGTCATCATCTTACTCTTATCTAAATAATGGTTCGGGTTCATACAGGCAACAATACACTGTTCGCTAGGATATAGAACATTTATTGTATTGAGTGTACAGTTGGCGCAGTGGGTAAACAGACCCGCGCTCTCTTATATTACATATCACAGATAGTTAAACATCCAACATATAGTTGTCATACAACAATCTAGCACACTATCTAGCCTAAGTATATCTATGAATATCTATGAGTCCCTCTCAGGCAGGCCTTGTTGTCTCTCTCCAGTCCGTTTGTCCTCTGCCGGTCTCCGCGTGTCCTAACTCGACACGGGCGGTAACTCTGTCCGAGTTCCTCGTGGACCCCGCATTAGGCGGGCCACATCAGTGTCCACGGAATCATGGACTTGGTGACCAGCTCTTTCGAGAAGGTTCTAGATTACTCGGGTCCTGCGCGACTCAGTGGTATCCCTTGGGCTGGAGTTGCAGCCCTCTACTATATATGAAAGTGAGGCGGTGACAGGATCCCCCCTCCCCCCTGACATGATTTGTTGTTGGGTAATTAGATCCGTTCTAATTCTGTCACCGAATCACATAAAGTTGGTGTTTGTAGTTTGGTGGATAGTAACCTGGTAACCTACCTACTAGCACTAAAAACTCATGTATTCTACCATACAACACTTCTCTGATTTGGTGCAGAGATCCCTGTCTCTCGTGTGCTTAAATGTGCTTATCAGACCGAAGTTACGTGGCGTTTAGTAGTTGTATTTACAACTCGCCCTTCTCATAGTACCCGAAATGGTACCCAGACAAATAACCCCCATATAAAAGAGGGTTAACAAGACCGAAGTCTTGGCTAAATAAGTACACCTTCAAATCTTGATCTGTGTGTGTATTTCTATACACTTTTACTCCCGTATGTTATATAATGCTAAATATGTAGTTACCTTGTTCTTTTATCCCCCTCAGACTACATGTGTACTTGTTGGCTTGTTAGTGTGTTAACTAATAAGTTGATGTTTCTAATAAAGTGACTGTATTTTAAATTGATAGTGTTGAGTTTTGAGGTTTGTGTAACGTGCGTGCTGAATGTTGTGGTGTAATTCCAAGCGTCACGAGTTGGGATAACCTCAATCATGTAATACTGCACTGTGTGCAATACCTGACTAGGCATTCCAAGTAGTGGTGCTTAGATGTATCCTAACTGCTAAACTAAGTATATTACAATAACTACTAAATTAAACTCACTACTAAACTAAGTTCTATACATGTATTGACAAATTAGACAAGTCATGCACATTTACATGGAAGACGCAGACAAATTACAATGAATACGTTTTTGCGTACAATTTGTCCGCCAAGTGTATCGTTCTCTCATTTAATCCTTTCACGCAGTCATTCACTCATCTGTCATTCAAAATAGTAATTGGCTAAAATATATACTTAAAGTTGAGGTAAGCGTTATTGCCCTTAGAAAAAATGGGCTAGGCGATATTTGCCCTTTAAGAAAATACGTACTTTTTGTACGATGAATGAAAAATAGATTATAATTTAACTAGAGACACTTGTATAGGATGGTTATTTAGCCTATTAATGGTACCGTCTGTAATATTAAAGTAGAATATGTACAAGTTATAGGTTAACACAATTTATATACATCATTAATGGAAATATAATACATATTTAATAGTAAACTAATTAATTACATAACTCCAACGATGATGTGCGCGTTGACGTCCCTTCGTTCGTGTGTTATGCCATGAATGTTAAAGTTAGTATGGCTGTCTCTTGAGTGTTGTCGTCGATGTTGTTCTGTTTCGGCTGTTTGCCAAAGTTTTGTAGCAACAGCAAGTATGGATTGCTCTCACTGTCCCGTATGAAATACTACAGTGTTCAGAGATAGTTCACTGGTTGATATTATTGGTTGAAATAAACACAGTTACTGTTTCTTGCTGGAATCGTTCTAGAGCTTAGGCATTTGATGGTATAGTTCTTACAATATAGCTCTTCACGTATGTTTATGGGTGTCGTAATTCACCTAATCACTGAGAGTACTCTAGCATGTGTAGAGTCACACTGTTATATGTAACGGACTAAAAGTATCACAGTTTATAGTGTGGCTACTGGCCAATGTGATAAGAGTCATTCTACTGGCGCATTTGTCTGCCGTGATAAAAGGTCAGCCACTATGTTATTGGTGCCCTTGATATGGCGAATTTCGAAGTCAAAGTCCTGAAGTAGAAGACACCATCTTTGTAACCTGTTGTTTTGGGCGACCCATGGTTAAGGACTAATAACGGCGAACTGTCTGTGAGGACCACAAAGTGGCTTCCCAAGAGGAACTTAGATAATCTCAATATACAGAACAATAGGCTCAAACACTCCAATTCTACTGTGGCATAACGAGTCTCAGCCTTCTTTAGTTTGCGGCTCACGTAGAGAATCGGGTGTCGTACGCCATCCACTTCCTGCATTAAACATCCTCCTATTGCGATAGCGCTCGCATCTGTGGTCAAAATAAAGGGTAAATTTATGTTGGGTAATCGTAAGACTGGTGGATTAGAAAAATATGTTTCAACCTACGCATTGCATCATCTAAGCTGGTACTTTTACAAATTTTTGATGGATGATCTTTAGTTAACATATCAGAAAAGACTGAGGTGAGTTCTGCCCAATGTGGAATGAATTTAGAATAATAGTTAATCAGACCTAGTAAACTTCTAATCTGCCTTCTTTGTGGTAGGCACTTCTACATTAAGGATCTTGGAAACAATTTTATCATCAGTCAACAATTTTCCTTCAGAAATTCTATGACCAAGGAAGTCTATTTGTGTATAGCCTATTTCAACCTTGGAAAGTTTGATAGTAAGTCCAAAAAGAGAGATTTGGTTGAAGACTTGTTTTAGGGTGAGTAAGTGAGAAGTCATATCAGAAGAATGGACGCATATATCATCAATATAAGCAACTACATCATTAATTCCGTGTAATACAATCTTGTTAGTCTCACAAATGTGGCCGGTGCGTTCTTCAGGCCAAAAGGAAGATATAGCCATTCGTATAAACCGAGAGGTGTTGCGAATGCTGTTATATGTCTACAAGAAGGGTGTAGTGGAACTTGCCAATATCCTTTTGCTAAATCTGTCTTAGAAAATAAGGATGATTGAGCCATATCTAAAATAAGATCTTCACAACTGTTCATAGGCTCTGCATCCGTTGTTGTTCTGGTATTTAATATTCTATAGTCGATGCACAAGCGGATTGTCTGGTCTTTCTTTTTCACCAAGACAATCGGTGAAGAATATTGAGACATAGATTTTTGAATAATGCCATTCTTCTCTAAATCTAAAATTTCTTTATCTAAATTAGATCTGTAATGGAGAGGAATAGAATATGGTCTACATTTGACCGGTCTCAGATCTGTTAGCACAATTGAATGTGTTATTCTATCAGTGCGTCCAGGTTTGTTGGAAAAGATCGTCTTATAGTCGTCTAGGAGCGTCAAAATGTCCTGTCGCTGTTGTTGTGTCAAAGTGTCAGAGATATGTATGTACTTTATACTTCCGTCGTCAGTCATAATTGGCACAGGGATTTCAGTATTGTCCATGTCTGTCTGATTTATCACAGATGCTACAGTTTGTAAATTGTCTTCAATGTCATTGTCGTCGTCAGAGTGTGTCGTTAACGATGCTTCGTTTGTCGAGGTGTCATTCCGTTGGGAAATTGTCGTTTCGTCTCCGTCAACAGTTTGTTGCGTCTGTTCATTTGTCTCATTGTCCTGTCTAGCATAGTATGGTTTCAACATATTTACATGGAATAATTTCAACTTTCCATTTACAGAGAATGTAGTAGGGTTATTCCCCTTGACCAGTTTATGACATATATCACAAGATGTACAAAATGTTTTAATGTCTTGGTCGAACTTGGGCCAATAAAACCGGGTCAGGACAATTGCCCTGGTCATTTCGTATCCCATATGACCTCCAAAAGGGGAGTCATGGGCTATTTTTAGAACTTTGTCTCGATGTGCTTGTGGTAAAACAATTTGTTGTATCGTGGTCTGGTTTGTTGTGTAAAATCTCGTTAAGATGTTGTTCCGTGTGTTGTGCGGTGACAGTAGACAAAAGTGGAAAAACATCTCAATAACATGAAATGGAAAGCACGGCTAGCGAATCCATTGCGTGGTCCAAAGTCAAAAGCAAAATCTTACAGAGTGGAAGTCGCCCGCAGTCTGACCGTTCCTGGTGTGTGCTTGAGCGACCAGTGGCAAGCGAGATGCCGAACACATGGAAGTGAGGAACTAAAGCAGCCATGAGCAGGACGTGGCAACTCTTCGGGTGAGCACAGTCTCAGAGCAATATGTGCCAGCTCTGCAATTATGGAAGCCTCCTTAGATAGTGAGGGAATGCCCATGGTCTGCCCCTGCCTTCCCTTGAGGATTGACCATGATGTCGTTGACCGTTCTATCTTGACCAGCTGAGATGTGGGCGACATCACAACAATACGTCTAACGTGCCTCGAAACCTGAGGAAGGCTAACCTCATTAAAAAATGCCTGCCGAAGCCGGAAGTGCCGTCCTATGGGTGGCAAAAAAAAATAAAATTGGCACTACGCATTTACGTCTGAGTGAAATGTCTCATCCGAATGTCTCTCATGCTAAGAACAGCTCTGACTACCTAGTTTCCGTATGCCGCTCTTGTTCGGAATAGCTCTAACAAGGTAGTTTCCGAATGTCCATCGAGCCTGGAACAGCTCTGACGGGCACAACGAGAAGCACATGTCCGAGCCGAAAACTCGCTGAGTGGATACCGTCTGCAGACCTGTCTGGTTTGTGCGGGAACGGCCCGGGGCAAACGAAATGCCCAATATATTGAAGTGGGGAATTAAAGCAGCCATGAGCAGGATGTGACGATTCCCTCGGTGAGCCCAGCACCAGAGCGCTTTGGGTTGGCTCTGCAATTATGGAAGCCACACAGGATGGCGGAAAATGCTATGGACTGTCCCTGCCTTCCTTTGAGGGATGACCGCGAAGTCTTCGACTGTTCCAACTTGACCAGCTGGGAGGTGGATGGTACCACAAAAGTGAGAGTCTCCTAGGAATGCTAACCTGGTCAAAAATGCACGCAAAAGCCATATGCGTTGACCTAAGGGTTTCGACCCAAAGGTGCCTAACACACACCGCAATCACATTTGAAAAAACACTCCGGATGAACGCAAAGAAGAAGAAGAAACATAAATGTATAATGAGTTTTCAGCTTATAAAGAGTTAACTCCTATGCCATTGTTAAATTAACCTACTCCAGGAGCTGTAGTTGCATAGATGCTCATCTGGCAACCTAGTAACTATGGGTTCAAATCTTCATTGGGACAGGTTCCCATTTATCTAGAAATGTCTTAAGAAGTAAAGTCAACTAGCATGATACTGACCACGTCACCCACTAAGTGCTGATTAGTCTATAAAAGCATGGGTTTAGCACCATATGCCAAATGTGACTTGAGGTATGTAACAGGGTTCTTTATTTACTTACTGTTCTGGGTTACCACTAGAACTGCTTCTGTTCTATTGATTTGTTATTTTGACCCACTACATCCTAATTGGCGATATATGAAGCCCATAAATGGGCCTTCTCCTGCTGTTTATGCTTCACCTTTACACTGCAAGGTATAAGAAGAACAAGATGAGATGTGATGATATCCTCTTGATACTTTAACTCCTTTTACCAGACAGTTATTACTGTAAAATAAACGTGTCTGTGGGACTGTAAGAGTTAACTCAGAAAGTCATTCACTATTAGAATTAGTATGGCAAAAATGGTTAAAGCCATACCATTAAGACATTATGGAAATTGTATTAAGTAAAAAGAAAATAAAAAGAACAATTCTGATTCAAAAATCCTGTGGGTTATAATCTATGTTTTCATGCAGCAGATCATTTGCAGAACATTAAATCCTGTGGGTTATAATCCATGCCTTCATGCAGCAGATCATTTGAAAAACATTAAATCCTGTGGGTTATAATCCATGCCTTCATGCAGCAGATCATTTGAGAAACATTAAATCCTGTGGGTTATAATCCATGCCTTCATGCAGCAGATCATTTGAAAAACATTAAATCCTGTGGGTTATAATCCATGCCTTCATGCAGCAGATCATTTGAAAAACATTAAATCCTGTGGGTTATAATCCATGCCTTCATGCAGCAGATCATTTGTAGAACATTAAATCCTGTGGGTTATAATCTATGTTTTCATGCAGTAGATTAATTGCAGAACATTGCTTTCACCACTGTCCGCCAGAAAGATTTTTGCCAGGTCCCGGCTTCATGCATTTTCATGCTTACTGTGTCTTTAATGTCCTGTGTCCACCTTAGTGCTGATTGAACTCTGCACCTTCTGCCCTATGGTGTTCCATGGTCTGGCATTGACTCACAAGAGAAAGGCAGATAGAGGCGCAAGTGCCATCACTGACAACCCTCCAAACTTTTAGCAGCCGTTGAACCGGCTGTGGCACTCTGCCTGCAGAAATAGCATGCCACGAAAACCAAAACAATGCAGTGGAGAAGTCCCAGGGATCCAAACCAGAACAGCCCAGGTGAGTGTGCCAAATTCCATTGGCCACTTTTGTGGATACACCAATTTACCTCTTCAAAGTCCTTTTCAACTTTCTCTCACAGCACTTGTCTGCTATCGAACTCGTGCCAGTATTTCGTCTTAGATGGAGTTTACCACCCACTTTGGGCTGCCTTTCCAAACAACCTGACTCTTGAGACACTCATGGCCGCACAGAGAGGCACCTGCAAAGGCTTTACACCCTCTGTGGGATTAAATAAAAATATTTAATTAAAATAAACACCCACCAGTTAAAGAGTTAATTAATTGAGCCAATACATGCACTACCTGGGTTGGTCCGTTCAATTCATCCTTTCCTAAGTCATTAACTCCAGCCCGGTCCATCATATTTTCAAATGCATTTCTCAGCTTAATCACTTCAAACCGACTTGTTGGATTCCTATTTGAGAAAAAATAGAAATGTGGATTAAGAGCTGAAATGAAACAGACATAAAAATTCAAAGCTAATTATGAAAACATAGATGAATGTAAGTCTTCTGGTGAATTTTTAATGAAGGAAAACTCAGGCAGTCCAATCCATCCCAGCGCTTTAAAGTGGCAAAGACATTTCTAAAACAAGCCATAGAAATGAGTTGAAGAAAGCCAAATGAAGATTACAGCATGTCAATATCAACAAGACACATTAGACAGAAAACAGCAGGCCAGGATTTTGTGACTCAGAAATGCGTATGGTAAGCACACTTTCACCAAGTGAGTCTCAAAGATACTGCCACTGGCAACTATGAAGCACCAATGACCATCCTTCAAGTCTGCTCAAAATGTACTAACTATAGGATGGACATCTGGCCTATAGGAACAAACCTATAAGAGAGACAGGTGAAAATCTCATATATACAGCTTTGTTCATGATCCTTGCTGGAATAGACACATAAAATGTTCATTATTTTTCCTGGGTGTGTTAATCAGGGGGTTTTTTCCCAAAAAAA
>JACEFZ010015485.1:0-147500 GCA_014155875.1 Cepaea nemoralis
TGCTCACCCTGTAGGCAAATTCTAGGAAACGCCTCTGTTTTCTGTCGAATAGACGCGTGCATATCTTATTATGTAATCACGTCCTATAGCATATCTTTTTATTTAGTCACATCTATGGCTTGCTGTCGAAGATATACGTGCATATCTTACTACGTAATCACAATCTAATGCGTTCTGTCGAATAGACGCGTGCATATCTTACTACGTATCACATCTATGCGTTCTCTGTCGAATAGACGCGTGCATATCTTATTATGTAATCACGTCTATGGCGTTCTGTCGAATAGCCGCGGGCATTCTTTTTATTTAATCGCATCTATAGCGTTCTGTCTAATAGACGCGTGCATATCTTATTACGTAATCATGTCTATGGTGTTCTTTGCGCTAGCATTTGTTAGTCTTAACTTTATTCATTCATCATGTGCCGTGCCGATGAGTGTGGGAGGTCATAATTGGCCATCTCACTCGATCATCAGAGTCATGGATCAGCTCCGTGTTCTTGTCTCGACCATACCACGTGGCCAAGCCATCCAGGTATTTAATTTTCTGCATTCCCCTTGTTCTCTTCACCTCGATCTTGCCAGTTGTTATCAAGTTCTCCAATTTATTTCTTCTCGTAACGTAACCAACAACTTTTGACTTCTTTACGTCTATTTTCTCTATTCAATGTACGATTTTCATTTGTTTCTTGTAGGACTTGGTCACTGGTTTTTCTGTCTGTCCATGGTATTCTTTGCATTTTCCTCAGAAACAACATTTCCACAGCCATCAGATGTTTTGCAGCTTATCTGCTCATTGTCCACGCTTCACATCCATACAAAAGTACAGGTTCTATGTAGCACCTCAACACTCTTTTTTCTCGTTGCAATTGACATGTTTTATTGGTCAGAGTGTGTTGTTCATCTTGCAAAAGGCTACCTTTGCCATGACGATTCTTATTCTAATCTCTTCAAGGCATCTCCCATCAGATGTTATGACTGTTCCGAGATAATTGTACCAATTCACTTCTTTAAGAATATTCCCATCTACTTGTATATTACATTGCAGTGTATCCTCTTGCCGGCTTCCTGTGCCTAGAGTTAGCGACTTTTCTCCGTAATCTCGTATACTCTCGAAGTAAACGTGACGACGGTTAGAATCAGCAGTGGTTCGAATCGCGTCGGTAACTTGACGGGGTATGTGAGGCTGCCGCTCAGAAAGCAATGTCAAACTACTAAGCGTAATCTTGCCATTAAATCAATAATCAGCTGAAAGATGCTGATGTTGACAGCGATGTCCTGTAAAGGATATGCAAACATTTTAAACATGTCCTTCTTCCTAGTGACGACCATAATCTGTGTCTTCTTACAATTTAATTCTAACCCTAGTTGTTCACTGTGTGCAACAACAGCATCTACTAAATGTTGCAGATCCTGCTCATTGTCTGCAGTCAATACTGTATCATCCGCATATCTAATGTTATTGATGTTACGTCCCCCAATGATGATTCCTTTCATATTTTCTACATTTCTGAAAATAATTTCACCGTACAGGGAAAACAGATCTGGAGACATTACCCTTCCTTGTCTCACACCTCTTTTAATAGGCTGATATTGTCCCACTGCATTATCAATCCTTCTGACAGCGTGTTGTTTCCAATATATGTTTTCTACAAGTCTTAGGTCTTTCCCATCAATGTGTAGATCTTCAAGCATCTTTATCATGTTGACATGTCTCACTTTATCGAAAGCCTTTGTGTAGTCAATAAAGCAAAAATGTATGTCTTTGTTTACTTCTATAGAACGTTCAGAAGAGAATCTTCTCTGGAGAATCTTTCTGGGGTGGGCCATCGTGTTATCATTCATCAGGTTTATTGCCCTGTTAGCAACAAGTTTGTTTGGAAGATGGTTCACAATGAAATCTTCGACGTCTGCCAACTTGCTGCAAATTTCTTTAATCCTGGCAGTTGAAACGGTCACTGGCTCGTCATCATCGTTCGACTATTCCTCCTTTAACGTCTTTAGCTGTTCATTCTGAAGATCAGTAAGCTCATCTGTAGGGAGCTCTCCACTGTGGTCCTCAATCAGCTCCTCCAAGTCGTTGCCATCGACTTCCAGGCCCATTTTATTGCCCAAGGGCACAATCTCATCCACTAAATTGGCACATAACTGCAGAGTTAGCCTGTCCTTCATTGGTTTGTGCCCCGGTAGTGCTTTCTCCTAGGTTATAAAAGTCCACTTTGGCATTTTCTTCCAGAAGAGACCCGTTTCATCGCAATTAAAGACTTGTTGTGGAACGTAGTCTTCCTCTTTGATGATCTTATCAAATTCCACATTGAACGCTTCTGCTTCTTTCTCGTTAGAACTTGCAGCTTCTCGGTGGTGCCTAATTACACTGTAAATGCCACGTCTGTTTTTTACTTTTCAAACCAACCTCTGCTGGTTTTAAGATCTTCAGTCTCAGCACTTGTAACAAGCAATTTCGACAATAAATCACTGTGCAACAGCTTCGCCTTTTCACATATTATTGCCTCACTAACACTGTCTCCTGCAAGTTGCTTGTCATTGATTCAGATCAAGAGAAGATGATCAACTTTCTCTAAGATTTGAGGTCTTTGCTTCTGCAGCATTTTTACGCCTCTAGCCATATCGACAGATTTAAGTAACTCTTTGTTCTTTATGATGGTGGAGGTAGTTAATTTTGCCATGCTGTAATCATTTGCGATGTCACACACACGAACGCCATGTTCATGTTTCATGATTATTTCCTTCTTTACCTCCACCGTTATACGTTTCTACTTCCTAGCAGCACCATTACCGTTCTTCGAACTCATAATTGATGGGGTTAATAAGGAAAATAATGAAAGAGATAAACTGAACACAGTGCCACTACTAAGAAACCTTTTACTGCTGTGTAGTAAGGCCAATTAAAGTGAGGCTGCGCACGCGTGCAAAACTAGGCTACTAGGCTAGCGCTTAGCGATGTTAGTACTGCGTGGCCTTCGTTTGTACTGTACGCGATGGTTTATCTCCAACGTTACACCTCTCTCTCTCTCTCTCTTTCTTTCTCTCTCTCTCTCTCTCTCTCTCTCCTCTCCCTCTCTCTCTCTCTCTCCTCTCTCTCTCTCTCTCTCTCTCTCTCTCTCTCTCTCTCTCTCTCTGTAAGCTGTTTGTCTCTTTTTTTATTGTTGTGTATAATGTTCTAGTTTCATCAGCCTCTTTAAGGCATTCGTCGTTAGTTACTTTGGCAGTCCAAGGAATTCGCAACATTCGTCTAAGGAACCACATCTCTGTTGCTTCCAATCTCTTCCTAGTTTGTTCATTAAAATTCCAAGATTCACAGCCATACAGTAAAACAGGTTCTATATAACACCTCAGCGCTCTCTTTCTTATATTCAATGATAGCGACTTATTGCATAAAATATTCTTCATTTTTTAAAGTTTAGCCTTTGCTTGCCCTATTCAGCTCTTGAACTCTGTTGTGCGTCTTCCATCTGATGTTATAAATGTCCCTAGATATTTAAAACTATCCACTTGGTGAAGAATTTTCCCTTCTGTCTCTATTTCACATGTGGGTGTCACCTGTTTCTTTGATACCACCATTGTTACTGTTTTCTTGATATTCAAGGAGAGTCCTTTCTTTGCACTCTTACTACAATGTCCAACAATTGTTGTAGACCTGTTGCATTATCCGCTATCAATTCTGTGTCATGTGCATAGCGTATATTATTTATATTATAACCTCCAATATTATTCCTGGCTTTTCTTTGATCTCTCTCATTATTACTTCGCTATAGAGAGAGAAGAGATCTGGTGACAAAACACATCCCTGTCTTACTCCCAACTTTATATGTTCATAATTTCCTTCTTTATTTCCCATTTTATTTGCTGCTGTTTGGTTCTAGTAAATTGTGTGTGTGTGTGTGTGTGTGTGTGTGTGTGTGTGTGTGTGTGTGTGTGTGTGTGTGTGTGTGTGTGTGTGTGTGTGTGTGTGTGTGTGTGTGAGAGAGAGAGAGAGAGAGAGTGTGTGTGTGTTTTTTTTTGGTTTTTTGTTTGTTTGTTTGTTTGTCCATCAAGAATGGTGATGGCCATTCATTTCTTCCAGTGGGGTTGAAAGTATGGAGCCCTGAGTTCTAATATGGCTGATAAGGCCTATTTTGGCACGACATGTTCTTTATCAATGTGGGCAAAGAATGCTTGACGTTCCAGGAGAAGAATCTCCTGCAGTGGTTTTTCTGTTCAGCCTTTTCTTCACAGCTCTTGCAGTCCTGGCTGCTTCACAAGTGACTGCAACCTTGGGTAATGAAGTACGAAACGAATTTCGGTCTTTGGCAGCAGTCTCCCAGGTGTCATGATGAATTTCAAAAGCTTCCAGTGAGATTTTCAGAGGGTCTTTAAAGCGTTTCCTCTGGCCGCATTGGGAGCGTTTACCACAACGCAGTTCGCCGTTAAAAATAGTTTAGGGAGCTTGTGATCTGGGATAGTAGTTAAGTGACCAGCCATTAGTAGAGTATGGATACTGGGCATGGACGCTCTTTCTAGGACTTCAGTGTCTGGGATCTTGTCTTGCCATTTAATCTTCAATAGCTTCTTAAGGCAGACTGCGTGGAAGTGGTTTAATTTCCTAGCGTGTCGCTGATAAACAGTCCAGGTGTCACAAGCATATAGCAGTATGGATAATACAACTGTTTTGTAGACTTGCAGCTTTGTTCGCAGGCTTATTCCATTTCTGACCCATACATTCTTGTACAGTCTGCCAAAGGCCGCGCTGGCCTTGGAGATTCTTTCATTCACCTCGTCATCAATTGTGGCAGCTTATGACACAGTGCTGCCAAGATAGGTGAATTTGTCCACAACACTTAGTCTTTGACCATTCACTTTGATATTCGGCACGGTGTGATTATTCCCTGGAGCTGGCTGGTACATAACTACAGTCTTCTCCAAGTTGATATTGAGCCCAAAGTTGGCACAGGCATATGAGAAAGCTGAAACATTGTGTTGCATGTCTGCCTCTGAGTTGGCATATAGAGCGCAATCATCAGCAAACAGGAGCTCTCTGACGGTGTCGCTGTTAGTTTTGGTCTTAGCTTTCAGCCTTCTGAGATTGAACAACTTTCCATCCATGCGGTAGTTGATGTCTATTCCAATGTCGTTATTCTCGAAGGCATTCGTCAGCATAGCTGAAAACATGAGGCTGAACAGTGTTGGTGCCAGGACACATCCTTGCTTCACTCCATTGGTGACAGGAAAGGGCTCAGACAGTTCACCATTTTCCTGTACTCTAGCCTTCATACCATCATGAAATAGCCGCACTATTTGGACAAACTCTCGTGGACAGCCATATTTCGCCACAATCTTCCACAGTCCTTCTCTGCTGACTGTATCAAAAGCCTTGGTAAGGTCAATGAAAGTGGAGAACATTTCGGAGTTCTATTCCTGACATTTCTGACATTTCTCGTGCTGCTGCTTTGCAGCGAAAATCATTTCAACAGTTCCTCGTTCTTTTCTGAAGCCACATTGACTCTCAGGAAGAAGACCTTGATCGAGATGGGCCCTGGCACGATTGAGAAGCATTCTGGCGAGTATCTTCCTTGCAACTGAGAGCAAGGAAATGCCTCGGTGGTTGTCACAGGATTGGCGGTTTCCTTTACGTTTGTAAAGGTGGACAATTGACGCGTCCTTGAAATCTTTAACATGGTTTCTTTCACCCATATGTTTGTAAAGTCGCGGTGAAGCTGCTCTATTAGGACCGGCCCACCTGCCTTGTATATCTCTGCTGGGATGGAGTCAGGACCTGGCGTTTCCGCTGGAAAATTGCTGGATGGCTTTGTTTACTTCCACTATGGTTCGCAGGTCATCAAGTGTATCATTGATGGGAACTTGAGGAAGTCAGTTGATGGTTTCATCATCGAAGAAGGAAGTTGCATTTAAGATGTTGCTGAAATGCTCTGCCTAGCGTTGAAGGATTTCTTTCTAATCGGTGACCAATGTTCCCCCATCTGCACTGAGGAGGGGAACTATGCCTGGTGATGTAGGACCATAGACCGCTTTCAGTGAGTAGTTTAAGTTCTTCATATCACGTCTGTCAGCAAAGCCCTGAATTTCATCAGCTTTGCTGCTCAGCCAGGAGTCCCGCATGTGCTGAAGATTCTGCTGCACTACTCTCTGAATGTTCTTGAAGGCATTTTTTTTTTTTTTTTTTTTAATGTTGACTTCTGATCATTCAAATGTGCGTTGAGAAGAAGATGTTTCTCAGCCAGCAATTGGTTGATATCTTCGGAATTTTCATCAAACCAGTCTGTATGCTTTCGGGGGGCTGGACCCAGGATTTCCATAGCAGTGTTGTAATGATGCCTTTGAAGAGATTAGAACAAGAATCGCCATTGCGAAAGTAGCCTTTAGCAAGATGAAAAACATTCTGACCAATGAAATGATGTCAATTGAAACGAGGAAAAAGAGTGCTGAGGGGATACATAGAGCCTGTTCTTTTGTATGGATGTGAAACTTGGACAATGTGCAGTCAAGCTGAAAGCCATCTGATGGCTGCAGAAATGTGGTTTCTGAGGAAGATGCAAAGAATACCATGGACAGATAGAAAAACCAATGACCAAGTACTACAAGAGACAAATGAAAGTCGTAGATTGATTGGAGAAATTAGACGTAGACAGTCAAAATTTTTTGGACATGTTATGAGAAGAAATGGACTGGAGAACTTAGTGACAGCTGGCAAGATCGAAGGGAACAGACCAAGAGGAAGACCGATAGGAAAATACCTGGATGGCTTGGCCACATGGCATGGACGAGACAGGAACACTGAGCTGATCCACGACTCTGGTGATCGAGTGAAATGGCGAATCATGACCGCCCACGCTTTCCGGCATGGCACATGATTGATTGATTGATTGTTGTAATGATATCCTTTAGGACTCTCGACTCTGTTTCCGCATCCTGTTTAGCTTCAGCATTGGGCTTGAGGCGGTCTTCCAGCATATTTTCAAACGACAGCTGCATTTATGTGCTTTTTAGGCAGGCGACATTTAATGAGTTATTTTTGTTGTTGTTGTTGTTGTTGCATTTGTACCCCTTGAGGACGCCGTGGCGGTTTGATGTGTTTGTTTATTTTCGAGATTATGAGACGATGGTCTGTCCAACATTCGGCACCACACATGGATTTTGTCACCCGAACGTCTTGTCTGACACTTCCCCTGACGATGACATAGTCTCCTTTGTTTGTCTCCTTTGGGAACAGATGTTAATACATTGTGCAGGTCCTCACAGAACTTGGTCTTGACGTCATCTTCATTGGTCATGGTTGGTGCGTAGACACTCACGATGGTTGCATGCTTCCTTCCACTCAGCAGGGGCAACTTAATGGTCATAAGCCTGTCGTTTATAGCCTTCGGAAATCCAGCTAATTTGCCAACCAGGGCCGACATAATGGCAACTCCCACACCGGACTGGCGTCTTTCCTCGCTTTTCCTTTCACTCCAGAAGAATGTGTAGCCGGCACCTACTTCACAGATTGGCCTTCTGCAAGTCGTGACTCACTCAAGGCTACATTGTGGATGTAGTACCTGCCCAGCTCTCTCCCAATCAGTGCTGTTCGTATGTCTGTATCCGACGCGCCGTCTCTATCAAGTAGGTTGCGTACATTCCAAGGGAATATGGTTTGCTCTTTTAGCTTTACCTGTTTTTACTTTGTATGTCGACCGCAGTATAGGGTACCCACCAACCGCAACTAGCTGGTTGGGTAATGATGAAGCAGACAATGTTTAGGGCACCTTTTATAGCCCTTTCCTCATGCTATGGAGGTGAGCAGTGTTTCCTATAGAGGGCTGCTCAATCGCTCAGGGGGCTGCCGAATCCCACTGCTGCTCGGGTCAGTAGAAGATGATCAAATAGCCTGAGCCGCCTGTGTGCAGGTCTGCGACTACGGCTGCCAGCGTACCCACGCCTGCCGCTTCGCCGCTTGACCATCGCCACAGGGCTTGAAGGTGATATATGAAGTTGGATGAAGAATGACTTGCGCAATGAATTGGATGGAAGTGTGGAAGAGTTGCGCAATTCGTCGACCTCACTCTCTCGCCTGAGCCCATCTGAGTCCAGTGGCAAGACAAGTCAAAACGACTGGAGACGATTACAGGTGCAGTGGATGCCGTGCTCATTACATTCCACAACGCTTTGCAGGTAAGCGCTGTTTTGCCCGTTGAATCAACAATGATTTCTGCAGAATACTGTCTTCACAATCTGAGTTCAACCTGCAGCAGATACAATATGAGTATAAACACAGCCAAAACTGAAGTAATGCAAGTTAGCAGATCGCCAGGCCCACTAAGTATACAGATAAATAACACACCTCTGAAACAAGTTAAAGAATTCAAATACCATGGAAGTATGATCACAGAAGATGGCAGATTGGACAGAGAAATTGAAATCAGATGTCAAAAAGCTAGTGCACTTACATATCAACTATCACCCTTACTGAAGCATCCAAACATACCCATGTCCGCAAAACGACAGATAATAAACAGCATATTCACACCAACCCTATGCTATCAATCTCAAACCTGGACTTTATCCAAATTACACCTTCGCAAAATCAACACCTGCGAAATGAGATGCCTGAGGAGAGCTGCCAACTTAACAATCCGAGACCGAGTAAGAAATGCTACTATCAGACAGACTGTGGGATCAACACCTTGTGCCACATTTATTGAAAGACAGAAGATCAAGTGGTTTGGCCATGTCGTTAGAATGCAACATCAGCAACTACCATCACTGGCCTTAAATCAAAGATCATCTGCGACGAGACCACGAGGACGTCCAAGAAGAAAATGGATTGACGACATCAGAGACATTGTACAACCACACGGAATGACACTATCCAGTGCCGTCCACCGGGCTCTGGAACGCAAATTATTCCTCCCCACGACGCTTGACGGCAGAAGTGGAAGATGATGATGATGATGATGACTGTCTTCACATGCTGGGTATATATATATATATATATATATATATATATATATATATATATATATATATATATATATATATATATATATATATATATATATATATATATATATAGGTGTCATTCAGTGACAGCGACATCGAACTTTGAGGAACATGAGGTGTCTCATGCACATGTGCAGCGCATAAACAAAATGGCGACTATATTTACGGAGTGTATAACCAAAGAGCAACGTGTTGTGCGATTTTCGTGGGCAAAATGACTGCCTGCAAAGGGCATTCATAAGGAAATACTTCCTGTTTATGCTGACTACCAGCCCGAATCAAAGCGTGCTTCAATGAAATGGAAACATCCTTCTTCGCCTTGTGTCAAAAAATTCAAGATTATGCCATCGGCAGGGAAGGTTATGGTGACAGTGTTCTGGGATTGTCAAGGAGGGCTTTTAACGAATTTCAAGAAGAAAGGTGACAATGTTAATTCTGAATTTTACTGTGAAGTTCTATCGATGCTTCATGATGCATTTCGAAGAAAACTTCCAGGACCGCTGACCAGAGGAGTGTTGCTTCTTCATGACAATGCCAAACCACATACGGCTCGATTAACTCAGGAGAAAATTAACCAACTAAGGTGGGAAGTTCTGGAGCATCCACTTTACAGCCCCGACTTAGCTCCTAACGATTTCCACCTTTTAGGTCCACAGAAAACCCATCTTGGTGGGAGACATTTCGCGAATGACACCGAAGTTGAATGTGAAGTGAAAATGTTGTTTGGAAAACAGAGCACGCAGTTCCACGCGGCCGGTTTGGGACGACTGATAAAACGATGGGATAAGTGCATCAATGTTTGTGGAAATTATGTTGAGAAATAAAGGGACAATATATGTATAACAATAAACTCATTTCAAGTTGTTATCATATTTAGTTATTTTTCTACAGCCATGTGTGATTTACTTATTGACTCCCCCCCCCCCCCGCGCGCGTGTGTGTGTGTGTATGTGTGTGTGGTCAACTATAGGTCATCCATTCATAGTGAATGCACACGTGGTGTACAGGCAGGAACTGTAACTGACCTAACTTAGAGATGTACTGTAGCACTACTTACTGGCATGTTAGAACGAAGTCCGTTAACGACTGGGTAAACAGCATGGTGTAACTGCGACGGTTAATCTCGTCGTGATAATGACATACCATCATTGACTCCATGTTGCATGACAGACTGGCTGGCAGCCACAGAACTTGTGGGGGAAAAAACATACATTGCGTAAAGATATTAGCATAGATACACAAACATAATGTGGCGGTGTAGTAACTGAGTGCTCTCTTCTCTATCATATTAGCATAGATACACAAACATAATGGGACAGTAGTAGTGACTGGGTGTTCTCTTCTCTATCATATTAGCATAGATACACAAACATAATGGGGCGGTGTAGTGACTGGGTGTTCTCTTCTCTATCATCATCATCATCATCATCATCATCATCATCATCATCATCATCATCATCATCATCATCATCATCATTATCATCATCATCATCATCATCATTATCATCATCATCATCACCAGCAGCAGCAGCGTCCAAGTTTACCGTCAAGCGTCGAAAGAAGGAATAATTAGCGCCTCAGTGCTAGATGGGTGGTACTGGATATTGTCATTCTGTGTTATTGAACAATGTCTTTGATGTCGTCAATCCATTTCCTTCTCGGGCGTCCCTTTGGTCTCATCGCAGATGATCTTTGATGTAAGGCCAATAAACGTGGCACAACATGTTGATCCCACTGTCTGTCTGTCTGATAACATTTCTTACTCGGTCTTGGATTGTTAAGTTGGCAGCTCTACTCGGGCATCTCATCTCAGAGGTGTTGATTTTGCGAAAGTGTGATTTGGACAATGTCCAAGTTTGAGATTTGTGTGAATATGCTGTTTATTATCTGTCGTTTTGCGGACATGGGTATATTTGGATGTTTCAGTAAGGGTGATAGTTGATATGTAAGTGCACTTGCTTTTTGACATTTAATTTCGATTCCTCTATCCAATCTGCCATCTTCTGTGATCATACTTCCAAGGTATTTGAATTCTTTAACTTGTTTCAGAGATGTGCTATTTGTCAATATATCAGTATACTTAGTGGAACAGGAGATCTGCTAACTTGCTTTACTTCGGTTTTCTCTATCAGAAGCAAATATTATCACTCATATGTTGTGGAGGTCAGTATGGCCGAATGGAGAAGAACGCTGGCTCATAAACATTCGGTGAGCTAATGCCGGTCAGTTGGACTACAATGTTGACTTCTCGTCCTTGAGGACGTAAATTACAAGTACCTCTGATGTAGGAGTGGGTTCGCCAAATGGCGAGGAACACTAGTAATAATCCACACGTAAAAAATCAATCCACTGTACTAGAAGATGTAGCACTTGTATGGACAACGCTTGGGTTCAAAGCGATGAAACGCCAAATAAATAAATAAATAAATAAATAAATAAATAAATAAATAAATAAAAAGAAATATGTTGTTTTTAGTCAGCATATAATAAAGTGGAATGTGAGAAATATGCATGAGGGAAAGCTTAAGGTAGTATGTGATGAGATTTAGAGATTAAATATTCAAATTTTAGTAATTAGTGAACATCGCTAGAGAGGCAAGGGACGTTTTATAAATGAAAATGGAAATGTGTTCATCTATTGTGGTAGAGACGTCGGAGGCCAGAGCAGATGTCGCATTTTGCTTAGGCAATACTAACGGTCTCCGGTTGCCGCCCTCCCTGGCGAAGAGGTTAACGGTGGGGGGCTGAGTGGTCTCGAGGTATGATGTCCGTCTCAAATGCTGGAGGTCCCGGGTTCAAGCCCTGGTGAGAGCCAGGATTTTTTTCACGTGGACTTCTAGTAACAAAATTACCCCTGATCTCTGGGTAGTGAGATCGGACGCCCGTGTGTATTTTTGCGCACATAAAAATTCCCTTGGCAGTTGGAAATCGTAAAAAAGTAGCCTAACGGCGCTGCCCGGGCAAAATTTCAAGTTAAAATCTACCCAAAGTATTTCAGGATCCTCGCCAGTGCTACGGAGTTTGTGCACTGAGCTGAGATTCTCCGGACTCAGGCTTGAGTTAGGAGTAAAACGGAGCACTTATGGGTTACACCCGTGTGCTGTGATGTTGATCCGTCGACTAAACTAAACTAAATAAGGGGTTAACGACTTTCTCCGTAATTCCGTATACCCACGTGAGGAACACAGCTGCGCAAGATTCGGCAGCGGATCGCGTCGCGTTGGTTACTTACGGGGTATGTGAGCCGGTCGTTCAGAAAACAATGACAAACTACTGAGCGTAATCTTGCCAAAACATCAACAGCAGCTGACAAATTGCTGGTGTTGACTGTAAGGGATATGCAACTTTAAAAAGAAAAATACTAACGGCAAAAGCTTTAATTTGATATAACCCGGTTAATGATAGAATCCTCACAATTAGACTTAAAGGCCGTCCAAAAAGCACAACCCTCATACAGATTTATGCATCTACTTCAACAGCAGAGGAGGACGAAACTGAAAATTTTACAGCACGCTGCAAGACACATTAATTACGGTTTGTTATAATGACATAACAATAATAATGGGAGATTTTAATGCAAAAGTAGGTCAAGGAAGAACTGAAAATGAGAGACACGTTGTAGGAAAATTTAGACATGGAAACGGAAATGATGCAGGTGACAAATTAATTCAATTTTGCACAGAAAATGAGTTAACGATAGCGTCGATAACCAACACACTTTGTAAACAACACCCAAGAAGACTCTTCACATGGAAGTCCCCGGACAGTACTACCAAAAATCTAGATAGATTATATTTTAATACAAAGAAGATGGAGATCAAACATAACATCAGCAAAAACCATACGAAGTGCAGACTGTGATACAGATCATCTAACTTAAAAAGCTTACCCGAGGACCAAGGCCACTTCGGTTTGATGTCACAAAAATGCCAGATGCATACACCGTAGTTGTGAGGAATCGTTTTGGGGTCTTGATGTTTATACAGGCGGAATTGACACCTGATGAATTGGCGGTACAAGCCAGAGATATCTTGATAACGACAGCCACGGATTTAATTCCGAACAAAAATAAGCAACATAAGCCATGGATTACACGAGACACGTTAGAAGTAATAAAACAACGCAGGAAACTGAAACAGAAAGGAGAAACCCATAACAGCAGAATTCAGTATACATCTTTAACACGAGAAATAAGAAAGACCACAAGAAAGGACAATAATCAATATATACATGTTTGTTGTGCTAGAATAGAGAAATATCATATGAATGGAAGAGATTACGAAATGTTCAAAGAAATGAAGTTATTTACAAGAACTGTTCAACTTTCATTAAATGTTAAGTCTTCATAAAGATAGAATAGATGTGGCACGCATTCAAGAGACACACCTCAACGCCCATCACAGATTCTGTCAGAAGATATCAGACCATACGTTTCGACCATGAAGGACACAAAGGAGGATTTCTAATACTTACACGAAATACAATACCTTGCAGTGAAGTATCTGTGATCTCTAACAACCAAACGGAAATTATAGGTGTAGATATAATGATAAAGGACGTGAAAATAAGAATTTACAATCTGTATAGCCCAGCAGATATGGACCTAACATTTTCAAACATGAAAATAATTGACACAAACTCCATAAGTCTGAGACTTTAATAGCCGTTCAGAAAGATGGGGATTCACAGATATTGACAACAGAGGAGATGGTGTGGAGGACTGAGAAATAGACTCATATTTCAATCTACTCAACAAAGCGGATGACACACCAAGCTTCTACTCTAGAAGATGGTTTACCACTTCTACTCCAGACAACAACTGAATAAATTGTGGAGTTGAACAGATGGAACTACAAAAATTAGATTTTTAAGAGCATGAACCTTTCCCATTGCAAAATACACCTGTGAGACCTGGACATTTACTAAACAAGCTGAACAGCACATAGATGCCTTTGACTGTAAATGTTATAGACGGGTTCTAAGAATATCTTGCATACAGAAAAGAACAAATGCATCCATACGACAAGAGCTGAATATTGAAGAAGGTTGGCTACTAAAGATTTTTTTAAATATTAAATTGAAATATTTTTGTCACTTGAAACACCATGAACGTTTGGAGAGAATAATAAAGGCGGGGTATTTGTCCGGGAAGAGAGTCTGAGGAAGGCCAAAGAGAAGATGGGTGCAGGATGTGGCAGATAATCTCCATTGAGTGTATCGGACGCGGGACATCTTGCTTATAACTGAGAGGTTTTCTGGAAGGTTGTTATGGGAGCGAGGTTCTGCAAAGGACGTGCTACTGAATAATTGAATGAATGTTGAATGAATGTTGAATGAATGAGAATAGATGAAACAACAGATCCACCCGCAATAAGAGATCTTTTATTTGCAGACGATCAGTGTCTGTTTTACAGCGACGATGAGAAACAACAAAATTGTATTACCAAGCTGAGTTCAACATGCAGCAAATACAATATGAATTTAAATACAGTAAAAACTGAAGGTAATGCAGGTTAGCAGATCTCCTGGTCCACTAAATATACTGATAAATAGTATATCTCTGAAAGTTAAAGATTTTTTTTCATATCTAGGAAGTATAATCACGGAATATGTCAGAATAGACAGAGAAATCGGAATCAAATGTCAAAAAGCAAGCGCGCTTAAATATAAACTATCTCCTATACTGAAACATCTAAATATACTAATGTCCGGGAAACGATATATAATAAATAACATATTCACACCAACCTTATGCCACTAATATCCAACTCGGACACTGTCCAAATCACACTTACGCAAAAGTAACACCTGTGAGCTTAGATGCTTGAGGAGAGCTGCAAACCTAACTATCAGAGACCGAAAAATAAATTATGTTAACAGACAAACAGTGGGATCAGCCACATATATTGAAGTGCAGAAGATTAAATGGTTCGACCATATCGTTAGAATGCAACACCAAGAAGAACATGGATTGACGACATCAAAGACATTGTACAATCACACAAAATGACACTATCAAGTGCCGCCCATTGGGTGTTGGAGCGTCAATTATTCCTGTCCCCGACGCTTGACGACAAAAGTGGATGATGATGATGATGATGATGGCCAACCCAACCTAAAGTTGGTACTTGGGAATGCCCTGTGAAGTAAAGACGGTCGGTGTTATACTGACCACATCACCATCGGGTGCCGTCTGGTCTATGACCACATCACCATCGGGTGCTCTATGGTCTATACAAATGTGCAGTGAGCACCATATACCCAGAGCGTCTAAAGAAGTGGAAAAGGGTCCTTGACCTCACTTGCAGAAATTCAAGCATTTAGGCACATGGCTGTCATCGCATATAAGATGTAGCACATAAAATAACAACAGAATAAGAGAAGCAAACACGACACTTCTTTTAAAATGAAGAACATTTTATGCCATAAGTCATAGCCACTGATAGTTAAAAAAACATTATTGCATGTTACATAGGACATATTTTAACATATAAATGTAAATCCTGGATAATTAGTAAACAAACATAACTTCCCCTTAAAGCTTCAGTAATGTGATTGTTGCATCACACAAACTATAGAAATAATACTTACAACACAAGCACACAATGTGATTGTTGCATCACACAATATAGAAATAATACTTACAACACAAGCACACAATGTGATTGTTGCATCACACAAACTATAGAAATAATACTTACAACACAAGCACAAAATGTGATTGTTGCATCACACAATATAGAAATAATACTTACAACACAAGCACACAATGTGATTGTTGCATCACACAAACTATAGAAATAATACTTACAACACAAGCACAAAATGTGATTGTTGCATCACACAATATAGAAATAATACTTACAACACAAGCACACAATGTGATTGTTGCATCACACAAACTATAGAAATAATACTTACAACACAAGCACACAATGTGATTGTTGCATCACACAAAATATAGAAATAATACTTACAACACAAGCACAAAATGTGATTGTTGCATCACACCACACAATATAGAAATAATACTTACAACACAAGCACAAAATGTGATTGTTGCATCACACCACACAATATACAAATAATACTTACAACACAAGCACAAAATGTGATTGTTGCACCACACCACACAATATAGAAATAATACTTACAACACAAGCACAAAATGTGATTGTTGCATCACACCACACAATATAGAAATAATACTTACAACACAAGCACAAAATGTGATTGTTGCGTCACACCACACAATATAGAAATAATACTTACAACACAAGCACAAAATGTGATTGTTGCATCACACAATATAGAAATAATACTTACAAAACAAGCACAAAATGTGATTGTTGCATCACACCACACAATATAGAAATAATACTTACAACACAAGCACACAATGTGATTGTTGCATCACACCACACAATATAGAAATAATACTTACAACACAAGCACAAAGTGAGGATGTTTCTGTACTGTGAATACATCCTGGTAACGCCGAGAGAACTACACAAACAATACGCGACTGGGGTCTTTTAGCTTTGTTTGTTGATGGTCTAACGCTTTGTGTCAAAACATGCCCATTGCCTGGCTCTCGTACATCGCTGTGCCTATCATTGGTGTTATACATAAGTGTAACCTAATATCTCAAGAGGCTGGTTAATGGTGAGCCAACGGATATCCTTGTCCGTGTAACCAAACTGTGTCCCTTTTCCCTTGTCAAATATACAATCTCACACCGGATCAAGCACGGAAAGGGACATGGATGACCACTTTCTTAACGGATTCTGTACAAGTGTTTGATAAACGCACCACGAGGGAAGACAGGATGAAGACAATGACAACGGGAAGATACAGGAGTGTACTTGAGCCAGACATCAAGACAACATCAAGTGAACAGTGTGAATCATCTTTCAATTGCTATAGGACAAGGAAGAACAACAGGAAAGCATCTTTTAGAAACCATCAAGCCGGTCAGAGAGGAGGCGACACAAGACAAGTTAACAAAACACA
This sequence comes from Cepaea nemoralis, assembly GCA_014155875.1. Classification (NCBI taxonomy): domain Eukaryota; kingdom Metazoa; phylum Mollusca; class Gastropoda; order Stylommatophora; family Helicidae; genus Cepaea; species Cepaea nemoralis. Next base: position 17,007 of record JACEFZ010015485.1, read on the forward strand.
ACAGGAAAGCATCTTATAGATACCATCATGCCGGCCTGAGAGGAGGGGAGTCAAGACAAGTTAACAAATCTCAAACTGTGTTGATTCAAATAGGTATAAATACCACAATCTATACCAAAAAATGCAAAGACAACTTATTACAAATATAGGACAGAGATGTGGAAAAGTATGATCGTCTACGCCACTCGGCAAGGCACTTGTTAATGATGTTAACGATATCCCAGACAACACCACATCTTGCTTGCTTATTCTTTACTTCAGTTAAGTATCGGTGTCTACATTCCATTAGTCACAGACAATTATTACATTAACTCGATCTCACAGACAATTATTACATTAACTCGATCTCACAGACAATTATTACATACATTAACTCGATCTCACAGACAATTATTACATTAACTCGATCTCACAGACAATTATTACATACATTAACTCGATCTCACAGACAATTATTACATTAACTCGATCTCACAGACAATTATTACATACATTAACTCGATCTCACAGACAATTATTACATTAACTCGATCTCACAGACAGAAGCAATATTAACCCGATCTCCCACACAGTAGTAACATTAACTAACTCTTCCAGACAGTTGTAACTGCCACGCACACATTACACACCTGACATGAGCGGGATAGACATTAGGATGGCATAAACGAACTATAATGCCATAGAGCGAAATGGGTCACAAATGAGTCGGCAATAAGTTATTGCTGGATGGATTACGACTGGCGATTCTACTGCCACTGAGCTATTCTGTGTTGCCGAGGGATGAGATGATATTACTCAGTTGCTAACGAATTAGGGCACCTGTAACTGTTGACATAAGTCACTCTACTGTCTCCAGGTAGATAGGAAATATGTAATATTCATGTTCTATTATTGTTCTTATTTGCCCTGGAGTTGATGGGTAGTAATACTCTTTCTACCTTCTCTAAATCACCACGTATATATCACATAACAGTCAACACTACACTAACAATAACTTCTTCATAACACGACAGCTGCATTTGTTTTCACACGGTGTATTCTGTCTGTCTTTTAAAACAAATGTCACATCAATGTCACTAAAACTACAATACTTGCACTAGATCTCGGTCTTGTATATCTGTCGCTCGAACAATCACTGACGTCGACATTCGCCCACAGATTCACAACGTTCCATCTGTACTAACGTGGCGGCCAGATGGACTCTGCCATGTGCCATTCTCCGTCCGACCTCGAATGATCGAGGTGAATGATCTCTCATATACCTGTAGTCCGTGCTTGACCTTCGCTCAGCTTACTTCCGACAGAGTGGTTCACAATCCACTCGATCTTCACGTCTGTCACTGAAATGTGCAAGACTCTAGGTCACCTGCACTGGGTGATACTTTGCCCTACGCCAACTCCATGGCAACACCTGAACAACGACTACAGCCATTCACCACATTACACACCTGTAGAACGACTAGGGTCATTTACCACATTGCACACCTGAACAATGACTACAATCATTCACCACATTACACACCTGAACAACGACTACAATCATTCACCACATTGCACACCTGAACAATGACTACAATCATTCACCACATTGCACACTTGAACAACGACTAAAGTCATTCACCACATTACACACCTGAACAACGACTACAATCATTCACCACATTACACACCTGAACAACGACTACAATCATTCACCACATTGCACACCTGAACAATGACTAGAATCATTCACCACATTACACACCTGAACAACGACTACAATCATTCACCACAATGCACACTTGAACAACGACTAAAGTCATTCACCACATTACACACCTGAACAACGACTACAATCATTCACCACATTACACACCTGAACAACGACTAAAGTCATTCACCACATTACACACCTGAACAACGACTACAATCATTCACCACATTGCACACTTGAACAATAATTACAACCATTCAACACATTGCACACTTAAACAATAATTACAACCATTCAACACATTGCAGACCTGAACAATGACTACAACCATTCAAAACACTGCACTTTTGAACAATGACTACAACCATTCAACACATTGCACATTTGAACAATGACTACAACCAATCGCTACAAGGCACACTTAAACAATGACTTCTACCGTTCATCACATTGCACATTTGAACACAGACTACAACCATTCAACACATTGCACACTTGAACAAAGACTACAACCATTCAACACATTGAACATTTGAACAATGACTACAACCAGTCACTACAATGGACACTTAAACAATGACTACAACCATTCATCACATTGCACATTTGAACAATGACTACAACCATTCAACACATCGCACACTTGAACAATGACTTCTACCACTCATCACATTGCACACTTGAACAATCACTACAACCATTCAACACATTGCACATTTGAACAAAGACTACAACCATTCAACACGTTGCACACTTGAACAATGACTACAACCATTCATCACATTGCACATTTGAACAATTACTACAACCAGTCACTACAATGCACACTTAAACAATGACTTCTACCATTCATCACATTGCACACTTGAACAAAGACTACAGCCATTCAACACATTGCACACTTGAACAATGACTACAACCATTCATCACATTGCACATTTGAACAATTACTACAACCAGTCACTAAAATGCACACTTAAACAATGACTTCTACCATTCATCACATTGCACACTTGAACAAAGACTACAGCCATTCAACACATTGCACACTTGAACAAAGACTACAACCATTCAACACATTGCACATTTGAACAATGACTACAACCAGTCACTACAATGGACACTTAAACAATGACTACAACCATTCATCACATTGCACATTTGAACAATGACTACAACCATTCAACACATCGCACACTTGAACAATGACTTCTACCACTCATCACATTGCACATTTGAACAATTACTACAACCAGTCACTACAATGCACACTTAAACAATGACTACAACCATTCATCACATTGCACATTTGAACAATGACTACAACCAGTCACTACAATGGACACTTAAACAATGACTACAACCATTCATCACATTGCACATTTGAACAATTACTACAACCAGTCACTAAAATGCACACTTAAACAATGACTTCTACCATTCATCACATTGCACACTTGAACAAAGACTACAGCCATTCAACACATTGCACACTTGAACAAAGACTACAACCATTCAACACATTGCACATTTGAACAATGACTACAACCAGTCACTACAATGGACACTTAAACAATGACTACAACCATTCATCACATTGCACATTTGAACAATGACTACAACCATTCAACACATCGCACACTTGAACAATGACTTCTACCACTCATCACATTGCACATTTGAACAATTACTACAACCAGTCACTACAATCCACACTTAAACAATGACTACAACCATTCATCACATTGCACATTTGAACAATGACTACAACCAGTCACTACAATGGACACTTAAACAATGACTACAACCATTCATCACATTGCACATTTGAACAATTACTACAACCAGTCACTAAAATGCACACTTAAACAATGACTTCTACCATTCATCACATTGCACACTTGAACAAAGACTACAGCCATTCAACACATTGCACACTTGAACAATGACTTCTGCCATTCATCACATTGCACATTTGAACAATGACTTCTGCCATTCATCACATTGCACACCTGAACATTGACTACAATAATTCAACACATTCAAACTTGAACACTGACTACAACCAGCCAACACTCCATTGTTGAACAATGACTACAACCACACAACACAATCCACACGTGAATAATAACCACAAACAAACAACACAATGCACGCCTGAACAATGGCCACAACCAATGAATAAAGATAAGAACCAAAGGAAAACGTCGCGACTACAGGAAAGATGAGGGGTAGAAAAGACAGGGACACAACAACAGAAATGATGCTGGACGGACGGATACGGTGGCATGGAGGCATATCATCAACAGAGTTGATCAGAACACCAGTGACAAAGATCTGTGGCGATGTATAAACGCCAGTAGGCAGGGTGATGATGATGATAATGTTGTTATTGATGATGGTGATGACGATGCTATAGAGAACCACTAGGGTGCCGGTGTGGCTGAAAGGTCCATCTTCCTTACACTTTCTCTTCTGACCGTCTAGTCGATTCACTTCACACGTCGGTATAGTTTGGACTAAAACGTAGACTATTGGGACGTACAAATACCCTCGAAGTCGGAGAGGGTTTTCCTTATAGCGAGTTATACTGGTAGTAGGGAACACTAACCTTCACACAAAATGAGCAGTTGTAGACGATGAACTTCTGAACTAGCAACTGTTATTCTTGGTGTATATATAAGAAAATAAAATAATGCATAGTCGTTAATATTTATATCTATAAGAAACATGGAAAATTAAGTATCATAGAGGCTAGACGATTACATGTGGGTCGTTGGTCGGGAGGTTTGAGTCATCATAGAAAGCAAAATGTCAACACTCACCTGGAATCCCAGGTGGACCAAGCCTTAACTGGGTACCAGGAAATGTCCTGGGGCGTGAAGGCGGCTGGCAGGGTATTTATCACATCACCCCTAGAGTGTTCCATGTGTGCTTCCTGAACGACAAGTCAACATTTACGTCGTCCACCTGTAAGCAATGATCCTTATACCCATCCGTCAGCGCGCGGGAAGATTAAGTGCGAGTGCTCTTATCCAATCGCCCGTGTTGACATCTAAAGGGGCAGATGAATTTCTATTTATTTTTCTTTGTTATAATTTCTGCTGTAGTTGTGTAGCCTTATCATGATATGAAGTTACTTGAGAATGTGCCTGTTGCCCAGGATGTCTTTTTTAAACCATTTATTATTATTTTCTAATTCATGAGAATCCCCTCAACTCCATTTTTGTTGAGGTTTTTGCTGATCCGTTTGTATATGCATGAGTCCATGTGCTGTTTGGGTAATATTCTGTGTAGGTTATTCCATGCCGATAAGCGTGGACGGTTATGTTTCGCCATCTCACTCCATCACCAGAGTCGTGGATCAGCTCAGTGTTCTTGCCTCAATCATACCACGTGGCCAAGCCATCCAGGTATTCATTTCTCTGGCTTCCCCTTGTTCACTTCCTATCGATCTTGCCAGTTGTCACCAAGTTCTCCAGTTTATTTCTTCTCATAGCTTGACCAACACATTTTGACTGTGTACGTCTAATTTCTCTAATCAGTTTACGATCTTCATTTGTTTCTTGTAGGACTTGGTCATTGGTTTTTCTGTCTGCCCATGGTATTCTTTGCATTATTCCCAGAACCACATATCCACAGACATTAGATTATTTTCAACTTGTCTGCTCATTGTCAAGGTTTCACATCCAAACAAAAGTACAGGCTCTGTGTAGCACCTCAACACCATTTTTTCGTAGCAAATGACATCTTTTTATTGGTCAGTATGTTTTTCATCTTGCAAAAGGCTGCCTTCGCCAAGGCGATTCTTGTTCTAATCACTTCAAGGCATCTCCAGTCAGATATTATGAATGTTCCGAGATAATTGTACCGATTCTGTACCGATTCACATGTTTAAGAATATTCCCATTTACTTGTATATTACATTGTGGTATTTCTTCTTCCTAGTGACGACCATAATCGGTGATTCTTATAATTTAATTCTAACTCAGGTTGTTCACTGTGTGCAATAACCGCATTTGCTAAATGTTGCATATCCTGCTCATTGTCTGCAATCAATACTGTATCATACGCATACCTTAAGTTATCGATGTTAGGTAAAGGCTTCACACTCTAAACTCGCAGAGAATCCTTCATCTGCACATTGGTAGCACGCCCGTAGAAAGTGTAACCGAGTACAAGGTACTGGTTCTTATCATTGATCAAAATCTAACCTTTAATTCCCATGTTCATGCTCTCGTTAAACAAATAGCCCAAAAATAAAGTATACCAACATGTCAAAATTAACAATTTCCTTCACGAAAACACAAGAAAGATATTCTATACTTCCCACATACAAACACATATCGATTATTGCTCCACAATCTGGGATGGATGCTCTAAATCAATAACAAAACGCTTTTATTCACTCCAGAAAAGGACAGTGCGTTTGATTAATAGTGAAAATCTTACCCACATTTCTAACATACGTGAACGTCTTCAGTTACTGCCGCTCTACAAACGCCTACTTTTTTATGAGGCTAAACTAATTCACAAAATCCTATTTCAAAATGCTCCAAGCTACTTTTGGCCATTGTTCAAATATAACACAAGACATAGTGAACGACTAAATATACTTCATGTCCCTAAACCTAGGATAGACTATATAAAACAAGCTTAACATACTCTGTCGATCAATTGTGGAACAATCTTCCACAAGAAATCAAGGACACCACCAATCACTATACATACAGTCGCAACCTGTTTAAACACTACCTCAGTACAGACTACATGACACCCCCCCCCCCCCCACCCCCACAATTAAAAAAATAAAAAAAATAAAAAATGGAAAATTGTCTCAAACGACAACTAGCCAATAAACATTCCCATATGTATGGTACGTTACACATTCCTTAGGTATTTATAATGCCCATGTTAAACATTGCCTCAGTGAGTCATGTATTTTTGATTATTTTTCATGCGTTTTAATGCTTATTGATTATTTTTTGTCTAAGATTAGCTTCATAAGTGATGGTGAATGAAATAATATATGAGAGGAAATAGAGAAGAAGGGCAGACTGTCAGATTGGCCTGTGTGCCCAATTCTTAACCCTTTGAAAATAAAGTTCGTTCGTTCGTTCGTTCGTTCGTTCAATGTTACATCCCCCAATGATGATTCCGTTCATATTTTCTACACTGAGATTAAGAACTTATGTGGAAAGAATGAGATTGCGGGCTATCGGCAAGGATTCTGGAAGAATCTCAAAACTGAGACGGAAGACCAGGAGAACTTTCAATTAGATAGCGGTGGGAACGAATAGTAGTATGCCTATTCGCTGGCTGTTGAACGAGGAGGACGAAGTGCGTATGGGAATGTCCTGAATGCAGTGATGTCGGTTCTCTGCTCACCTCAACAGCCCAACTCAACTCATATATTTTACATTGACACTGGGAACAATTTATAGAGATGATGGTGTACGCGTGACAACAGACAAAGAGAAAGGGAGGCATTTCTCGGAGATTTGTAGAGCAGACCAATCATGATGATGTGGACATCAGGGATGAAGTTAGAGAGGAGTTATCTGGCACCATAAAGAATATGTCTTATGAAGACATCATACGGGTTGAAGATGTTAAACATATTTTGAAAAAGGCAAAAGATACGGCACCAGAGCCTGATGGAGTCAGGTATGGCCACATGAAGGCTTTGAGCGATGTAAACCTGAAGGAGATGACCGACTGCTTTAACCAGAGCATTAGGACACCATCAGTACCGCAGGATTGAGTACACAGTTATCTCATCCCTCTCCCAAAACCAATCAAGGATCATTCAAAGCTTAGCGGCTTTAGGATCATCACCCTTCAAAATACATTTGGGAAGGTTTTAGAGAAGATAGTCTCTGTCAAGCTGCAAGAGCTTTTGGAAAGGGGGAAGCTTCTTCCAAAGAGGCCTGGGGAGCTACAGGCCAGGAAAAGATACCTGGTTAAATGCAGCCACTTTTGCCTTTGACGTTTATGAGGGGTTCCAGAGTAGACAGGAAACGATGGCGACTGCGCTTGATCTCGAGGATGCGTACAATAGAGTTCGATATGATATTTTGATAACCGCACTGATGGAGAAGGGGATCAATCCCTGGCTGGTGAATTGGATAGCAGCCGTCCTGCATTCTCGTCGAGTTGCTCTCCATCTGGGTGCATGGACCTCAAAGCCACATATTTTAACCCCGGGACTGCCACAGGGATCCCCAATCTCACAGGTGCTCTTTAACGTGTATACGAGCACAATTGCAAACCTAGAAGCACCAGGGGTTGGAAAGGATACTAACATGTGCATATGATATTCTTGCATATAGGCAGGGGAGAGATAGGGAGAAAATAGCCCAGGAGCTACAGGCTACAGTAGACAAAGTGATTTGACTGGTGCACTGAAATGGGTGCTGTCATCCACCCGGAAAAGGCAGCTGTTTTGTGGTGCTTTCTGGACAACAGGATTGTGAGAGCTGATTTCCAAGCCTCACGATAGATGGTGGAAGCGTCAACAGAGAGAATAAACTGAAGTATCTGGGAATCACATTTGACAGGAGCCTGTCCTTCAAGGATCATGTGGAGACGGTTGTGACAAGATCTCAAAAGGGACTCAACGCACTTAAAACTATGGCTGCAATGGACATAGAGCAGAGAATACTTTTAACACTATACCAACACTTGATCCCCTCAGTGATTGATTATGGACTATGACTGCTCACTGTCTCAAAGAGTCAGCTGGTGAGATTGGAGCGCATACAGAATAAAGCTATGCGGGTCATTCTGGGATGCACCAGAGACACCCCAGTGGTGTGTATGCGGTACATCCTTGGTTTGCCGACTGTTGCTGGTAGGCTCAATGTGATGCAGGCGAAGGCATAACTCAGAGTAGCTGCTGAGACAGATCACCCGTTGCTTGAGGCGCTGGGCGCAATTAAGGGCCAGCGACTGATAAGAGGGAAATCATGGATGGCTCAGGCGGAGGATACGGTCAGACAGGTGTGCCCCTTGGAGAACATTAGGCGATGAGAGGAGTGGGTCAGAGTGCCAGCGGAGCAATCAGACTTGTGCAGAGTTATAATCACATTAAGCCGGGAGTGCAGGGAGTGGCCAGCAGGGGCCACGGAAGTGGAAATCCAGCAACTAATTCAGGACAATGCTCACTCGAGTGATGTGATTATCTACACAGATGGTTCGGTGTCAAGAGGTGAGAGAAGTGGCTGGGGGTTCATAGCCAAAGCTAATGGTCGATGTTTGGTGCAGGAGATTCTGGCATATGATACATCTAGCTTAAGAATGGAGGTGGAGGCAGTCAGTGCAGCTTTCCGCTGGATGGAGAATACGATACACACACATCGTAATTGTAACTGACTCAGAAAGTATGCTGAGTAGAGTGAGGACAGGCAAGCTTCGTGCAGAGTAGCTTGCTTCGCTTCGTAAGTCACGGGTGGCAAGCATCGTCTGGATCTTTTCTCCGGGGCATGCTGGTGTGCTGGGAAATGAACAGACAGACAGATTGGCTGGCTCTGCAAAACTTGGTGGAGTATTGATGCATGATAAGGCAGACGTTGTTGCGGCCTTGTGGGAGCACGTGTACACCTCGGAGGAGCAAATGGATCACCATGGTCTTGCAAGAATGCGACAGCGAGAAGTGGCCAGGAGATCTGGCCGATGCTCGACGCTTAGAGGAAAGGCGAGACGCGCATATAATCAGATTGCTACTGCTACCATTGGGGTTGGAACTCTTCGCTGGCTTCTAAGGATGGGGACGGAGCTCTTATGGGAATACCCCGAATGCTGTGATGTCGGTTTCTAAATCAATCAATCAATCAATCATATCTTCTACATTTCTGAAAATATTTTCACTGTACAGGGAAAAATTATCTGGAGACATTACATATTCCTGTCTCACACCTCTAGTAATAGGCTGACATTGATCTACTTCATTATCAATCCTTATGGCAGCTTGTTGTTTATGGACGTCTTTATTTTCTAATTCATTTAAGTGTTGATATTCTCAAAACCAGGAAAGTTGTCTATCATCTCAGGCAGAGCTGTAATCGCCAATCTTTGAATCTGTTTTAATTGTTCATTGGTTTGACTGCTGATATGTTGATTATGGGATCCGTACTAATCTTTGTTTTTGCAGATTCGTCAAAATTGATTAGGTTTAGTCTTCGCCTGTGAAGATATTTATAAACTGTGATACATGTCGTCTGTCAGTTTTTTAAATGATTCAGATTGTTTCTGGGCTTTTCTATCTCTTCCATCTTGCATAGGTTGTAAACATGTTATCTTTTCCAGTTTGTTAATAGGTGATGTTTTTATGCCACCAGTTATGATGAGTAGTTCTTGATTTTGGACATTTGATTAATTTGTTTAGGTGTAACTTAGGTGCTGTTGCCCATGCTACAATACCATGTTCAAGGAGAGGCCCCACTCACCTAATATATAGCTTATTGAGAACTTTCATCTGATCCTCGTGTTGCTCGGGCAAGATTTGTCATGATCGCCATACCTTGCCCTGCTCTTTTTCTGTCTCAGCGTTTATCTTCCATGTTAGGCGACGATCAAAGGTAACAGCTAGGTATTTTAGATTATTTTCCTGGCGCTATATTTTCCCAATCACCAATAGCTTAGAATGCTGTAATTTGTTTGAGAGGAAGATTACGTCGACGATGAAGACGACAACAACAACAACAAAGACAACAACAACGACAACAACAACAACCAACGAAAACAGAAACAACGACAACAACGACAACAACAACAACAACAACAACAACAACAACAACAACAACAACAACGACGACAACAACAACAACAACAATAACAACAACAATAACAACAACAACAACAACAACAAAAACAACAACAACAACAACGACAACTCCAACAACAACAACAACAACAACAACGACAACAACAACAACAACGACAACAAGGAAAACACCGACAACGACAACAACAACAACGACAACAAGGAAAACAACGACAACAAGGAAAACAACGACAACACCGACAACGACAACAAGGAAAACAACGACAACAACAACAACGACAATGACAACAAGGAAAACAACGACAACGACAAAAAGGAAAACAACGACGACGACAAAGACAACAACGACAACAACAACAACAACGACATCAACAACAACAACAACAACGACAACGACAACAAGGAAAACAACGACAACACCGAGAACGACAACAAGGAAAACAACGACAACAACAACAACGACAATGACAACAAGGAAAACAACGACAACAAGGGAAACAACGACGACAACAACGACGACGACAAAGACAACAACGACAACAACAACGACGACAACAACAACAACAACAACAACAACAACGACAACGACAACAAGGAAAACAACGACAACGACAACAAGGAAAACAACGACAACGACAACAACGAGGACGAAGTTAATAGCAACAACGACAACAACTACAACGACAACAACAACAACAACAACAACAACAACAACGACAACAACAACAGCAATAATAACAACAACAACAACACCGACGACAACAACGACAACAACGACAACAACGTCAACAACTACAACAACTACAACAACAGCGACAAAAACGACAACAACGACGACGACAACAACAACAAGAACAACAACAACAACAACAATATTTTGTTAAGCAAATGGCCCTGACATAGTTTCCTGCTATAAGTCTGTGATGTGATAAGGCCATCACATTGTGTGGACCAGAATGCACCGAGGACTAGGTGGCCAATTGTTCCCTCACTTAGATGGAGTCCAGAACTGACCCAGCCCTTCTCATGACATTAGCAGCATATTTCCCTATCAACTTGGCTAACACACCCGCTAATGCTGACAGTCTGAATTCTATTAATTTGTTCTGCTCTTTGTAATGACAACATACACACATGAAACGCGGTTAACTACGGCCTGGCCATGGGTAAGCAAGACATGGTTGCCAAATGCCTCATCTCAACGTAAATGTCACAGGTACAGGGCCCTTTTACGTTCCTTGGGGCGTATTGGGTATATTGTGCAAGATCGCATATGTTATAGAACTATTGATACTAGATGCTTGATTTTGTCTCTATCGCAGCACTTTATCACACTTCCCAGGTCATGTCCCAGTATTAGATGGATGATGTTGTCTATATTCACAGCACTTTTATCACACTTCCCAGGGCATATCCCAGTACTAGATGGATGATGCTTGTCTATATTACAGCACTTTATCACACTTCCCAGGGCATATCCCAGTACTAGATGGATGACGTTGCCTATGTCATAGCACTTTATCACATTTCCCAGGAGATATCCCAGTACTAGATGGGTGGTTTTGTCTATATCACACGACTTTATCACACTTCCCTGGACATATCCCTGTAGTAGATGGATGATGTTGTCTATATTACAGCACTTTATCACATTTCCCAGGAGATATCCCCGTATTAAATGGGTGATGTTGTCTATATCCTAGCATTGTCACCTTTCCCAGGTCATATCCCTGTACTAGACGGGTTATATTGTCTACCTCACAGCACTGTATCACACTTCCCATGTCATATCCCAGTACTAAATGGATGATGTTGTCTATATTAAAGCACTGTATCACACTTCCCAGGACATACCCAGGTATCTATTTTAGGCAGGGCCTACCCGGGATCCCCCATCGATTTAAAATATCCGTCCCCATGGGAATTCGAACACATGACCGGGACGACGGGCTCACGTCCTAGCCACTGCTCCACTGAGGCTTCCGCCTAGAGTTAAGCACCCTGATATCACCTATTCTACTGTTGCATTTTTATCGCATACTCTTGTAAGGTAGTTCATTCATTCATTCATTCATTCATTCATTCAGTAGCATGTCCTTTGCAGAACCTCGCTCCCATAACCATAATGTAAGGTAGTATTATGTCAAAATGTCGTTACTTTAGCATAGTATCAGTTTAATGCTGCTGTTTTTCATTTTTTTTTTTTTTTTTGTTTACTGGTGAAGGCTTATCTTTACAAAACCCTCAGATTTTGTGATTGTAGTTTTGTAATTGTATTTTTGTGATTGTAACCGTACTCTTGTTCGTATTATATCTTGATAATGAATTGTATGCTTCTGTTATGATTGTCTATGATTGTAATTTGTCTCGAAAGTTTGTTTTTAAATTGATTCACCCTGTATGCTCTTTCAGTATTTAACCTTAGACGCGAGCATCTGATCCTCTTTTTGGAAATTGTGTTCTTAGGATGTATTTTAAAATCATCCTTTATAGTATTGTGGTTGCAGTAAACCGGTACTAACGTGCCATAGACTGGAACTATTATGCCGTAGTCAGGGACTAACGTGCCATAGACTAGAACTTTTGTGATGTAGGCAGGGACAAATGTGCCGTAGTCTGGAACTTTTGTGATGTAGGCAGGGACAAATGTGCCGTAGTCTGGAACTTTTGTGATGTAGTCAGGGACTAATGTGCCGTAGTCTGGAACTTTTGTGCCGTAGTCTGGAACTTTTGTGATGCATGCAGGGACTAATGTGCCGTATTCTGGAACTATTGTGATGTATGCAGGGACTAATGTGCCGTAGTCTGGAACTTTTGTGCCGTAGTCAGGGACTAATGTGCAGTAGTTTGGAACTTTTGTGATGCATGCAGGGACTAATGTGCCGTAGTCTGGAACTTTTGTGATGCATGCAGGGACTAATGTGCCGTAGTCTGGAACTTTTGTGATGCATGCAGAGACTAATGTGCCGTAGTCTGGAACTTTTGTGATGTATGCAGGGACAAATGTGCCGTAGTCTGGAACTATTGTGATGTAGTCAGGGACAAATGTGCCGTAGTCTGGAACTTTTGTGATGTAGTCAGGGACTAATGTGCCGTAGTCTGGAACTTTTGTGCCGTAGTCTGGAACTTTTGTGATGCATGCAGGGACTAATGTGCCGTAGTCTGGAACTTTTGTGCCGTAGTCAGGGACTAATGTGCAGTAGTTTGGAACTTTTGTGATGCATGCAGAGACTAATGTGCCGTAGTCTGGAACTTTTGGGATGCAAGCAGGGACTAATGTGCCGTAGTCTGGAACTTTTGTGATGTATGCAGGGACTAATGTGCCGCAGTCAGGGACTAATGTGCCGTAGTCTGGAACTTTTGTGATGTATGCAGGGACTAATGTGCCGTAGTCTGGAACTTTTGTGATGTATGCAGGGACTAATGTGCCGTAGTCGGGGACTAATGTGCCATATTCAGGGAATATATTCACAGCTCACAGTGTCGCGCCACGAAATCAATTAAGTAGCAGAGTGACGGAACCATGCACTACCAGTCCAACGTGAGGAAACTGCGACTGCAAACCGTAGTCAGAAGCATAAACACTCCAGAGGCTTACGGTTCAAATGCCCATCCGTCATGTTGGGGACCGGATGATGACTGGGACCTGTATTTTCCGTGGAGAACTTTTGTGTTGGCATTCTGACGCGGCATTATGCACGGTGTACCTGTGCGGGCTGTTGGCTTGTCGAGACTCCTGTCTATTCCCCTTTTCACATAGGGCTGTGATGAGCATTTCGTGTGATGTTCATTGGCACAGGAACGGAGCAAAATGGGGACGACCCGTTGCCGTGAAGTTTTAACCGCGACTAACTAACTAACTAACTAACTACCTAACTAACTAACTAACTAACTAACTAACTAACTAACTAACTAACTAACTAACTAACTAACTAACTATTTAACTAACTAACTAACTAACTAACTAACTAACTAACTAACTAACTAACTAACTAACAAGAAGACAGAACAAAAATAATCCTGCCAAATATAAAGAAATTCACAGAAAAGTCAGAGCCTTATGTAAGGAGGCAAAAGAAACTTGGCTTGAGAAAAATTGCAGAGAAATTGAAGAACAACACAACGGTAAAAATGCGAAACTAATGCACAAAAGAATTCAGGAGCTTACTAATCAAAGAACAAGTACATCAGCAGGCTGCCTAAAGACAAAAGATGGAAGAGTCATAATAGAAAAAGATCAGATCTTACATGTATGGTCAGATTACGTGAAAAACCTTTATGACGATAACAGAGACTAACAGTATGATGTTCAAAATAATAATGAAGGACCAGCAATTTTGAAGATGGAGGTTCAGAATGCTCTTAACCATATGAAATCTGGCAAGACCCCCGGTTCAGACAGCGTCACAACAGAAATGATTAATGCTTTAGAAGAATATGGAATAGATAAAGTTACCAGTCTGCTTAATACAATATATGATACTGGAAATATACCTCAGGAGTTATGTAATTCTGTATTTATTGCAATCCCAAAGAAATCCGGAGCCTTGGAATGTGATCAACATCGAACAATTAGTATAATGAGTCACATCACGAAGATTTTGCTAAGAATTATCATGCAAAGAGTTAGGAGGAAAATACAACCTGAAATAGGAGAAGAACAATGTGGTTTTGTAAAAGGCAAGGGTACAGTAAATGCTGTGTATATACTGAGAACCGTAATCGAACGTTCTATAGAAGTAAACAAAGATCTACACCTTTGCTTTATTGACTACACAAAGGCTTTCGATAAAGTGAGACATGTCAACATGATAAGGATGCTTGAGGATCTACAGATTGATGGAAAAGACCTTAGACTTGTAAAAAACATATATTGGAAACAACAAGCTGCCATAAGAGTTGATAATGAAGTAAGCCAATATCAGCCTATTAAGAGAGGTGTGAGACAGGGATGTGTAATGTCTCCAGATCTGTTTTCCCTGTACAGTGAAAGTATTTTCAGAAATATTGAAGATATGGAAGGAATCAATATTGGGGGACGATGCATCAATAACATTAGATATGCAGATGATACAGTCTTGATTGCAGACAATGAACAGGACCTGCAAAATTTAGTAGATGCGGTTGTTACACACAGTGAACAACTAGGGTTAGAATTAAATTGTAAAAAGACACAGATTATGGTCGTCACTAGGAAGAACGAAATACCACAATGTAATATACAAGTAAATGGGAATATTCTTCAACAAGTGAATAGGTACAATTATCTTGGAACAGTAATAACATCTGATGGGAGATGCCTTGAAGAGATTAGAACAAGAATCGCCATGGCAAAAGTAGCCTTTAGCAAGATGAAAAACATACTGACCAATAAAAAGATGTCAATTGAAACGAGAAAAAGAGTGTTGAGATGCTACATAGAACCTGTACTCTTATATGGATGTGAAGCTTGGACAATGAGCAGTCAGGCTGAAAAACATCTGATGGCTGTAGAAATGTGGTTTCTGAGGAAAATGCAAAGAATACCATGGACAGCCAGAAAGACCAATGAACAAGTTCTTCAAGAAACAAATGAAGATCGTAAACTGATTAGAGACATTAGACGTAGACAGTCACAATTTTCGGGCATGTTATGAGAAGAAATGATCTGGAGAACTTGGTGACAACTGGTAAGATCGAGGGGAACAGACCAAGGGGAAGACCTGGAAGCAAGTACCTGGATGGCTTGGCCTTGTGGCATGGTCGAGACAGAAACACGGAGCTGATCCACGACTCTGGTGATCGAGTGAGATGGCAGAACATGACCGCCCACGCTTACCGGCATGGCACATGATGGATGAATGGATGGAACTAACTAACTAACTAACTAACTAACAACCTAACTAACTAACTAACTAACTAACTAACTGACTGACTGACTGACTAAATAACTAACTGACTGACTGACTGACTGACTGACTGACTGACTAAATAACTAACTGACTGACTGACTGACTGACTAACTAACTAACTGACTGACTGACTGACTAAATAACTAACTGACTGACTGACTGACTAAATAACTAACTGACTGACTGACTGACTGACTGACTGACTAAATAACTAACTGACTGACTGACTGACTGACTAACTAACTAACTGACTGACTGACTGACTGACTGACTGACTAACTAACTAACTGACTGACTGACTGACTGGCTGACTGACTAACTAACTAACTAATTCAGGGACAAATGTGCCGTAGTCAGGGACTAATGTGCCGTAGTCAGGGACTAATGTGCCGTAGTCAGGGACTAATGTGCCGTAGTCAGGCACTAATGTGCCGTAGTCAGGCACTAATGTGCCGTAGTCAGGGACTAATGTGCCGTAGTCAGGCACTAATGTGCCATAGTCAGGGACTAATGTGACGTAGTCAGGGACTAATGTGCCGTAGTCAGGGACTAATGTGCCGTAGTCAGGGACTAATGTGCCGTAGTCAGGGACTAATGTGACGTAGTCAGGAACTAATGTGACGTAGTCAGGGACTAATGTGCCGTAGTCAGGGACTAATGTGCCGTAGTCAGGGACTAATGTGCCGTAGTCAGGGACTAATGTGACGTAGTCAGGGACTAATGTGACGTAGTCAGGGACTAATGTGACGTATGCAGGGACTAATGTCATGTAGTCTGGGATATTTATCTGAACATGCTTCCACTGTCTAATGGTAATTGCTGCAGTGTTCTTGTGAAGGTCTTAATAAGTCTTAAAAGTCGAGAGGATCGACTTCATTGCACCGGGTTGTATAACATATGGGTCGGTCTCTTTGTGCATTGCTGCCTGCCAAAAGAGTCACAAAAAGCTAACTAACTAACTCCGCAACGACGACCCCCAGGAGTCTCCAAGAAAAATGCACTCGTGAACCGAAAGTGTAAGAAGGTGTGAATGTGTAAGAACTTAACATAACTTCTTGAGTGAAAGGACAAAGATGAACTCGAGAACCCAGATTAAAACGTCTTAAAAGTTGAAGTGGTGAATCATGTGAAGGCCCGGCTCGCACTAAAACCAACCAGGAGGGAAACTGACTATTGAGATATACAGTGGCAAATGAGATCATCATTTATCTGGGAGACATCAAATCCGGCCGGACGTGATGACATATCTCATTTTGAAATCATGTTAGGCCTTAGCATATATGTGTGCATTGTGTTAATTAATATATTTGCCATTGGACTGCTAGAATAATCACCAACGCTTGCCTTGGAGTGGCCAATGACAGAAGAACGTTATATGCCAATATAAGAATGAGACAAACAGTGATCTATGACTATGTAATAAGAAGAGAGGCATTGGATAACACTGTGATCACTATAAAGATCGGAGTTAAAAGACAGGGGCAGACTGAGGGAAGCACAATAGGAGAAGAACAATGTGGGTTCGTAGAAGGCAATGGTAAATGTAAATGCAGTGTATATGCTGAGAATATTAATTGAACGTTCCATAGAGCGTAAACAAAGACCTACATCTTTGCTTTATTTAGTACACAAAGGCTTTCGATAAATTTATACATATCAACATGATGAAGATGCTTGCAGATCTACAAATTGACGGGAAAGACCTTAGACTTGTAAAACGCATATATTGGAAACAACAAGTTTTCATAAAGATTGATAATAAAGTAGGCCAAAATCAGCCTAATAAAAGAAGTGTACGACAAAAATGTGTAATGCCTGGAGATATTTTTTTCCTTATACAGTGAAAATATTTTCAGTAATTTAGAAGATATGAGAGGAATCACCATTGGGGGACGTAACATCAGTTAACATTAAATTTGCGGATGATACAGTATTGATTGCAGACAATGAGCAGGATCCGCAACATTTAGTAGATGCAGTTTTTACACACAGTGAACAACTAGGGTTTTAATTAAATTGTAAGAAGACTCAGATTATGTTCGTCACTAAGAAGAAGGAAATACCACAGTGTAATATACAAGTAAATGGAAATATTCTTCAACAAGTGACTTGGTACAATTATCTCGGAACAGTCATAACATCTGATGGGAGATGTCTTCTGAAGAGATTAGGACAAGAATCGCCATGTCGAAGGTAGCCTTTTGCAAAATGTAATAATACTGACCAATAAAAAGATGTCATTTGCAACGACAAATAGAGTATTGAAGTGCTACATAGAACCTTTACTTTTGTATGGATATAAAACGTGAGCAATGAGCAGACCAGTTGAAAAACATCTGATTGATGTGGTATGTGGTTTCTGAGGAAATGCAAAGGATACCAAGGACGGACAGAAAAAGCATTCACCAAGTCCTACCAGAAACAAATGAAAACTGTAAAGTGATAAGAGAAATTAGACGTAGACAGTGAAATTTGTTGGACTCGTTATGAGGAGAAATAAATTGGAGAACTTTGTGACAACTGGCTAGATTGAGGGAAAAGAACAAAGGGAAGGCAGTGAAATAAATACCTGGATGGCTTTGCCGCGTGATACGGTCGAGACAAGAACACTGAGCTGATCCACGACTCTGATGATCGAGTGAGATGGCGAAACATGACTGCCCACGCTTATCGGCATGGTACATCATGATGATGATGCCGTCTTGACAGACGATAGTTTGTTACAATGTGCTTCAAAATAGGCATAACAAACACAACAAATTGCTGGGATCGCGTATGGCTTTATACCTCTCCATAGCACACAGCCTGGCTGAATTGTAGAAACCATATGTTGCCCACATAATCCCTCACTCGGCCTGCCTGGTTTACTCCAGAGGAAAGGTTAAACCAATATATCTGGAAAACGACAAGCTGCAGCAGCTGCCGGATCAACACAGCAATTCTCTAATTGTCCGCATGTCGAAGCTTCGATCCTAGACCAGTTGCCGACCAAGGCTAAGGGCCTGGTCTGCCCTGCCACGGCATTTAATCTTTAGGTTACATTTCATCGCACTGGGTTAAGGCTTGTATCTTCCCAGTTTCGCTCCTCCGCCAGAAGCCGGAAGCACAGTGTGGGGTGTCGGGTTTGGTGAGCGGCGCCCAAAAATCGCCGAACAGACAGCAGGTAGAACCGTCTTCTGTTATACGGTAGCTCAGCATATCTGACTAAGACCTGACAGAAACTGAATAAATATATATATATATATATATATATATATATATATATATATATATATATATATATATATATATATATATATATATATATATATTCTTCTTCAGTATTCCGAGCCATTGAGGTTCTTTGCTGCAGATACAAGCCGTCTCCATTCGTCTCTCTGGTTGACCTTCTCTTGCCAGTCGCTGATTCCAAGTGCTTGTAGATCTGTATGTATATTATCTCTCCACCGTCTTCTTGGTCTACCTCGGGGTCTACGGTCATTTATTTCTTGAGTGTAAGCGAGTTTTGTTTCCCTATTATCTTCCATTCTTTCTATATGCCCCAGCCATTGCAGCCTATTAGCCTTCGTTATACCAGTGATTAGCGGGGACTTAAACAGATCATAAATGTCTTTGTTGCTTCTTCTTTTCCACTCTCCACTTTGTGTATCCCAAAGATGCATCTTAAGACTTTGTTCTCAAAGGTTTGTAACAAGGCTTCGTCTCCTTTAGTTGTACTCCATGTTTCAGAGCCATACAGCACAACTGGTCTGATCAGTGTTTTGTATATTGTGATTTTGGTGTTACGAGATAGCACATTTGATTTTAGCAGGTGTTGTAGTGCATAGTATATCTTATTTCCAGAGTCGATTCTAGCTTGTATTTCTTCCCTTATTATGTTGGAGCAGTTGAAGATTGTACCCAGGTATTTGTATGTTTCCGTTCTTTTAATGGTCATATTATCTATTTGTATGTGGCCAGAGTTTTTAGCCGTTCCTTCTCTTGAAATTACCATATATTCTGTCTTATCTTGGTTGATAACCAGCCCCATTTGTTGAGCTTTTTCCTTTAAGTGAGTCAATATTTCCAATGTCTTTTGTTCATTTTCCCCTATAATATCTATATCATCTGCATAACCAAGCAGTTTGGATGTTCCTCCAATAGCACATATCCTCCTTTACCTTCCTTACAACTTTCTCTAGAGCCAGATTGAAAAGAAGCGGCGATAGTGCATCACCCTGTTTCAAGCCAGATGTTATTTGGAAAGGGTCTGATTTCCTGCCTTTATGTGTTACTATAAGTATCTTCCATGCAAAGTCTGGTCATGTTGATTAACTTCCTTGGTATTCCAAATTCCTGCATAGCATTCCATAGACTATTCCTATGGCCACTATCATAAGCCTTTTTAAAATCCACAAAAATGTTATGGAGATCTCTTTTATATTCCCAACTTTTCTCGGCTATTTGTCGTAAGATACATATCTGATCTATTGTTGATCTGGTTTGTCTTAAGCCCGTCTGGTAGTCACCTAATATGTCTTCTGACTATGGTTTTAGTCTATTTAGTAATACCGTTGATAATATATATATATATATATATGACGGCCTCCCTGATCTAGAGGTTACACGACTTTCTCCATAATCTCGTATACTCTCGTAAGTAACGTGGCGTTGCGCGAGAAATGGTAGCGGTTCTCTCCGCGTCGGTAACTTAGGGGTATGTGAGCCGGTCGCTCAGAAAGCAATGGCAAACTACTGAGTGTAATCTTGCCAGAATCAACAATCGAGCTGAAAGATGCTGATGTTGACAGCGATGTCCTGTAAAGGATATGCGAACAAAACAAACAACACACACACACACACATATATATATATATATATATATATATATACGTCCACTGTGCACGGGTATGGTGATTGATTACATCGTCACCATCTAGTGATTCCCTCAAACGTTCCACTGATCTGTCCTGCTACATGTGCATATCATACCACACCCAAAAGTTGTCTGTCATACCACCCCTGAATACAACCCCAAGCGGTACATACCAGTTGAACTGGTTACAATCTTGTAATGATATCCTCACTTGTTCATATGTTTATACTTCAGCAAACAATGTTGTATATTATAAGTTAATACTTTGCTTCTCGCATGCATTACATTTATGTTCACCGATCGCCAAATGTAGTTTCTGATTGTAATCTCAGAATTCCTTTTTCTATTGCACGGAATAGTTAGTTCATGTATTGCCTGGTATGATTTATTATATGTTGATGTGTTTCCGTGTGTCTGTATGTTGATGTAGTCACTGTACGGTCATCTCCATGATTTATTATATGTTATTATGTTTCCGTATGTACAAATGGCAACAATACTAAAGAACAAACATGTATCAATAACTATTAAGAAAGCACTTTACAACACAATCTTCCTGCCAACTCTATGCTACCAATGCCAAACCTGGACAATGACAGAAAAAGAGAAAAGAAAAACCACAACAACATAAATGAGATTCCTGAGAAGAATACTCAACGTATCAAGAAGAGATAAGATCAGAAATGAAGAAATCAGGACTAAAGTGGGGGTTATAGCAGCACTAGATTTTATTAGAAAGTGGCAAGTCAAATGGTTTGGCCATGCAAGTAGATTACCATTCAACAGCATACCACAACAAGCAATGATGTACAGACCAGATGGAAACAGAGGAAGAGGACCGACCACGTAAACGCTTGGACGGAGGGAATAGCAGAGTCCATGGGAATATCGATACATGAAGCCCATAATCTGGCACTCTCACGATGTTTATATTTCACCTCGACACCGCAAGTTACATGAGGAACATGATGAGATGATGAGATGAGATGGTTGTGTTTCTGTGTGTTGATGTAGTCACTGTACGGTCATCTCCATGATTTATTATATGTTGTATTTTCCTGTGTCTGTGTGTTGATGTAGTCACTGTACTGTCATCTCCATGATTTATTATATGTTGTATTTTCGTGAGTCTGTGTTGATGTAGTCACTGTACTGTCATCTCCATGATTTATTATATGTTGTGTTTTCGTGTGTCTGTATGTTGATGTAGTCACTGTGCGGTCATCTCCATGATTTATTATATGTTATTGTGTTTCCTTGTGTCTGTATGTTGATGTAATCACTGTACTGTCATCTCCATGATTTATTATATGTTGTGTTTTCGTGTGTCTGTGTGTTGATGTAGTCACTGTACTGTCATCTCCATGATTTATGATATGTTGTGTTTTCGTGTGTCTGTATGTTGATGTAGTCACTGTACGGTCATCTCCATGATTTATTATACGTTATTGTGTTTCCTTGTGTCTGTATGTTGATGTAATCACTGTACGGTCATCTCCATGATTTATTATATGTTTTTTGTTTTTCCGTGTGTCTGTGTGCTGATGTAGTCACTGTACGGTCATTTCCGTGATTTATTATATGTTGTTGGGTTTCCGCGTGTCTGTGTGCTGATGTAGTCACTGTAGGTCATTTCCGTGATTTATTATATGTTGTTGTGTTTCCGTGTGTCTGTTTGATGATGTAGTCACTGTTCTGTCCTCTCCGTGATTTATTATATGTTGTTGTGTTTCCGTGTGTCCTAGGAAATCAAGTCTACCCCGAATCACAGTGTGGCTTTCGACAGAACCGGTCTACCATTGATATGATATTCTCATTGCGACAAATGCAAGAAAAATGCCGTGAACAGAATCAACCATTGTTTTATTGCCTTCATCGACCTCACAAAGGCATTTGATTTGTTCAGTCGTGAGGGTCTGTTCAAGGCACTAAAGAAGATTGGCTGCCCACCAACTCTTCTGTCCATTGTGGAATCGTTCCACACAGGCATGAAGGGTATAATCAAGTTTGATGGTGCAACTTCTGAAGAATTTGAAATCAAGAATCGAGTTAAGCAAGGTTGTGTACTAGCTCCCACCCTCTTTGGAATATACTTTTCACTTCTACTGAAATATGCCTTTCGTGATCAGGATGCCGGTATATATATGCACTCGTGCTCAGATGTCGGCCTCTATAATGCTCAGAGATTGAAGGCCAAGACCACAATTAGGAGTATACTAATCAGAGAGTTGGATTTTGCGGATGATGTTGCAGTTACGACCCACTCTGAGGAAGAGTTACTACATCTACTATCTGCATTCTCCAATGTTTGTTCTGAATTTGGTTTAACAATTAACAAAAACAAGACACAGATTATGTCACAAGGTTCACATGGGTTACCATCAATCTTTATTGATGACGCCGAACTAGAGATGGTAGACCATTTTACATTTCTAGGATCGGAGGTAAATAGCAAATTATCCCTAGGTCAGGAAATCAACATCAGGATTCGTAAGGCAGCAACAACAATGAACATGTTAGCAAATAGAGGCTGGGAGAACAGGAAGCTTAAAGTCAAAACAAAAGTCCTTGTCTACCAAACCTGTGTCCTTAGTACTCTTTTTTTATGGCAGTGAAACCTGGTAAACTTACTCACACCAAGAGAAACGTTTAAACAGCTTTCATATGCGGTGTCTGCGAAGAATACTTGGTATTAAGTGGCAAGACAAAATCACAAATACTGAAGTATTGGAAAGATCAGGTTATGTGACGGTGTGTTACATTCTCAGTGTTCGTAAACTTAGATGGATAGGACACGTAAGGAGGATGGATGATGGTAGAATACCAAAGGACATCTTGTTTGGTGTATTACAGATGGGTAGAAGATCTCAGGGTCGGCCTCTACTACGATACAAAGATGTGTGTTATCGGGACATGATTGATACAGGCACTGATAATGCACAATGGGAGCAAGTAGCCGCTGAACGTGTTGCATGGGGGTCAACTTTCAGAAAAGGAATAAAGACAAAGGAGAAAATGATTGCAGATAAAGCACACACAGAGCGTGAAAGACATAAGATGGTGCATGATGATGGAAATGACCCACTGTGGACGAACATTTACAGCATGAATTGGCTTTATCAGCCACATTCGCCACCGCCATGGTTGTAGTTATTAAGCCTTTTTAAAGCAGAATGTACCAAACTATCGTCTGTCAAGATGGAAAGGTGCCAGTGAAATGTATGTTGATGTAGTCACAGTACGGTCATCTCCGAGATTTATTATATGTTGTTGTGTTTCCGTGTGTCTATGTGCTGATGAAATCCTGTCGCCGAAACGTCTGTTTATTTTTCGTAAGTGGTTTTTGCAAAACTATTCTGTTTCCGTTCGCGATTTCATATTATTTACACCATTTCCACAGCTATACCGCATGTTAACCCATTTCATTCACACACAAAGATAACGAACGAACGAACAAATTATATTAAGGGCTAAGAATTGGGAACATACAAATACAAGAAGGAGTAAACGTGAGAATCCTTGACTTACGACCTAGATTTCACAGCAGACAATGAGGCCATGTTATTAAGTTAAGTCGAACTTTGTACTCAGTAGTTAGAAGGATATTTGACATCCTAGTGGTAGTGCTCATTGTTAGTGGGTCATTGCGTCTAATCACACAAAACGTTCTATGGCGTTTCACTTACCGTGTCATCCTGCGGCATCACGGAAGTCGTCTGAGCAGGACGTGCCACTGTTTCTGCGCAATCTCTCTAGTGGTCAGCTTCACGGGAAAGCATCTTCGAGGTGTAGAGACTGTTTAAACATTTAGTTGCATGTCCTTGACATGACCTTGTAATGAAGCCCGGAATATAGTCATTGTGATTGTGATTTACTAGACAATTTTACGTTCCGTAGTTTGCCATTGCTTTCTGAACGGCGTCACCTCATAACATGTAAATAATTGCAAAGCGCTCTGCTTCCAATCTGCCCTGGCTGATTTCGAACCTCTTATAGCATACACAGGAAATCTGAATCGGAATAGTCGGATCCATCCCAACACTCTTAGAGTGTCCTTGGACGCCTGTATAAATATAGCAAAAAATACAAGGACACCTGACTCTGGGAACTGTCACAACCCAACACTTTTAGAGTGTTCGCAGGCTCATGAATAAAACATTTAGTTTCTTGACATTTCGTGAGAAGAGAGAATTATTTAACTCTGAATAGTGACGCTTGATACTTAACTAAAACACACACACACACACACACGCACGCACGCACACCCACCCACCCACACGCACACACACACACACACACACACACACAGTGTACTTGACCCGTCTCCACTGAGTCACAACGGTGGAGTTTATTGTAAGTAGAATAATGTACTTTCTACAATCCCTCTAGCTTGCGTCACGACTCCCAAGTAATGTACACCATCATGAATGAAGTTGACATTTCCTGTAGATGTAAGTCACCACCCAACCAACTTCCTTCGCCTTTCATCCAACTTACCCACTTTCTGATGTCATAAACGCCTTTGTGTTATTGGGATCTTTCAATGAAGGACAGATTAGTAACATTGTAACCTACCATGCATGTCGTAAGAGTTGAATAAGGCGTGGTAGTTGCAACCGAATTCCGTAGAAAGTTGTAGCTGCAAAATCCAATCAAGCTTGAACAAGTCTAAAGATAAGAGAGAAAGAAAGAATAACTCAGAAAACCAAGATGAAGCAATGCTCTTCCAGAGGAAATATGAGTTTATATGGAGGCAGCCGCAAGGAGTCTGGATCGTCGACTTACCTCCGTTCATCAAGTAAAATCTCCACGTCTGCAACTTTGATGTTTGAACTGTGTATGTATAGGGGTATGCCCCTATCGAAGGCGAAGTAAGGCACCTCCTTCCCTCCGATAGCCTTCGGGACACCATTGGGCAAGTTTGAGTACTTGTTTGCCCCTTCCCCACCCTTTCCCGATCGGGGTTACCTCCCAAGTTCAAGGTGTATCCTGCTTGCCGAGGAACTGCATGGATGTGGGGATAACCATCGATAACGGAGGCAGTCTAGCTGATGCAGGGGCGGCGCAGGGATGATGGACATCTTGTCCCGGAACCCCTCCCCAGCACGAAGGCACTACTGGGGTGACCGTGTATGAACGCCGTCTTGACAAACGATAGTTTGTAAACTGGAGTTATATTATACCTCTCCATGACACAAAGCCCGGGCTGGGTTTAGAGATCAGGTGTTGCCCATACAGTATGATCTTTCTCTCGGCCTGTGCAATTTACTCCAGAGGAAAGGTAACACCAATACGTTTGGAATATGACAAGCTGCAGAAGCTGCCTGATCAGCAAAGCAATGCTCTAACTGTCCGCCTGTCGGAGCTTCGATTCTAGATCAGTTGCCAACCAAGGTTTGGGGCCTGGTCTGCCCGGCCGTGACATGTAGTCTTTAGGTTGCATTTCCTCGCATTAGGATAAGACTTGTACAATCTCAATTGCGCTCCTCCCCCCAAAGCCATTGGCACAATGTTAGGTTTGGTAAGTGTCCCCAACATTCGGACGAACCCTCTCATACACTGCAACAAATATGGTATTTAACTTCCTTTCTAAGAATCATCGATGGAGCTAATGAGCATCTGCGCTTGATATCATGTATGAATCACCAAAAAAAAAAAAAAAACGAGAAGTAGATTGTGAGCTTTACTGAAACACGATTACAAGAAACAAATTGGACGTTGCGGCCAAAGCCTTCAGTCAGCACAGAACAAACAAACACAAACCGACACAAAACTACATGAAACACACTACATGACAATATTAAGGGTACTTATCTGAATCTGTATCCTAGCTTGGAGCGACTGACGCGCGTTAGACGACTATCAGTGGATTGTATGAACCGGATGTATGGTCAACGGGTCAAAGGTCAATACCGTCAGAAGATCAGGTATTGGCCAAGCCACTAGGCGGGAGAATAAGCGGGAAGGGGGTGTGGTGGAGAGGCGCCCACGTGAGCGGAAGAGCAAAAATTGGGATTGGCGAAGATGTCACGGACGCAGTTCACAATTAGCGATTTCTCGTTCAGCGCTCGAAACACAGCTGCGGAAGATTTCATTGTTTTAGTTCTCATAGAGGGGCATGAGTAGCGGTCGCTCAGAAAACGATTGCAAACCACCGAACCGAAACCTACCAAGAAATCCCAAACAGCAAAAATAATGCTGGGGTTGACTGTGACAGTGGACTGTACAACTAGAGGGTGGGAGGGGGTGGGATTTAGAAGTTAAATCTTCCAACATCCCACAAAATTTACTCTTCCGCTTACATGGGCGCCTCTCCACCCCATTCTTATTCTCCCGCCCAGTGGCTCGGCCAATACCTGAGCTTCTGACGGTATTGACCTTTGACCCGTTGACCATACATCGGGCTCATACAATTCACTGATAGTCGTCTGATGCGCGTCAGCCGCTCCCAGCTATGATACAAATTAAGATTTTTTTGGGGTTGTTTTGTTCGCATATCCTTTAAAGGACATCGCTGTCAACATCAGCATCTTTCAGTTGATTGTTGCTTTCTTGGCAAGATTACGCTCAGTAGTTTGCCATTACTTTCTGAGCGACCGGCTCACATACCTCGTAAGTTATCGTCGCGGCGAGAATTGCTACCAATTCTAGCACACTGAGAAAGTCGTGTAACCCCTAGACCAGGGAGACCGGCACATATTCAAATAGGTACCCATAATATTGTCATGTAGTGTGTTTCATGTAGTTTTGTGTCTGTTTGTGTTTGTTTGTTCTGTGCTGACAAAGGCTTTGGCCGAAACGTCCAATTTGTTTCTTGTAATCGTGTTTCAATAAAGCCCACAATCTACTTCTCGTTGTTTGCTGATTCATTCATTGCCTTTTTAAGCTTTACTGCAGTTCCCCTTATTCTTGATATCATGTACAGCGGTCAGTGTAGATGGAGTGAAGAGAAGAAGGCGAGGTATGGAGAGAGAAGAAGGTGCAGAAACAGAAGGGCGGGGTCAGGTGAGTAAGGAAAAAAAAACACAGCACCAAGGATTCAGATATATACTAGGTGGCTTTGGAATTTTTGCAGTGCCAAGCAGAGAAGGCCTGTCCTGGAGAAGCTGATTTATGACTTTGACGTCATCATGCTGGAAGAAATAAATGGAGATGATTACCATTGCCATGGATATGTTGGCCTCATTGATCCGATTGGACAAGGGAGACATGGGCAGGGTCTGCTAGTGAAGAAGAAATTAAAACATGAGGTTCTCGACCTAAGTCAGTAGAATTACAATTCCAGAGAAGAGAAGGCTATACCATTAGAGATTAGGGATCTACGCTGGAGCAGACATGGCTATTGACCTGGGATTTGTTACCCAGTCAGCAGTATTGGATGTCAAATGGACTGTATTGGGTGAACATGGGAGTGACCATCTACCCTGTTCAGTGTTGATTTCTAAATCCAATAAGACAAAGACCGCAAGAGCATGCACGCCCTTTAAATAAGAGTAAGAAAACATCCATCTGGGACGCCTCAGACAGAGGGTATGCACTGTCACTGGAAGACCTACTCTATGGAGGACCTCCGGGCATTGAAATCCAAGGGAGCAGAAGTCAAACAGTTACAGAGAGTGCGGCGCACACCCCAAAGCTCACAAAACGAAATATAGAAAGTTTCGAAAGAAAGGAAAGGTGGGGAATTTAAGCGCTGTGCAGCAGAGGCCAAAAGAGCGAAATATGAACACTTTATGAATGAGACTGGAGGAGATCAAACGCAGGGAAAGCTCTGGAATTTGCACAGACAAGGACAGATCATCCTGCCACAGTAGGTACAATATATAGCGGTTCGCCGAGACAATACGGACAAAGCGAAAGGGGAAGTTTTCCTCCAGAGATTCATAGCACAGATAAGAGAGACTAAGAGAAGATCTATCAGGCACCATTAAAGATACCTACTGTGTAGATATCATGCAACCGGAAGATATCAAAAATATATTGGGGAAAAAATACACCGCATTAGGACCCGATGTAGTTAGGTATGGTATGCCCACATTAGGGAAATGAGTGATGGAGATGGCTGCTTGCTTTAACCTGATCATCAGGATGTCATCAGTACCCCAGGATTGGGTGCACAGTCATTTAACACCACTTCCTAAGCCAGGCAAAGACCATTCAAGGATAAATGGGTTCAGGTTTATCACCCTACAGAACACTTTTTGGCAAGATGCTGGAGAAGATCGTTGCTGTTAAGCTTCAGGAATATTTAGAAAGGAAAAGCTTCCCCCGAAAGGTTTTATAAGTTACTGGCCAGGGAAAAATACTTGGTCAAATGTAGACACTTTTACCTATGATGTTTATGGAGAGTTCCAAAACAGACAGGAGACGGCGGGGACAGCACTCGATCTCGAGGACGCGTACAACAGAGTCAGATATGATATTTTGATGTATGCTCTTAGGAGAAGCGAGTCTGTCTTTGGTTTGTGAAGTGGATTGCAGCTGTTCTGTATTCTCGTAGAGTGGTTCTCCGGCTAGGACCTCTGACTCATGTATCATAGCCCCTGGACTACTACAGGGGTCAGCAGTTTCCCCTGTGCTGTTCAACGTGTATACGAGCAAGATTGCTAGCCTCGAAGCACCAGGGGCTGGAAGGATACTAACATTTGCAAATGATGTTTTTGCATACAGGCAGGGGAGGGACAGAAATCAAACAGCCTAGGAGTTGCAGGCGACACAGAACAACATGATGGATTGGTGTACATAGATGATTGCTGTCATTAACCCAGAAAGGGTGCCTTCTGTCTTGTGCTGCTCTCAGGACAATAGGATTGTTAAAGCTGACCCTGCAAGCCTCACAATAAATGGTAGAACTGTGAATATAGACATCAGATTGAAGTACATGGGAATACCTTTTTATAGAGGCCTGTCGTATAGGGATCATTTTGAAGCGGTGGTTAAAAATGTCAGAAGGGGTTCAATGAACTGAAGAGTATGGCAGCAAGGGACATGGAGCAGAAAATGCTATTCACACTTTCTTCAGCACTTGATCAATTCACTGGACTGTCTCGAGGAATCAGCTAGTAAAACTAGAGCGCATACAGAATGAAGCCATGGGGGTGATTCTGTGATGTACAAGGGACACTGCAATAGCGTGCATTTGATACATCCTGGCGTTGCCGACCATTGTGGACAGACGCAAGATGTTGCAAGCAAGGTTATACCTCAGGGTAGGTGTGGACAAGGAACACCTCCTGCGTGATTCCCTGGATGCAGTCAAAGGTCATAGGTTGCTGAGAGGAAGATCATGAATGACCAAGGCAGAAGATACCATCAGAGAAGTGTGCGCACTTGAGAAGATTGGCAGAGGCAAGGAGTGGGACAGAGTGACGAACTGAAATGTAGACTTGTATGGGGTTATAATCGCAATGAGCCGTGAGTGTAGGGAGTGGCCTGCTTGCGCTACGGAAGCTGAAATTCATCAATTAATTCATGGCCACTCTCGTCCTGGCGATGTGATTATATATACCCATGGCTCTATGTTAAGAGACAAAATAAGTGCCTGGGGATTCATAAGAAAATGCCCGATGTTTAGTAAATTGGGAGCTTGGCATATGACACCACAACATCAAGTCTGAGAATGGAGATGGAGGCGGTTACTGCAGCTTTCCACTGGTTGGAGAACAAACTGTATATGCATGTTATCATTGTAACTGATTCAAAAGGCATATCTGCAAACGTGAGGACTTGAATGCTTCGTGCAGAAATGACTTGCATCGTTTCAGAGGTCGCAGGTTGTGAGCATTCGCTGGATCTTTTCTCCAGGGCGGACACTCTGGTGTGGTGGAAATGAACAGCTAGACAGATTGACTGGTGCCGCATCATTAAGGGCTGATTTGATGCATGATAAGGCAGATGTGGTGATGGCCCTCTGGGAGCATGTGATTAATGCAGAAGAACAGATAGACTACCATGGTTGCAGCAGCAAGGCGTGATAAGAGGATCTGGTCGACAGTCGTCACTCAGAAATGACGCAATAAGATATAATCAGATTGGGCACCATTAGTATTAGAACTCTACGCTGGCTGTTGAAGATGGAGACTGCGCGCTTATTGGAATGCCCCAAGTGCATTGATGTCGGTTCTTGACTCAACTCAACTATGTATGAGGAAAGACTGTACAAGTCGCACAAAAGATGCATTCTTTTAATATCCACATTTTGAGAGTGCAAAACAAGTTAGAAAAGAGCAAATAAAAAGCTTCTAAACACAGGTGAAACAGTGCTGTTCTCAGGCCATACTAAGGAAAATTCTCGTAAAAGTGAAGTCGTGGCTCTAACGCGGCCTAAAGAGGAAGAGAAAATATTAACATTGTGCTTGGCGGTGAGTTCTAGAATAATAACCGCACCGTTTAGAATCACATAAAAGAAAGCAAATACAGATGTGATTCAGTGCTTAAAAAAATGGTTGCGTATCCCTTACGGGACGTTGCAGTCAACACCAGCATTTTTCAGCTGCTGTTGATGTACTAGGCAAGTGTTACGTAGTTTGCCATTGCTTCCTGAACGACCGGCTCCTATACCAGCACGTCATAACACAACGCGACACGGTCTGCTGCACAAATCGGTTGCAGCTGAGCTTCGAACGCCTGGTACCCAGCTCACGAACCGCGTTCGCAAGCCTTCAGCCACGGAGATCCAGTGCTACACACCAATAAATGATAAGACTCGATGAGTTAAGGGGCAATTTTACATGAAATTTCAAAGTACTATAGGTAGTCAAACAATAGCAACATCATAATTTTGGTGGGTTACCTGGATTGCGAAATTAGATCAGATAATGTGGGTTATGGCGAGATCCTGAGGAAACATGAACTGGGTATAATAAACGGAGCTTGAGAAGTATTTTCCATTGTTGGTGCAGTGAATCAATGTCATTAGCGGAAATCGTTGTTCCACACACACACACACACACACACACACACACACACACACACACACACACACACACACACACACGCACGCACACACGCACGCACGCACACACACACACACACAAATACATATAACAACGTGGGTATCACCGGGTCACAATACAAAAAACCACATTGACAGTATCTATATTGACGAGAAATTTAGATCACGTATATCTATATCTATAAAACAAAGTGTATGTATATGTGTATGTATATATGTATATATGTAAATATGTATGTCCTTTATTTGTTCGCGAACGGCCCATCCGATTGAGATGAAATTTTCTACACGCCTTCCTTTCATTCCAGAGCTGTCAACTGTCATAGTTTTTTTTCTTCTTCCTCCTCCTCCCTCCTCCCCCTCCCAAAATACGTACGTAAATATATGATGATGATGATGAAAGAATCCCCGAACCAAAACGCTAGGGAAAGGGAAGAAAATGACGTGACTACACAGAATCGTCACACGGCAATCATCATCATCAAGTGCCGTGCCGGCTGGCGTAGGCGTTCATGGCTCTCTGTAGATCTCAGTCTTTGTTTTTTTTAATCAACTCTGCTGCTGATATTCCTCCATGCCACGGCAATATCAATAACAATTCATCTTTTTATGTGTAAGGAAGTTATCTACAGTCGTGTAGAAGGGAAGAACTAGACGAGTATGAATTCGGAATGGCGAACTCTCTCCCCCTCTCTTCTCCTCCCTCTACCTCCTCCCTCCACCCTTCTCCTCTTCCTCCTCCCTCTCATCCCTCTCCCTCCTACCTCCTCCTCTCCCTCTTCCTTCTCCCTCTTCCTCTCCCCTTCTCCTCCATCCTCCTCCCTCCTACTCCCTCCGCCTCCTCCCCCCTTCCTCCCTCATCTTCCCTCCTCCTCCCTCTCCCTCCTCATCCCTCCTCCTCCTGCCTCCCTCCTCCTCCTCCTGCCTCCTTCTCCCTCATCATCCTCCCTCCTCCTTCTCCCTTCTTCTCCCTCTTCCTCCTCCTACCTCCTCCTCCTCACTCCTCCTCCTCTCCTCCTCCTCTCTCCCTCTACCTCCTCCTCCTCCCTTCACATTCCTCCTCCTCCCTCTTCCTCCTCCTCCCTCCTCCTCTCTCCGCCTCCCTCCTCCTCCTCCTCCCTCTACCTCCTCCCTCCTCCTCCCTTCACATTCCTCCTCCTCCCTACTCCTCCTCCCTCCTCCTTCCCTCCTCCTCCTCCCTCCTTCTCCTCTTCTCCTCCTCCTCCTCCCTCTTCCTCTCCTCCTCCTCCTCCTCCTCCTACTCTCTCCTCCTTCTCCCTCCTCCTCCCTCTTCCTCCTCCCTCCTCCTCGCCTCCTCCTCCACCCTACTCCTCCCTCCTCCTCCTACGTTCTCCTCCTCCCTCCTATTCCTACCTACTCCTCCTGTCTCCTCCCTCCTCCTCGTCTCCTCCTCCACCCTACTCCTCCCTCCTCCTCCTAATCCCTCCTCCTCCCTCCTATTCCTCCCTACTCCTCTGTCTCCTCCTCCTCCTCCCTCCTCTTCCCTCCTCCTTCTCCCTCTTCCTCCTCCCTCTTCCTTCTCCCTCCGCCTCCTCCCTCCTCCTACTCTCTCCTCCTCCTCCCTCCTCCTCCCTCTCCCACCTCCTCCCTCCTCCTGCTCCCTTCTCCTCCTGCGTTCTCCTCCTCCCTCCTTCTCCCTCCTCCTCCCTCTTCCTCCTCCCTCCTCCTCGCCTCCTCCTCCACCCTACTCCTCCCTCCTCCTCCTAATCCCTCCTCCTCCCTCCTATTCCTCCCTACTCCTCCTGTCTCCTCCTCCTCCCTCCTCTTCCCTCCTCCACCTCCCTCTTCCTCCTCCCTCCTACATTTACCCAAGACAGACAGACAGTCAGACAGATAGTCGGGAACGGGATCTTATATGACTACTTATATAATTTAAATGAGATGCTCTCCACCATGGGCTGGGCCGGGTCAGACAGACAGATAGGTAGATAGACAGACAGACAGACAGACAGACAGACAGACAGATAGATAGATAGATAGATAGATAGATAGATAGATAGATAGATAGATAGATAGATAGATAGATAGATAGATAGATAGATAGATAGATAGATAGATAGATAGATAGATAGATAGATAGATAGATAGATAGATAGATAGATAGATAGATAGATAGATAGATAGATAGATAGATAGATAGATAGACAAAAAGACAGGGAGGGAGGGAGGGATAGACGGAGGGATGGGTCTATTAGACAGACAGACAGACAGACAGACTGATAGACAAACAGATAGACAGTCGGGAACGGGAACTTATATGACTACTTATATGAATTAAATGAGATGCTCCACACCAGGAGCTGGGCAATGCCGGGCCGGGTCAGACAGACAGACAGACAGACAGACAGACAGACAGACAGACAGACAGACAGACAGACAGACAGACAGACAGACAGACAGACAGACAGACAGACAGACAGACAGACAGACAGACAGACAGACAGACAGTCGGTAACGGGAACGGGAACTTATATGACTACTTATATGAATTAAATGAGATGCTCCCCACCAAGGACTGGGTGAAGCCGGGCCGGGTCAGCTAGTATGATATAAACGTTGTAAGACGTGCAGATGCAGATCTCACAGATGACTTACTTATTCAAGGTCGTACTTGAGATATTTGATTGTGACGGGTTCCAATCCTGTAGTGTTATAGTTAATAACTTTGTTGTCTAATTTGTTTTTTGCTATCTACTTCTTTATCCATGTGGATTTGGACTTGATGTCCTCAATATCTCCCTCCTCATTGGCTCCCAGCCAGCAACTATGTGTTGTGGATAGTGACTCTCGGGTGTGTGTTAATGGCATTGCAAGGGCTATTCCAAAATAAACCCCCGACTGGCTGGTAAAATTAAACCGGTTCATTGCTTGCATCGTTCAGTAGTCTTTTAGGTAACTACACATCAACCTACAGTCGCATTTGTTCAGTGGTTCACGAATCTCGAACGAATACACTTGGACACTGTTATTGACTTTCCCGCCAGCTTTGAAATTCGTGGTGTGATTGGTTTTCTTCAAGCAGAAGGCCAAAATGCGGCCGAGATTCATCGTGTCGTGTATACGGTGATAACGTTACGTGTGACAGTTCTGTGAGGGATTGGTGCAGGAAATTCAGAGCTGGGCATACAGACGTGCATGATGAAGGTATACAAGTACGCCATTCTCATGTGACAGATGATCTTATCAAAAAGTCGACCGATTCGTAATGAAAAAGTGCTGTTTCACAATTTCAGATCTTTCTACAGATTTTACACAAATTTCTAGGACTAGTCTGTTTAGAATAGTCACAGAGAGGTTAGGTTACCACAACTTATGTACACGGTGGGTACCAAAGCAACTGACTGACGTTTATAAAGCTCAAAGAATGGGTTCAGCTTTGATGTTCCTTCTGCGCTACTAGGAAGAGGGGTGGGGGGTGCATTTCTCGACAGAACAGTGACTGGGACGAGACATGGGTTCACTTCGTGAATGCAGAGGTGAAGCAACAGCCAAAACAGTAGATGCATGCCCATTCTCCGAACACCCCAAAAAAAAAAAAATTAAAGCGAAAATTTTCGCAACGAAAAATGTTGGTTACAGTGTTCTGGGACTGCAAGGGCATTTTGTTGACGGAATTCAAGACACTGGGGACCACAATAACGTCACAAGTTTATTGTGAAGCACTGATGAAGTTTTGTCGATCGATCCAAAACAAAAGGATGCTCACCAATGGCGTCATTACCCTGCATGACAAAGCGCCGCCACACACTGCTGCTGACACAAAGGCTTCACTTGAGTAATTAAGTGGGGCATTTGCACCCCCCCCCCTCCCTTTTTATTGGGGGGGGGGGGGAGTTTACAGCCCTGACTTGGCACCAAGCGATTATCATCTGTTCGGCAAGATGTATGTCTGGCTGGATACCCAGTGCTTGGACACCGCCGAGGAGCTCATGGATGGAATCAACAATTGGCCAAGTACCCTGGTGGCGCCGCTACTTGACGAGATGTTACAAAAATTCGTGCCACTATACGACAAGTGCCTGAATTTAATTGGTGACTATGTGGAAAAGTAAATCAATGATGTATGTAACTTTTGTATGTATTTAGATGTCATTGTCAATTTGTTTACATTTGTACCAGCCTGTAGGCGGTTGATTTTGGAAGAGCCCTCGTATTTGTGCAAAATTAAGTGTACGGTGGTGTTCTGGTCGTGAAATTCTTGTTTTAGTTGTCATTTAATTTTCTTTATTGCATTTATGTCTTTGTGTGTGTATATGTGTATGTTCGGCGACAAGTATTCTTGTTTTAGTTTTAATGTAATTTTCTTTACAGTTTGCGTGTGTGTGTGTGTGTGTGTGTGTGTGTGTGTGTGTGTGTGTGTGTGTGTGTGTGTGTGTGTGTGTGTCCGCGCGCGCGCATGTGTGTGTGTGTGACTATATATCAGTGTTCGTCGACACATGTTCTTGTTTTAGTTTAATTTAATTGTCTTTACTGTATTATATGTGTGGGTGTGTTTGTGTGTGCGCGAGTGCGTGTGTGTGAGTGTGTGTGTGCGTGTGTGTGTGAGGCTATACATTAGTGTTCGGCGACAGACATTCTTGCTTTAGTTATAATTTAATTTTCTTTAGTTTATCAAAAGCAGGATTTTGTGTGCGTCTGTGTGTGTTTGTGTATGCGCGCGCGCAGGTGCGTAATTATGTGTCACAGTGTCAGGAACAGCCTTTAATAATGGTGTAACGTTTGTGGAAGGCATCGTGTTGTGGTGTGTGTGTGTGTGTGTGTGTGCGCGCGCGCGCCTGGGCGTGCGATTGTATGTCACAGTATTGGAGACAGGACGCAGGGATGTTGTAACATCACTGGAAGACAAGACATGTCATACATCATAAGTAACTTAACAGGGATGACAACTGCACATCTGCTTTCAGCCAGTTCTGCACAATGAAGTCGACAACAGAGACCGTTCATCGGCCATGCAGTACCCATGTATACACGGTCCTGTTGATAACAGGTGTGGCTGTAGTGAGATGGCTAGCACTCTTTCCAGCCGGCTCTGAGGTCTTGCATTTGAATTCCAATTGACGCGATGTTTTTGTGTTTGTTTAAATAACATTACTTCCGAAGTCGACCAACCAGGACATTTCCTAGTAAGTAAAGACGTGATATTAATCGCATCACCATCGAGTGTCTTTTAGTCTAGACAAACATGGGGCTAGCACCATGTACCCAACAGTTTCAAAGCATGCGAAAAACAATGTCCTTTAATTGTTATCTTTACTGTTGACAGACGGTCATATATCATCTGTTGTTTTAGCCCGTGCTGATCACAGTCAGATTATTCTGACACCTTCTGGTAAATAACAGTGGGGTATCTGCTCATACGATATCGATCTATGCAAGGCATGGTGTCTGCGTCCTGCTCAGACAAATCGATGCGGGTGTTCGGCCCAGCCCATGGCCTCATGCCCGCCATATATTTGCCCTGGTGACTATTTTAGGGTGACAGTGCAGCCGAAACTTGTCCGTGCTATCAGCAGCATATTCCGGAACCAGAGTCAAATATAGACGAACTGCTTTTTACATTGTGAATATTCTCTGTAAAACATCCGTGTGGAAAACCTGTGTATCTTGTTTAGTTAAGTATGGTTAACATGAGGAAACGTAAATGTAGTTATTTTAGACTATGCATATTAGATACATGTCGTTTGTATTTTGATGGGCAGTAGTGGACGCGTAGTGGCTAGATGCTGGCCTGCCCCGTAAGATAGTCAATGGTTCGATCCACAGTCAGCGTTTTTTTTTTTTAATGACCTCTGCTCCCAGGTCGACCGACTTCACAGGATACCAGGAAATTTGTAGGGAAGTGATGATAGCTGAGTGCCGATTGGTCGATACAAAATGGGTCTAAAACCGTGTGTCCAGTGTGTCTTAATGCGTATAAATTGGTTGCTTCCTGTTTTTTAAAACCGTCTTTAAAAAATTTCCAGGCTCGATAAATACACTTCCAACGTCGACATAAAAAAAAGACACTGAACATAAAGGGAACTAAAAGATATGACGCGTAGAGATTCAAACCCGTTCATTTCTAAATGACGACAGCGCCTCGCTGAGGGAACAAGTAACCTCAATGGGCCAACTCGTAACCGTGAAAAAGTTGTTATCACTATCTTAGTGCTGGTGTCAATCTATGATCTCCACATACAGATGTGCTCTATGGACAAATTTCGTTGCCAACCATCTTAGCACCATTTTTCTGTAAACTGTCTAAGCATACTTAATTCATCAGCAAAGCTCTTTTGTCATTCGGAGGCGACAGATCTGTGTCCATGGCTTTCAGTCTTGTTGTTGTCTGGTGTGTCATACGACTACTACTTATTTGTCTGTATCTTCTATAAATGCTCATTAGTGCCTTTGGACTATTTTTTGTGCTATTTCAGTTGTCTGACTTCCACGCCTTGATGCATGTGGGGTATAAGATTTTAGACCCATATTTGTATAGACCAATCTGCAGACGATGGATGACGTCATCAATATCATACAGGCCGTCGTTACTACTCTATAATATGTCTGGTACCCATTTTAGGCCGGGTTGAACTGGAGTTTGTTTTTTGTTTTTTTTAAATCGCCTCTTTGAGGGGATTGGAACACATGTCCAGCCGACAAGCGTCTACCAACTACACCTCAGTTACTCTCCTTTGATATTGAAGAACTTCGGTATTGTCTCTTGTTTCTTTTTTTTTTGTTTTGTTTACCGAGTAGGCGTAATTGAAGGTTTACTCCTATCCACGATGATGTACGGGTTCAGTACCAACTTGAGGAGCGTCTCTACATGTCTAGGGTCAACCTCACCTTGTGAAAGATGTCGCTTAGGGGGTAGGCAGCATAATAAGGAGTTAGTTACTTCGTCGCCTCAACAGCGTATACTATTGTAACCTAATATAAGTTACATCATATAATTTTGTTTTTGTTTTCCTCACAACAGTAACACCTGCAATTTGTATCTTCTAAGGACCCTTTTATACACCTCGTGGATATCGTGTGTATGGGACTAGCATAATACCAGCGTGTTTAACGAGCAATCATCACTCAGTGGGTGAAGCGGTCAATATCATACCGCCACCTTTACCTCCCATGTCATTTCCTGGCATCCATTTTAGACTGGGTCCGCCTCGAAGCCCAAGTCCATTTTAAAAATCTTCCTCGATGGGAATTCTGACCTGTAAGAAATGCAGTCACGCCAACCAGGTATTTATCTCTTTGGCTTTTCCTGACTCTGTTCCCCACTGGCTTGCCAGCTGTTACTAAGTTTTCAAGTCTATTACTAAGTTTTCAAGTCTATTTCTCCTCATAACGTGACCAAAATATCTCGACTGTCTTAAACATATATGATTAAATAATTAATGCCAGCCTGTAAAATAGGTCACAATTTGTTGTTAGAATATTCTGGAAATTGTCTTGATAGCAAGGCAGAGATGTAGGGGGCTTGTCTCCTAACGGCACGCTGTCATGTGCTAGTATAGGTAAAAATATAACACTTTATAACTCTACGGCAGTGTTTACGATTGGTTTATTACCTTACACTTGTTTGTACACATGAAAACATCAGCAAGTTCAAGCAGAGGTGGACATGAGCGCTATGAACTAGAACGCTGTGATTATATCTCATTAAAGTACCCACAGTTATCCGAACGTAATCATCGTACATACTGAAACCCCCACATCGGTCTGTTGTACTAAATTGACGACTTCACGTTCTTGACTTGGGGACGTAAATTACAAGTACCTATAATGTCGGAGTCTGATGGCGAGGGACACTGGTAATAGGGAAAGTTAGGTCACAAGCAAACTCAGTCAGCGTGGACTTCATTCGAGTATAAAGCGAGCGAACGAAAAAAAAAATACACATTGAATATGGTGATGCATTTGAGAATGAAGCGATGCTGAATAATCTGGAGGTAGTGCAAATGTGGTTCGTAGAAAGACAATGATAGTATCATATAGAAAGAAGAAAACTGGCGCCAGGGTACTGACTGCAGAAGATGTTATTAGACAACTTGTGGAAACAAGGAAACCATCGCGTGAAATATATGGTGATATTAACAGAAGAGGGTGAACAGAGCAATGAGCCTTATACGGGAAAAATTCTAGGCAATAGGAGTCAAAAGACGACGATTAACAAATTAAAGCAAAATGTTGAAACAGCGGGACAACAAGTAATAACAGTATATAAACAATATCAACTTTATACAAATATCAGATGACAGAGAGAGTTGAAGTGCCAGTGTTGTCAATGGCGTACCAGTGTGTTACCGGGGCCATAAGGGACGCAAAGAGTAGTAACACAGTAACCTTCCATGTATGTCGTAAGATGCGACTAAGGAGGCTTGTCGTGAGACTGGCTCTCTCATCCAATTAAAAACAATTTAGCTGCACGATCCAACCAATTATGAACATTACTACAAAGGGCTGGGCGCAAGCTAGTTGATAGCCTATGCTCCAATAGGAGATGAAGGACAGCAACAGCAGCATCAAAAGAAGAAAAAGATGGAGAAGAATCGTCAGTGTCTGCTCAGTGTATAAACTTGACTGTTGATCATGTGCTGTCATCATGGGTAATCGCTGTGGTTCTTTTGCAATTTCACAGGGTAAGTATTTTGCTGTCGACAGATTTCAAATCGCTCATGGTCGATCCTACCTTCATTAGCCAGAGTAGTACATGTATTCTCTTTCAATGATGTCTTCAAGGAGGTGGCGGAGAGGGGATGAAGGAATATACTTGGCAGTGTGATTCTCGAAATTGGAACTCAGTATCTCTGCGTCTCTTAGAGTCATGTGATAGCATCAATAGTACATTGAGTCTTCCTCTTCTTCTTTTGTCCAACTACTTTTGCCGTGAAGCGTCGCATAGGGGAGACAGTTGTAATTGTGTTACCTTCGCTTGTCTTGTTGCTTCTACTAATGTCATATTTAATTTCTTCAATGTTTCTTTTACTCCATCTGGCCAACTCTTTCTAGGTCATCAAAGCTCTCGCCTTGTGTTCAGTTGTTCTCAAGTAGAACGCTATAGCCGTTGGTTGATCTTATTTCATTCTAACTAAATGTCCGAAGGAAAAGGTACAATAAATGCTGTGTATTTGCTGCGAACAGTTATTGAATATGCTATAGAAGTAAACAAGGATATACATCTTTGCTTTATTGACTACACAAAAGCTTTTGATAGAGTTAGACATGTCAACATGGTGAATATGCTTGCAGATCTACAAATTGATTGGAAAGACATTAGCTAATAAAAAAACATATATTGGAAACAACAAGAGCCCATAAGGATTGATAATGAAGTGAGACAATATCAACCTATTAATAGAGGTGTTAGGCAGGGATGTGTAATGTCTCCAGATCTGTTTTCCAGTGTACAGTGAAAATATTTTCAGGAATGTAGAAGATATAAATGGAATCAGCATTGGAGGACAAAACATCAATAACATTAGATATGCAGATGATACCTTATTGATAATGCGCAGGATCTGCAACAATTAGTAGATTGCACACGGTGAGTAGCTGGGGTTAGAATTAAATTGTAAAAAGACACAGGTTATGGTCGTCACTAGGAAGAACGAAGTACCACAATGTAATATACAAGTAAATGGGAATATTCTTCAACAAGTGAATCGATACAATTATCTCGGAACAGTCATAACATCTGATGGGAGATGCCTTGAAGAGATTAGAACAAGAATCGCCATGGCGAAAGTAGCCTTTAGCAAGATGAAAAACATTCTGACCAATAAAGGGATGTCAACTGAAACGAGAAAAAGAGTGTTGATGGGATACATAGAGCCTGTTCTTCTATATGGATATGAAACTTGGACAATGAGCAGTCAAGATGAAAAACTTCTGATGGCTGCAGAAATGTGGTTTCTGAGGAAAATGCAAAGAATACCATGGACAGATAGAAAAAACCCAATGACCAACTACTACAGGAGACAAATGAAAATCGTAGACTGATTAGAGAAATTAGACGTAGGCAGTCAAAATGTTTTGGACATGTTATGAGAAGAAATGGATTGGAGAACTTGATGACAACTAGCAAGATCGAAGGGAACAGACCAAGAGGAAGACCGAGAGGAAAATACCTGGATGGCTTGGCCACATGCCATGGACGATACAGGAACACAGAGCTGATCCATGACTCTGGTGATCGAGTGAAATGGCGAGTCATGACTGTCGTGTCCTCCTTTAAAGTGTCGTCCCTGGAGTGAAGAGAGTCAACACCCACATTATAATATTTTTTCCCTTATCAATATCCTGGAGAATCCACCAGCTTCCGTCCAACACACTCCATCAGCCAATGGACACCTTTTCCTATCACTCTCTCACTGTCGTACTATGCCCCCTCTCATA
Organism: Cepaea nemoralis; assembly: GCA_014155875.1. Lineage (NCBI taxonomy): Eukaryota > Metazoa > Mollusca > Gastropoda > Stylommatophora > Helicidae > Cepaea > Cepaea nemoralis. The sequence goes on from JACEFZ010015485.1 coordinate 59,583, forward strand.
CTTCCCCAACGCAACATACTCAACAACTCTTGCTTCTAAAAACTAACAAAGATTAATTTATTAAAAGAAAAGTGTAACGTATATGAGACGTGTATGCGAAGAAAATGTGTGTCGTGTATTATAACAGAAATGTATGTGTCAGCCCTCAAAGTTCAGGATCATAGTGTACACATCATGGCAAGGATCACACGACATCACAAGACTCATCACAAGGGACCTCACCGAAGTCGTGTCCTTCTCCCCAGACATGTCCTCTTCCAGGAACTTTGATGACCATGAGATCTGAATCCCATGTAAATATAGTCCTTGAAAAAAAAAACTATTATTGTTCCTAACACAATGGTTCCTAATAGTTTTAGAGAAACCACGATCTCATAATTCTGCACAGTGAAAAATCATGGAACGCTGTCTCATGAACATGACGGTTTCTTCTAGCGAAATGTTCTATATTTTCACTCTTAAACAGTCATAGTCTAGACTAAAATGGCTTGCTTTATTTACTAGATATTGTCTGACAGTTCTGATTTCCTTGGTACATGGAACAAACTACACTTCAATGTTGGTTTCATCTAATGTGAACATCAGTTCCTACTGATCTAGTTCCACGTGGGCTGAACATCCATCACTTCAGGTGTGTTAACGATTGGTATTCACTCATGTAGGATACATATACCATTAAGCTCCACCGAGCAATGTTTATTAACTTCTTCCGTTGTGAAAGTTGCTGGCCCATCTCTCTACATCATACTTTATCCGGGATCGGATTTTTAGTTGTTCCGGGTTCTTCATTCCAACCAGAGGAACCTGTAACATAAATCATATAACCGGTGATAGTCTCCCCGTAACTGATCTCTATTAGATGATCGTGGGCCATCGGCCTCGCTCAGAAAATATAATGAACCTATCAGGGACAGATGACTGAACACATAGGTTATCATCAGGCCAAGACAAAAAAAAATCAGCAAACAGAATGCGGACCCCCCCCCCCCCCCCACACACACACACACACACACCAGGGAGCACCCACTGCAATATCCCAATTATCCCTCATTACTCAATCCTCAATTAGTAAAGCTTATCAACACTTCACTAATCTATTTTCAACTAACAGAGCCAAGTATCACTTCCCTACTCTAGTTAGTTTTCCACTAACAGTGCTAATCATCACACTTTAGTTTAACAAACCTACAGCCTATATTAATTAGAACTAATTATAATCGGTTCTACCTTAGGCAACACTGCAGTTAGATCAAATTACATCCACTCTTGCCATGACAGGCACGTGTAAAATTAAATTAACTCAATTCGCACACGGTAGACGTTTTCCCATCAGAACCACAGTGCCGAAGCACGTCTTCTACAATCCAAGGTTTGCGATCAACTCCCCATCTCCAATCATGGTTTTTTGGCCAAACCTCTAATTGGTCACGGGACTGTATTCTTCCTGTCCACACAGGTGTTATTTGGACATATCAGCCATTGTCAAGAATCTATTTTTCCCTGGCTTAGTCACTGTCAAAGTTGTCATCACTTGTTTTGACTCCCCAACAAACTAACGAGTTACTGTATGATCCCAACAACAGTTTTCCCCAACAAGCTGCCAATCTTCTTGATGTTCCGGAAACTATAAATTGACAGATGTACTGTTATCTTCCGTGCTGAGTACTTCCGTTTTCCCTCTGACTTGTTTATAATCTGTCAAAGCGATGTATGATTCAGCGCACTCACTTCCCCTATACATCTGCAAATTGTTAATTTTGCCCTGACATGTGATGGCCGACATCCGATTTGTTTATACTGTTAGTAAAATAGTTGTCGCTGGCAGATAGTCCGTTTTATCAGAAAACCTCTATAATAATCAGCTGGGTAAACGCACGGTTTTATTTTGTGACAATGACCGCCCACGCTTTCCTGCATGGCACATGATTGATTGATTGAAATGTCCGAAACTTTTAATTCTTTGGTGTTCTATAAGGTCAGTAAATGGTGTTAGCCCAACACTTCTTCTTAGTTTCTCATCTCTCTCTCTCTCTCTCTCTCTCTCTCTCTCTCTCTCTCTCTTCTCTCTCTCTCTCTCTCTGTCTGTCTCTCTGTCTCTCTCTGTCTGTCTGTCTGTCTGTCTGTCTGTCTGTCTCTCTCTCTCTCTCTCTCTCTCTCTCTCTCTCTCTCTCTCTCTCCTCTCTCTCTCTCTCTCTCTCTGTCTGTCTTTCTCTCTGTCTGTCTATCTCCAATGTTTGTTTTTTTTCCATGTGAATGTATCATGCAGTAATATGCATTGTTTATGCTTACAAAATCCATTTGACAATGTTTTTCCCCCTATGTAAATGTAACATGCACAATTGATGAATGAAAGATAAGTGATTGAAAGGGCCGAATGTAAGACGGGCCTGCGTGCCCAATTTTTTTTTTTTTTTTTTTTTTTGCATATCCTTTACAGGACATCGCTGTCAACAGCAGCATCTTTCAGCTGTCTGTTGATGTCTTGGCGAGATTGCGCTCAGTAGTTTGCCATTGCTTTCTGAGCGACCGGCCCAGTATCCCGCAAGTCACCAGCGGGGGTCGAACCGCTCCCAGTTCTCTCCCGCTACGAGACTCTGCGTGATAAACGGGATTACGAGAGAAAGTGTTGTAACTCCTCAGCCAGAGAGACCGGCGCCCAATTTGTTACCCTTTTAAAATAAAGTTCGTTCGTTCAGTTCGTTCGTTCGTCTCTCTCTCTCTCTCTCTCTCTCTCTCTCTCTCTCTCTCTCTCTCTCTCTCTCTCTCTCTCTCTCTCTCTCTCTCTCTCTCTCTCTCTCTCTCTCTCTCTCTCTTTTCTTATTTTCCCAGCTGCGTTTCTTATGCATATCATCTCAAATGTTGTGATTTTACGCCTGTGTTTTTAGAGCTGTCCGTGTCTGGCATTGATGACACAGCCCTGGGACTAATAATCCTTCTATCAGCTTCTTTTATGTATGGGTGTTGATACTTAGATGTTTTAAAATAGGTGCTATTTGTTTGCTTTATCGTATTCTCGCTTATATTTCTCTATCTAGTCTTCCATCCTCTGTGTGCACACTACCAAAATGCTTGTTCTCTCAAATTTGTCTTAATGATTTTCCATTTATATTAACGGTATTGCACTGGTGTTCGTCGAATTGTCATAAATTCTGTCTTTTCGATAGTAATCTTCATATAAAAGTTATGACAGTAATTGTCAAGGCAATTCATATGGTGCTGGAGATCCACATTGTATTCATATAGTAAACTCTGATCGTCCTGCAAAAGGCAGTTCGTTTAAGCTTCGCTGATTGTGGATTTGCATCTGTAGTAATGTTGCTCGTATTGGTGATGGACAAAAATGGCGATAAAACACATCCTCGTCTGACGCATGGTGTTAATCGGAACCAGTTTGTCGTGCTGACATTTGTTTTAACTACACGTTCAATATTTGGATACATAGCCCTGATATTATCCAACAACTTCCCAATTACAACAAATTCTTCTAGCACTTCCCACAACTTATTCCTATGTACGCTGTCAACGGTTTTTATTTTGAAAACTATGAAAGTCACACTTAGTTAGTTGTTAGTATTCTATAGATTTGTCACTCATCTGTCTCAATGGAAAAATGGCATCAGTGCATCCTTTCTTCCTTTTCTAAAACCAAATTTCTCACCACCTAGAAGCGGGATATAAAATATGTGCAGTACAGTTTTCGTACATGGCCGAGTAGAGATATGCCTCTATAAGTACTGCATGCGTAAAACAAATGAAATGTAGACTTTTAATGTATTTTTATTTGCATGTATTCGTTTCGTATTTTCCTGAAAAAAAAGATTATGTCCCCACATTGAATGACGTTTTACAGGACGTTTCGGTGAACTCCAGAATTTATTGGTTGTTTATAATTCCTGGGCAAGTTTAAGTTCAGTAGTTTGCCATTGCTTTCTAAACGACCGACACTCATACTATTGTAGAGGAAACCTACGCAAGGCAGCCTGCTTCCGCATTGCCCACAGCTGTATTTCGAACGCGGTATGCAGGGATTACAAATGACATAAGCAACTCATTGGCCACAGATCCGGTAATTGTCATCGAGTCCGTGTAGCCCTAATCATTTCCACTTCCTGTTTTCACAAGTAACCGCACATTTCCCCCCCCCCCCCCCCCCTTCCCTTCCAATCCTTACCACAGTCACCAGATGTGGTAGATAAATGATGTAATGATAATGTGTATCAACTAGCATTTATAATCTCCCTTTACTACTGACTGTCATTGGTGTCAATCCTCTCTATACACGTCATTAACACAGTCCGGCGATAAGTATAGCAGAATGGATCAGAGCGCTCGTTCTTAAGCATCCGGTATGCTGACGCGGAAGTAGCGGGTTCAACCCCTACACCGGCCAGTTGGACTAAAATGTTGACTTCTCGTCCTTGACTTGAGGACGTAAATTACAAGTACCTCTGAATTGGAGTGGCTCCGCCTGATGGCGAGGGACATGGTAATAGGGAAAGCTTATCCACACGCAAAAATCACTCCAGTGATACTTGTAGTAGTAGCACGTATATCGACTACGCTTGAGCCAAAGGGAGCGATCAAAACACCCCAAGTATTAACAGTCAAGTCAATCACATGAACAAATTTGATGTAGGAATGGGAACTGTAAGCCACCGTGTGTGAGTGTTTGTATGTGTGTGTGTGTGTGTGTGTGTGTGTGTGTGTGTGTGTGTGTGTGTGTGTGTGTGTGTGTGTGTGTGACTGCGTGTGTTGTGTGTGAGCGAGTGTGTGTGTGGTGTGTGTGTGTGTGTGAGTTTTGTGAGTGTGTGAGCGTGTGTGTGTGCGTGTGCTTGTGCGTGTGTGTGTGCGTGTGATTTTGCGTGTGTGTGTGTGTGTGTGTGTGTGTGTGTAACAGGGTACAGCTTAACGAAGGGAGTTACCCAATTCCCTTACTGTCATTGCTTTCCATAAGTCAGTGAAACCTATGCTTCGACAATCTTACTGACTGATGATACAAATTACAAAGTTTCTATACAAAAATTGCTTGCATTGTAAAAGGAGCAGTTTCATTGAACATACACACACTTTATACGTAATGAAGTCGCTATCTACATATTGCACAAGTAGAAGCATAAAACAGTGCACGAACTCCCAAACATAGGTGAGGAGACAAGTGTGTGTATACCAAGTTGAGGAGGGCGGGAGGGTGGGGGTGGGTCGGTTTCTGGGATTTTAATCTTAGCCAGGGCAGCTGCCAATTGGACCTACTATTGTAAATTTCCAATTGGACCTACTATTTCCCATGTCCAACTGAACCTACTATACTATTTTCATTTCCAACTGGACCTAATATTTCCCATTTTTAACTGGACCTGCTATTTCCCATCTCCAACTGGACCTGCTATTTCCCATCTCCAACTGGACCTACTATTTCCCATTTCCAACTGGACCTACTATACTATTTCCCATTTCCAACTAGACCTACTATACTATTTCGCATTTCCATCTGTACCTACTATACTATTTCCCATTTCCAACTGGACCTACTATACTATTTCGCATTTCCAACTGGACCTAATCTATACTATTTCCCAATTTCAACTGGACCTACTATACTATTTCCCATTTCCAACTGGACCTACTATTTCCCATTTCCAACTGGGTGTACTATTTCCCATTTCCAACTGAACCTACAATACTATTTCCCATCTCCAACTGGACCTGCTATTTCCCATCTCCAACTGGACCTACTATTTCCCATTTCCAACTGGACCTACTATACTATTTCCCATTTCCAACTAGACCTACTATACTATTTCGCATTTCCATCTGTACCTACTATACTATTTCCCATTTCCAACTGGACCTACTATACTATTTCGCATTTCCAACTGGACCTAATCTATACTATTTCCCAATTTCAACTGAACCTACTATACTATTTCCCATTTCCAACTGGACCTACTATTTCCCATTTCCAACTGGGTGTACTATTTCCCATTTCCAACTGAACCTACAATACTATTTCCCATTTCCAACTGGACCTACTATACTGATTTCCTTTTCCAACTGGATCTACTATTTTCCATTTCCAACTGGGCCTACTATTTCCTATTTCCAACTGGACCTACAATACTATTTCCCATTTCCAACTGGACCTACTATACTAATTTCCATTTCCAACTGGGCCTACTAATTCCCATTTCCAACTGGGCCTACTATTTCCCATTTCCAACTGGACCTACAATACTATTTCTCATTTCCAACTGGACCTACTATACTAATTTGCATTTCAAACTGGGCCTACAATACTATTTCCCATTTCCAACTGGACCTACAATACTATTTCCCATTTCCAACTGGGCCTACTAATTTCCATTTCCAACTGGACCTACAATACTATTTCCCATTTCCAACTGGTCCTACTATTTCCCATTGTCAACTGGACCTACTTTACTAATTTCCATTTCCAACTGGTCCTACTATTTCCCATTTTCAACCTGGCCTACTCTTTCCCATTTCCAACTGGACCTACAATACAATTTCCCATTTCCAACTGGACCTACAATACTATTTCCCATTTCCAACTGGCGAAGGACACTTCATGTGCACAGCGTGTACGTGGGTAACTAGACTTTAACCCTTATCCTTAAAATCATACGTCCGAACCACTACCCCAGCAGCAGGAAAAAAGTGTTCAAAGATTTGCAAAACATCTAGCCATTAAACAGCAGTCAGCGTGGCTGAAAGGATACAAGCGATCTGGCTCTTGTACTTGTGGTGAACTGATGGTGGGGTAGCAGGTTCGTTTCCTATACCGGTCAGTTGGACGTAGATATTGACTGCTCGTTCAGAAAGCCATGGCAAACAACTGAGCGTAATAATTGCTTGGAAAGTTAATTTCGGGTTGCGGTTGATTGCAACGTCCTGCATAGATAATACAATGAAAAAGATATCAAGCTGTGTCGTGCAGCTAACTCCGAAGTCGGTGTGTCCAACTTGGGCACTATTTGTGCCAGGTTTCTTCCTCCAAGCAGATTCTATCAATGGTAAAGTACCCTATCTGCTCGAGGGGACAGTTTTTCCCTTGTAACAATGTTGTCACAGGCTTCGACCATGTCTTCTAGTGATCTAGTCTTTGCGATTTGCATTTGCCGTGGATGTTTTCTTCGTCAAAGGATGCAATGAATGAATGGTCCTCATCATTCATGATGGACGAACATCGGATGTTTTAACATGGGCAAGTTTCATACAACTTAATGAACAGCCATAGTTTAATTTCACAGGATTTGACTTCCATAGTTCACCCTCAGTCGGCCCTCTACGTGTTAGTTCCCTTAGACGTTCACCTCAGATTGTATTTTCATGTGCATGCTATGTATTGCTAGCCTGCTCTGTGGTGAAGGAGTTATGAATGCGATAGGCAATTCCCCATACCGCATTTGAAACACAGCTGCTGGCGATTTGGAAGCTGACCGCCATGCGTTCGTTTTCATGTAATGGTATGCATGCCGGTCGTTCAGAAATTAATGGCAAACTATTTAAAGTAAACTTGACAAGAAATCACAAACAGCCAACAAATGCTGGGGTTGACTGCGACATCTGTTAAGGACATGCAACTAAATGTTTAATGTATTACTGATAATTAATTGCAACTGTTTCTGACCTCAGCTCTCGCATCATCCGTCTCGAACAACGAGTAAGACATTTGACCTCTCATAGCTACTTTCGTATTGTGTGATACGCTATATTATCAACAACACAGGCCACCATTTATACCATTGTCTTCGCGTGACCATAAACAACAAGTTAACACAACACTGTTCCTCTCTTGCCACCACCTCCACAAACAACAAGTTAACACAACACTCTCCTCACTTGCCACCACCTCCACAAACAACACGTTAACACAACACCGTCCATCTCTTCCCACCACCTCCACAAACAACAAGTTAACACAACACCGTTCCTCTCTCCCCACCACCTCCACAAACAACAAGTTAACACAACACCGTTCCTCTCTCCCCACCACCTCCACAAACCGCTAGTGCTGACAGTCTGGATGTATTCTTCCTTATCTGCCCTTGTCTATGTCCTAGAAATATGTCCCTTGCAATTTCTTCATTATCTCCCCTTGTCTGTCCTAGACATGTGTCCCTAGTAAGTTCTTGTTTATCTCCCATTGTCTATACCCTAGAAATATGTCCCTAATAAGTTCTTGTCTATCTCCCCGTGTCTATGTCCTATAAATATGTCCTTAATAAGTTCTTCCTTATCTCCCCGTGCCTATGCCCTAGAAATATGTCCCTAGTAAGTTCTTTCTTATCTACCATTGTCTATACCCTAGAAATATGTCCCTAGAAAATTCTTGTTTATCTCCCCGTGTCTATATCCTAGAAATATGTCCCTAATAAGTTCTTCCTTATCTCCCAGTGTCTATGCCCTTGAAATATGTCCCTAGTAAGTTCTTGTTTATCTCCCATTGTCTATGTCCTAGAAATATGTCCCTAGTAAGTTCTTCCTTATGTCCCCTTGTCTGTCATAAAAATATGCCCCTAGTAATTTCTTGTTTACCTCCTCTTATCTATGTCCTAGACATATGTTCCTAGTAAGTTCTTCCTTATCTCCCCTTGCCTGCACAATCTGGCCAATCATGAACAACCTAGATTGTGATTAGAGTTAGTAGATTGGGGTACGTCTTGCTCCATGGGAATATGACAAGTAGACGTAGAAGTGGCAGGAGGACCTTCGCTTCGTATCGCTTCGTGACTTTGCGTCCTTCTTGCGACATATAAGCCTTACTCCAGGACGCCCATCATTGCCATCGCACTTTCAGGACTACAGTATTACTAAATCACTCAACCTAACAGGAACAACCTGACAGGAACCCCTGACTGTTTCTCTAATTTTTCTAAACCTGAGTCAGCTTAGACTCCTTGTCCGATTGCATCTAAAGCCTTGAATGCCAGCCTCATATGTGTATGGGCAAATCGGCACTCGGGGGAGATGTTGTAAACACCACGCCTATACTTAAGAACAATGCCTGGTGCACATGTTAGGTTTACTTAGCACTACGTTTTAGTTTTGCCGTATTTTACCGGAGATGTTTTTGCATTAATTTTCGGTTTCTTGTTTTTGTGTCTCCGGTTTACGGATATAGAGTACTGGTGACGTTAAATTCCCCTATTATTTCAAGATCGAGTTAAAACAGAAACCGATTACTGGATATTATGTTTCCCTCCACGAGCTACGAATCTATACCTCTTGTCTTCTCAAATTCGTGTCCTGGACGGAAGTACAGACTGACTTTATAAGACTAAGTACACCCGTCAATTCCGTTTTAACTAGACTTTGTGCATTGTTCTAGTGGTTTTTTTTTTAACTTTATCATCCATTTTTACTTAAGATTATGTAGTTTTCGACTATTAGAGTTGGCAATCCCATATCAAACTGAAATTATAAAGATGGCATGCTGTATATTGTGGTATTTCATGGCGGGACATGGCAGTTGCCATCCAACTATGAACATTTAATATTAGTTATGGAATATTCATAGCAATTGCAATGCCAATGATTGCATGTTTGCATTCAACACCCATTATAGCATTTATTTGTAAATTTTATCACTCTACATTAGTGGTTCTCAACCGGTTGGGGGGGGGGGGGGAAATTTTAAGGTTTCCAGGGAGGAATTAAGATTATTTAAAGATCGCGTTAATACAAGAACCGATTACTTTATATTGTTTTTCTCTTTATACTGTACGGTTCTGTACGTCTCACCCTTCTAAAATTCAATTTATAAAGTAAGTAGACCCACAAATCATGTTTTATGTGGACGTCTAGACTTGTTTTAGTATGTGCTATTAAATTTAGCTTCCATTATTACTGTGTAGGGGCGGGACGCGATTTTTAGGTAGGAAATACGAACGGAGGAAATGACATTCTGAAAATATGGTGAAGGGGGGCACGGGCTAAATTTTAGGTAGGAAATACGAAAAGGGGGGGGGGGGAGGGGGGGGATGACGTTCTGAAAATATGGTGAAGGGGGGCACGGGCCAAAAAAGGTTGAGAACCACTGCTCTACATGGAACACATCATTGATAATTTAGCATCTTTCCAATGGGACTTCTTTTGTCAAAATGCATCTACGCCAGTGGCTTCGCGTTGTTGACAAGACCGCGTGTGTAGTCACTGTAGTCACGCGCTGCGTCTGACGTCATCATAGCATGACGTTGTGTATATGTTTGTGTGCGAGAGTGTATATATATATAAACTGGCAGAGTTATCTGTTCTTGAGTTAGACAGCGCCTGTGTTAATCTCCTTGACGACAGTGTAACCAACAATTGTGTGAGTGTGTAGGTAGGGTCACAAAAAGTTAACAGGTCAAAGCCGTTTTCTTCTATATTTTCCTGTTAAATGATAAACTGACACATAAACTTTAATACCTCGGCTTAAAAATGACCTACAGACTTGAATAAGGTACCTTTGGATTTTTTTTTTTTTTTCAAGAGGTATCCAGCTATGGAGATTCATATGCTTAAAAAGCAATTTAGAAAATATTACTAAAGTGGCTAGGTTTACTTCGACCTGAGGGCCCAGGTAAATCTTTAAACAAATTCCCACCTCGATAGGAGTTGGATATCATGATTACCGGGCTGGCGGGCAAACGTGCTAGCCTCTGCGCTACCTGGGCTCCCTAGTGGCTCTTAATTTAAAAGGACCTTGTTTACACGCCATGATGCGTCTCGGGCGAATGGTGCTAGCCCCATATTTGTATAATTCAGTCGACACTCCAGGGATGATTGGTCAATGTGACGGCCGCCGTTAATGGCTCTAGTATGTCACAAAAACATTATTTCCCCTGCTCCATATCCGCGTCAAGAGTACTTGTCCTTGCTCTGTGTTTGACAAGCACACGGGTCAGGATTGCAGACGTTTCCGGGCCAAAAACAAATTAGCATTGATATTATTCTTCTATATGAGACATATAACGAAATAAATGACTCGAATTAACTCATTATGTACCAAGCAACTTAGTATACATTTATTGGTTGCTCTATGTACCTTCTGTTTATGCCATTTATCTTCAACAAGAGCAGAGGCACTCAACCAACTCACACCAAGCTGACATGTATACGGAATATCTCTTTCTTCAACACTTCTGTCCTAGACACAAGTTAACTGCATGTCCTTTATGTGAGTTGCAGTCAGCCCCAACATTTAGTGCCTGTTTGTGATGCTAAAAAGACATAATTGCAGATCAAGAGTTGCTTGCTTCTTGCTGACAATAGTTTACCACACACGGTTCGTGTCTTAATGCAAGCGGGTAATATGTTCTCATACACGGTACCTGTCTTGTGACACACGAACATTAGTTTCCTGTTATGTTCTGTGATGTGATAGCGCCGTCACATTGTGTAGGTCAGAGAGCCAGGAGGAATAGACAGTCATTATTTTCTTTACTTTGGCAAGCGACGAGTTAAGGCATCGAAACTGTGTCCTACTGTGTTCGTGGCATTACCAGCGCAGTTTAAAACTTATTTGGCTAGCCACTATAATATGGAAACAGGTTCGTTTGTCTGGGGACACAACTAGACAAATAGTTAAACAATCTGAGAATACATGTGACTGGGGACACAACTAGACAAATAATTAAACAATCTGAGGATACAGGTGTGTCCAGATACAGATTACGGGGACACACCTAGACAAATAGTTAAACAATCTTAGGATACAAGTGTGTCGAGTGACAGGTGGGGACACAACTAGACAAATATTTAAACAATCTGAGAATACAGGTGTATCGAGATACAGGATACTTGGACACAACTAGACAAATCAAATAGTTAAGCAATCTGAGGTTACAGATGACTGGAAACACAGCTAGACAAATAGTTATGCAATCTGAGGATAGAGGTGTGTCCAGATACAGGTTACTTGGACACAACTAGACAAATCAAATAGTTAAGCAATCTGAGGTTACAGGTGACTGTGGACAAAACTAGACAAATAGTTCAATAATCTGAGGTTACAGGTGTGTCGAGATACAGTTAACTAGGGTACCAACTAGACAAATAGTTAAACAGTCTAAGGATACAGGTGTGTCGAGACAAGGGTGACTGGAGACACAACTAGACAGATAGTTAAACAATCTGAGGATACATGTGTGTCGAGACAAGGGTGACTGGAGACACAACTAGACAGATAGTTAAACAATCTGAGGATACATGTGTGTCGAGATACAGGTGACTGGCTTCACAACTAAACAAATAGACACAATCTAAAGTAGGCAGACTTTTAGTTAAGTTAGCACTGGTGCCATCTGAATAGGAAATCTGTTTTGGCTCAAGAAGAAGCTGATTAAGCACTTGTGGGAATGCCCGGGGTCCAGTAATGTTGATTCCTAATTTTATATTTGATATTGAACAATTTGAGTGTACAGGTGTGACGAGATACGGGTGGCTGGGGAAATACAAGTAACTCTAGTTAAAGAATTTGAGATTACACGTGTGACAAGGATACAGGTGTCCGGGGACATAACAAACGTAACAATTACAGGTGTGAGGAGATACAGGTGGCTGGGGACATAACTACACAAAGATTACAACAAACTGAGGGGTGTCAAGATACAAGTTCCTCCGGCTATATACAATCGCTTGTTAAAATCTTGGCTATGGCGGATTCCAGCAAGCGACGAGTTGTGGCTATAGCCGTAGATGCAAGTGAACACTCGGACAACGCCTTCGAATGTAAGTATAGCATGTATGTGTGTGTACAGAAGAGTTCTGGTATTACATGATATATAGCCCACTACTTTTACTTCCACGTAAAAGCAGTCGACGTGATAACAACCACATCACCTACTGGGCGCCTATGGGTGTAAAAATATGATTCTAGTATATATGTGAATAACGAAGACACAAACAATAGATTGCACGATTTATTGCCTGGCATATTTCGCTGCATCTCGTCAGGTACATACTGCAGAACTCACACAACTTACGTGAAATTAACTAGATAAATCCTTCAAGTTGAAATATACACAATTTCGCACAGTAATGTCGATTGTTCTACCACGGTAATTTTAAGCTGACTAACATGTCCAATACCTAAATTTTCAGAGCTTCACACCTGTCCAGTACAAACGGGGCTTAGTACGGACCTTGTTTGACCGTGCTAGAAAGATATGCACCCAGGACACACTGACAGAGGAATTTGAAACTCTGAAGAATGTCTTAAACCTGAATGGGTACTCCACAGGATTTATAAAGCGCCATTGCCAACAGCCCAAACCCAAAGCAGACGTAACTACAGTCCCTAAAACTCAAGGTATTCATCCAGCTAACCTTTCGAGGGGATGACGTAATGCAACGTCTACAAGACCGGCTTACTACAGCAGTAGGTCGAACATTCTGTGCGGCAACTCCAGTCATTAGATGTAAAACCGTACCCATTCCTACACCAACAGTCAAAGAGCCTGTTCCTCTGTACGCCACAAACAATTGTATTTACCAATTCACATGTAGATGCCAGGCCGTTTACATTGGCCGAACGGAGAGACAGCTTAACAAACGGGTGGCAGAACACATACCTCAATGGGTCAACAAGATACAACACACAGGAGATGATAGCCACGAGGAGCTGACACACCGGAAGCTCCCGGCGTCTTCAATCGGCAGGCACATTGTCGCCAGTCGCCATGTTGTGTCCAGAGAGACTGCATTTCGCGTGTTGTTTAGAACACAGAATACTCGCTTGTTAAAATTTGCAGAAGCAATTATGATCTATCAACGCAAGCCAGAATTGTGTAAACAGAAAGACATGTTAGTCAGCTTAAAATTACCGTGGTAGACAATCGACATTACTGTGCGAAATTGTGTATATTTCAACTTGAAGGATTTATCTAGTTAATTTCACGTAAGTTGTGTGAGTTCTGCAGTATGTACCTGACGAGATGCAGCGAAATATGCCAGGCAATAAATCGTGCAGTCTATTGTTTGTGTCTTCGTTATTCAAATTCACTACGGGAAAACATTGTTTTGAATTTCTCTAGTATATATCCCCAAATGCGCCTTTATCCCTGTAAAATGGTCTATTGGTTTACTTTATTTTACAAAAGATACACAGGACATTGTCATGATTAGACTGCTAATGAGATCCAATGATCACTTGGCAACATGTTTTAATCTACATTCATTAAGTAATGATAAAACAAACGGATAGTTGGTTATCACTTTTGAATAACTTTTGTAAGACCAAGAGAGACCCTGCGTAGAACCATCACCAGAGAAGGCTCATTCAACGGCCAAGTAAACATCCAAGATCTACAACAGGAAGCAGCGAACCGCCAGGCATGGAGAGCCATGTCTTCTGCCCTATGCGCCGCCTCGGGCTCAAAAGGAAAGAATAACTAACTAACTAAAGTGTAAAAAGTAATAACTTCTCAAAGGTACACATCTCGTATAATAGATTAAAGAGTAGCCTCTTTATTATACCATTCCTGGCCTAATTATAGCTTTGTTAGACAGTATGACTTTGTCATCTCATTAACTCATTTAAGGAGGAAGGTCAGAAGTTTGATTTTTTTCCCAAGCATTTATAAACTGGTGGTCAGTTGTTATGGCCAGCAACCATTACTTATCAAGGGTTTTTCTTTGTCTTGGCTGTACTCCTTACAAATCTCTGTTGAAACCTTCAACTGGTGTTGACAATACTTGGATATAATACAAGGATCGGGAATCTGTCCTACAGGTTGTGGTGAGAGCCATGTTCTGGAAAGGATTACTATATGATGACGGGTATCATGAAATGATAATTAAACTTTAATATGTATGTAATGCAAAGGAACAAACATTTTGCATTAAATATAGGAAAACCATGGCACCATTTAACAATAAACTGCATTATGAAGACAGCAATACCTGCCACCAATGGTATGCTATGGACTCTGACAAAGTAACTGATGATTTGGACATCGCCGTTGGCAATGCACTCCTGTCACACACGAGCACTCACGTACCAGATAAATTCACCATACTTGATGAGAGGTCACAATAATTAGGTCTAAATATTCTTAGAGAAAAGTCAATGCTATTAGATTAAAGCATGCCAAAAACAACCCAATATTCCTTGAGGAAACCATGCTCCGAGAAGTGGAATCAAACTGTTTGAATAACGATATTAGCACAGATTATTTTTAATAAACAGAGATATTACAATTATAGTACAAAAGGCAAGAGAAAACTGCATAGTTTACCAAATGTTTGGAAAGCACAGGAAATTAACCTTAACACTCAATTTATCATATTTAACTCCTATTTAAAATCTGTATGAATTAGAAACACGGAGAACAACTAAAAGATTTACTAATAAAGTACAAACATTCACTTATTGGTATCTGCGTAGAATAGTGGGACTAAAATGATATCACAGAATGACCGATGTAGAGCTCTTGGAGAGAACTAAACAATAGTGGGACTAAAATGATATCACAGAATGACCGATATAGAGCTCTTGGAGAGAACTAAACAATAGTGGGACTAAAATGATATCACAGAATGACCGATGTAGAGCTCTTGGAGAGAACTAAACAATAGTGGGACTAAAATGATATCACAGAATGACCGATGTAGAGCTCTTCAAGAGAACTAAACAATAGTGGGACTAAAATGGTATTTTAAAAAATGGTCAATGTAGAGCTCGTAGAGAGAACTAAACAATAGTGGAACTAACAATAGTGGGACTAAGAATAATGGGACTAAAATGGCATCACAAAATGTTCAACGTAGAGCTCGTAGAGAGAACTAAATAATAGTGGGACTAAAATTGTATCACAAAATAGTCAATGTAGAGCTCCAGGTGAGAACTAAAGAATAGTGAGACTATAATGGTATCACGGAATGGCCAATGTAGAGCCTATAGAGAGAACTAAACAAAAGTGGGACTAAACAGAAACAGCCATAATCAGATGCAGGAAACGACAAACCGTAATATTTCACAATAACAAGCGGAGTTAGCACACTTGATAAACACCCTAAGCTTAATGTATGCATCAGACATACTGATAGTTAAAGATCACGAGGATTTCTTGAAGTACAGTCCACATTTTATATAATTAGATTCTAGCACCACCACCCAGCATTCACACACTCGGTCATATGGGTTTGTCATGAGTGCGAAGACATTGTCTTTGCTTATAATACTAGTAATTGTGTTATCAATGAATGTTCGCACATGTAAAAACATCGTTTGAAGACATCCGCTTACAGTGTATGGTGTGTGTGGTGTGTAGTGATGCAACCAAAGCATATTCAGGAGAGATAGAGAGAAGACAATAAAACAAACATAAATACATTTGGTATTTCAATAACCATAACCAACGACTGATATTTCTATAAAACAATAATGGAGTTATGATCCCCGGAAGAAGACAGCCGTGGACCAGCGGGAAGATGGCAACAGGACATTGAAGATAGCTAGGCAGGAAAATAAATCAGGCTAAGGAGCTGCCAATAGATCAAGAGTCTTTCTTGATGAGAGGAACGTTCTGCAAAGGAGCTGCTACATGGCCACACACTACAACCACCATAACAGTCCGATGTGTTTTCTGTTTGATATTTGATACTTGCGTGACTGAAGGATATTTATGAATACCTAGGATGATGTAAATATGATTCATTGCACATTCTGTCCACGTCCATTAGTTGCGGAATCAGGTATATGGTATACCTATCTAGTTAGGTCATATTTTCACCACCTTGGTCATATGTCGAAATGTATTTGGCCCTTCCGCGAGGCACCGTCGTCATTTGGAGTTGACAAGTTCGAATCCCAGCATGGTTATAGCTTTACATGTCTATTCTAATGTTTACCTCTTTCCTGCCTCTTCTCTGTATGCCATGCAGCACCTACGAATTAGCTTATGATATGTCAAAATTCTCAAATGTTGCCAGTTCAGAAAATTGTATGTAACAAAGAGCTTAAGTACTAACCATATTTGTGTTGGCAAATAAAGTACATCTGTAAGTGTTCGCGTATTTTATGCGTGGAGCTAATGCGGCAATAAAGAGTTTCTTATCAGAAAATGCGATGTGCTGTCTGATTTCTTGTCCTGATATCGCACATCGCCTCCCCTTAGTTTGTGAGGTCACCGCCAAGAGATAGGCCGTTAGACCAAGGGACGCCAGAGAGCGCAGTTTAGACAAATGACGAACAGTGTTGCAGGCTCATAACAGCCAGCATCCGATGTGGAATTGCAACTTGACGATAACGATTTCCATCGCAGACATCAATCTGCCAACACCTCTATTATTTGATGCTTGTAGCTGACACATAACATCTAGCGATCATTAGAATATAAATATAACTGATAGTTTCATTTCCTGTCCACATTTCAGCCGCCTTGCCTATTTTCACACTAACTCCGAGAACATATGTAAAAATATACAATCAGCAATCTTGTACCAGGCCGGTCTTCTCCAGCATGGAAAATTTTCCATGATTAAACATTGAATGATTAGGGAACTTTCTTCAACCCGCTTATCTTACGGGCTTCAATTTCCCTCATGGTGTTTGCTTGAGTTCATTTAATCTATGGTCAGACCGTTAGCCGAGACCAAATCGGCATTAATATTTATGGCAAGGAATCCAGATAATCCTGTTTGTGCTTGTCACGGCCCCGCCGGTATCGATGCCGGATATATTCTTGTTTTAATACAAATCGAATACGCAAATCTCATTTACAGGGCATCGCAGTCAACACCAGCATTTTTCAGCTGCTGTTGATGTCTTTGCAAATTTTTACGTTCAGTAGTTTGCCATTGCTTTCTGAAGGACCAGCCCACATACCTTTCCTTAAGAAACCAACGCTACGCGATCTGCTGCCGAATCTCGCGCAGCTGTGTTTCGTACGTGGGTATACGGGATTACGAACAGCGTCCTTCGCAAGCGAGACCGGCTCCGATGGCCTTACTTAGCATAAATCCATTTAGAATGCCCTTATTGCATATATTTTCTTCTTCTCCTCTACTGCTGCTAGCTTGTATCCCCAATGGAGCATAAGCCGTCAACCACTCATACCAAGCCCCTTCTATCTTTTGCCAGCTCTCAAAGTTCCCTCCATATCCTCCCAATTTTGAATTTCCACAATTGTTTTCTTCGTGTTCTTAGATCTCCATTTATTTGCTTTGTTGGTTCCGTAGAAATGGTTTTCTAGTTCTTAACTGGTTTTCTCAATATGTGTCCAGCACGAGCGTCTTGTCCTCACCTCCTGATTCTCTGGAAATTGTTTACTTGTCTTCATAAGCGCCGCATTGATGATTTTATCATGCCACTTTGTGTGTGAGTGTGGGTGTGTGGGTGTGTGCGTGTGTGTGTGTGCATTCGCTTGGTTTGAACTCAAGCGTAGTCATACACGTACTATTACTTCTAGTAGCACTGGACTGATTTTGCGTGTGAATTAGCTTTCCCTATTAACTGTGTCCCCCGCCATCGGGCGAACCCAACTCCGACTTCTGAGGTACAATACTTGTAATTTATGTACACAAGTCAAGAACAAACAGCAACATTTTAGTCAAACTGACGTCCATAGGGGTTGAACTCACTACCCGGGGGTCAGCGTAACGGGAGTGTATGGGCGAACGCTCTTATCCTTTCGGCCATGCTGACCTCCTAATATGTGTAGATTCCAACTCTTATAGTGAGGTTTCAACAAATATGTGTAGATTCCAACTCTTGCAGTGAGATTTCAACAAATATGTGTAGATTCCAACTCTTAAAGTAAGGTCTCAACAAATATGTGTAGATTCCAACTCTTAAAGTAAGGTTTCAACAAATATGTGTAGATTCCAACTCTTAAAGTAAGGTTTCAACAAATATGTGTAGATTCCAACTCTTAAGTAAGGTTTCAACAATATGTGTAGATTCCAACTCTTAAAGTAAGGTTTCAACAAATATGTGTAGATTCCAACTCTTTAAAGTAAGGTTTCAACAAATATGTGTAGATTCCAACTCTTAAAGTAAGGTTTCAACAAATATGTGTAGATTCCAACTCTTAAAGTAAGGTTTCAACAAATATGTGTAGATTCCAACTCTTAAAGTAAGGTTTCAACAAATATGTGTAGATTCCAACTCTTAAAGTAAGGTTTCAACAAATATGTGTAGATTCCAATTCGTGCAGTGTGGTTTCAACAAATATGTGTAGATTCCAACTCTATAGTGAGGTTTCAACAAATAGGTGTAGATTCCAACTCTTATAGTAAGGTTTCAACAAATATGTGTAGGTTCGAACTCTTGCAGTGAGTTTCAACAAACATGTGTAGATTCCAACTCTTGTAGTGAGGGTTCAACAAATATGTGTAGATTCCAATTCGTGCAGTGTGGTTTCAACAAATATGTGTAGATTTCCAACTCTTATAGTGAGGTTTCAACAAAATATGTGTAGATTCCAACTCTTAAAGTAAGGTTTCAACAAATATGTGTAGATTCCAACTCTTTAAAGTAAGGTTTCAACAAATATGTGTAGATTCCAACTCTTAAAGTAAGGTTTCAACAAATATGTGTAGATTCCAACTCTTAAAGTAAGGTTTCAACAAATATGTGTAGATTCCAACTCTTAAAGTAAGGTTTCAACAAATTATGTGTAGATTCCAACTCTTAAAGTAAGGTTTCAACAAATATGTGTAGATTCCAATTCGTGCAGTGTGGTTTCAACAAATATGTGTAGATTCCAACTCTTATAGTGAGGTTTCAACAAATATGTGTAGATTCCAACTCTTATAGTAGGTTTCAACAAATATGTGTAGATTCCAATCTCTTATAGTGAGGTTTCAACAAATATGTGTAGATTCCAATCTCTTATAGTGAGGTTTCAACAAATATGTGTAGATTCCAATCTCTTATAGTGAGGTTTCAACAAATATGTGTAGATTCCAATCTCTTATAGTGAGGTTTCAACAAATATGTGTAGATTCCAATCTCTTATAGTGAGGTTTCAACAAATATGTGTAGATTCCAATCTCTTATAGTGAGGTTTCAACAAATATGTGTAGATTCCAATCTCTTATAGTGAGGTTTCAACAAATATGTGTAGATTCCAATCTCTTATAGTGAGGTTTCAACAAATATGTGTAGATTCCAACTCTTATAGTGAGGTTTCAACAAATATGTGTAGATTCCAATCTCTTATAGTGAGGTTTCAACAAATATGTGTAGATTCCAATCTCTTATAGTGAGGTTTCAACAAATATGTGTAGATTCCAATCTCTTATAGTGAGGTTTCAACAAATATGTGTAGATTCCAACTCTTAAAGTAAGGTTTCAACAAATATGTGTAGATTCCAATCTCTTATAGTGAGGTTTCAACAAATATGTGTAGATTCCAATCTCTTATAGTGAGGTTTCAACAAATATGTGTAGATTCCAATCTCTTATAGTGAGGTTTCAACAAATATGTGTAGATTCCAATCTCTTATAGTGAGGTTTCAACAAATATGTGTAGATTCCAATCTCTATAGTGAGGTTTCAACAAATATGTGTAGATTCCAACTCTTAAAGTAAGGTTTCAACAAATATGTGTAGATTCCAACTCTTATAGTGAGGTTTCAACAAATATGTGTAGATTCCAACTCTTATAGTGAGGTTTCAACAAATATGTGTAGATTCCAACTCTTATAGTGAGGTTTCAACAAATATGTGTAGATTCCAACTCTTGTAGTGAGGTTTCAACAAATATGTGTAGATTCCAACGCTTATAGTGAGGTTTCATCAAAGGACATCGGTTTATAATTCGTGTGAGTTGTTCTCCTCATCTTTGTTTATCCCCTATGTGTTTTTTTAACTTAATTAGTTACTTTAACTTATCTGGCATCTGATTTTATGTGCGGGACAGTAAGGATATGTCGTCACAGAAGTATAGACCACAAGCTGCTCTATCAGAGTCCATTGAGCTCCACTGTGGTGGCAGCTGCTGTTTTCTTCATAATTCAGTGTGTAGGACTGGTCGAGTGGTTAAGAATGCCGGGTTCTCCTTAGGGAGACCCACGTTCGAATTCTTGGTAAGGTGTGGAATTTTTTTTCTATGTGTCGGGGACAAAGAAGAAAATCCTAACCTGCGCAGTTTGCGGCGACTGCACTAGCCAGGCGGTTGTAATTCTTCAGGCTCAAGACTCCCCCCTCCCCCCTCCCTGACCTGCACTGCAAGGTACTATAGGCAGTGCACGACAGACGGTTTGACAGTCAATAAGAGTATTTTTCTTTAAAATGATTTAAAAAAAGAATCCCAATCGAACTCATGTTCTCATTTCAAACGTATCTGTTAGTTTTCCCTATCGATGCTTACATTTCATGTCTTTATTATATGTTTTGATAAGTTAATGAGTTTCTGAGGGTTCTCGAAAAACTCGTCAATTTCCCAAGATATTCTCTATCAACAGTGTCAAAGGCCTTTCTTTGGTCCAGTATACAGTCTTGAATATGTGGGATTATGATTATCAATAGCTCAACACTTTATTAAAGGTTTAGGGGACTAACACAACCACGTACCCAGAGCAGCCATCATTACCAGCAGCCATTCATGTTCAGTTACCTTAAGATAACTATAAACAAGGAACCTCCTACTTCCAGCCTAGATTGCTCAATATCTGAACTATAAATGTTTTACAAAAACACAATAACTTGACAAGTGACACATAAACAGATTGAGACACACATGTTGAATTTATAAACCAGTGTATAATCTACTAAACACGTGGCAGGTTGATAGTGTACACATATAAAAACGGTATTCATGTGAAATGTTTTACGAAACTGGGACACGATTACGCCGTAAATTAATGTATTAACATGGTAACAGGACATAAAACTGTCATAATGTTTGGATCCTCTCCATGCCGATGTAATACATGTATTGGTTCAGCACCAAGTGAGTTCTGGATAGATGTGATGACATTGTATCACTTGATGCTTCTGTTTATGTTGCAGCATAGATTACCATCCTCATGGGGAGCATATTCACTTCTGGTTTCAGAATTATATTATAAGTAATAGGTCGACTGAAGAACATCGGCTAGGGTTGTCACTGAATGTTTATATAAGATCATCTGCTTCAGGCTCTTTGTTTATATATATTCTTGACCTATGGGTGGAAACTGTGGGTGGTTTTTGACACTAGTGGCATGTCCTTTCAACCAGCCAGGACATACTGATGAAAATCCTGGTTTATTTATGACACTTCTGACATGCCCTGTATATCAACCATGACTTACTGGGAAAACTATGGGTGGTTTCTGGCCTTTCATGACATGTTCTGTATACCATATAATTCACCAACTTGCAGTCGGGGTTTATCACTGATCATTCCTTGTTTTCACATAGAGGATAATCATGACGGTCATGTATGGTATTTTGTACTTCTAGAAATCGTGGCCTTTCCAACAGGACCCCAACACAAAGAATAAACAGTTTGTTATTTTCAATTCTAGCAAGCTCCAGGAATTTGTAAAGTCAAAGTGATGTCTGGTATCTGGGCCATAAGTCTCTGTGTGTGTGTGGGAATATTTACTCTGTCTCACTGTCGCACGAGCATGTGGAACTTGACAACTTCAACGGGTCTACTCTCCATGGAAACTTGGCTACTTCTGCCTGCTTTATAGATCAGGGCTCCGAAGTTTCGCGAGGTTCTATAATTGCCGAAAAGTGAGGTCTTATTGAGTTGTCTACATTCTATGATTGCTGACAGGGGAGGTCTCCTTGAGTTGTCTCCATTCCTCCGCTTACATCCTGGTCATTTTTTTTGTGGGGGGGGGGGGGGGGGGGGGGTTAAGGCTCTGATGTCCCTATTCGCCTACTTATTTCCCTTATCTGCAAATGTCAGTTTCCAACATTTTCTCATAATTTAGTTAATTATTCTCCTTTTAACGCTAACCCGTGGTCCTTGGAGTTTATGGATGGCAACGAATACTTTTGAACTCCAACGATTCCAGCTTCAGGTTGATTCAAAACATCATTTAAACGTTCCATCGCTAGGTGGTAAGTCTTTGCAATAATTCAAACCTGGACACTGAGTCATTCTTTACAGTGAACCACTGACAATTTCTCAATCACTAAAGAAGAAAATTGTCGCTTTTAGGCTTAAATGTTGCAGAGGAGTTCTTAGAATATTGTTAACCTAGAAGAAGTACATACATACTGACATTCTACAAGATCTTGCTTGCTTGCTTGTGTTCGTTGGCTTGAATTCCAACGCGAAGTCTTGTATGTTGGATGAAGGCATCCTGTTGTCCAACATCAGTGTGATGTATGCAGGACCTGAGGTTTGCGTGACTATCCGTTGTCCCATGTCTGGCTTATTGGTGTGCAGACTGGTGGTTCCTCGCCGTACAGGCAGACACTCTCCGACTTCGGAGGAATACAAGATCTTAAAATGGAAGACAACTGACTCATAAACAGTATCAACCTCATTAATTAAAATTCTGTGGCATTATTAAGCATCACAGTGGCTTGGATAGAGCAGTGATGGAAGGCATGGTTCCTTGAAGTAGAGGCGGGGATCGACCAGCATGAAGATGGAAATGTGACATTACAGACTCCTAGGGCGTGATGGCGCATGAGGCGGGGGTGGTGGCAAAGAGACAGAGATGTCAGTAGGAAAGAAGGCGGAACGAAAGGAAGGAAGAAATGACAGACTATAAAGCAAAAAGAATTACCGTTATGCAGAAAATGGCTTGGTTCTGTTTTAAGTAGCTAAGGAAAAATTTTTTTAATGCGGATGATAACATTTTGGCTGAAATTATAGCTAAGTAAGCATACGATAGCTAATTTCAGAAGATTATGTATTAGATTAGCCGTGAACAGATGCCAGTCTCAATAACTGTTTACAGCGGGCGTCTTGATATAATAGCAACGACGTTACGCTGACATCGACATGAGCCCGGTCGGGCGAGGGTAAGATGCCTGCACTCGTCGTTCGCTACGCGAGGCAACGCCTGGTCACCTAATTCTCTGGGCACTCAGGACAGCAGATATGATGGTCCTAGCACTTTACAAAGCCACAGCAGGCTCCTGCTGTGGGACTTGTGTTATAATTGTTTGCGACAGAATATTGATACTATTGTATTTTCTGTTATCTTGTTGCGGGGTTTGCGACAGAATATTGATGCTATTGTATTGTCTGTTATCTTGTTGCGGGGTTTGCGACAGAATATTGATGCTATTGTATTGTCTGTTATCTTGTTGCGGGGTTTGCGACAGAATATTGATGCTATTGTATTTTCTGTTATCTTGTTGCCGGGTTTGCGACAGAATGTTGATGCTATTGTATTTGTTCTGTTATCTTGTTGCGGGGTTTAGACAGAAAATGTCAATACTGTCTTGTTTATACCCCATATATTTATATGATAATCTTATTTATGTATATGGTTCTATTCAGGGTACTGCGATTATATCTACAAAGATGGCGACTACCTGGTTCTCATTCACATTCCTGAAACATACGATCTGACTATGGCAAGTAAGTGAAGGAACATTAAGCTCCTTAAACGTTCACAGTTGTCTCGTCTTAACAAAACAAAAAATAACGTATCTCGTTTTGCCCCGTGATAGTACACATCCTTGCTATGGTAAGATTCAATATTGTTCTGTGGACACCGGTCTTATGTTCCCGTGAAGAGTTCACATATAGTTCTATTCGTGTCTTAAACTCACCTTTCATCTGAGACCTTTTCTTTGAGTCGCATCATACACATAAGTGTCTAGTACAGGGGTGAGAACATAGAATAAGAAGAGGATGGGGAGTGGGTGAGGGAAGAAGGTGGAGAGAAAGAAGTAGAGGAAGATTGAGACAAAAATGATAACCGATGGTGATGGCGTTAAACACGCCTATAGAGTCGGCGAGGGAGAGGATGAGAAGACGTGGTAGCTGAGGTGGAGAGAGAGAGAGAGACTGAGAGAGAGAGAGAGAGAGAGAGAGAGAGAGAGAGAGAGAGAGAGAGAGAGAGAGAAGAAGAAGAAGAAGAAGAAGAAGAAGAAGAAGAAGAAGAAGAAGAAGAAGAAGAAGAAGAAGAAGAAGAAGAAGAAGAGGAGGAGGAGGGGGAGGGGAGGAGGAGGAGGAGAAAAAGAAGAAAAAGAATTATATGAAATTTGTCGAGAAGATCCATAAACAAGAGTTTTTCTTTCTCCCAATTATTACGTCTCCGACGGCTTTGCCAGGATAACAACGACTTCCATCAAAAAGCCCACGAAATTCTTGATTTCTTTCGCCTTCGAGGCTATCCTGAGAATGTTCTATCTACAGCTCTTTACCGCTGCCAGTCTATCAGCCGCACTGAGGCTCTCTCCTCCAGGCCGAAACCACGAAATAATAGACCTGTCCTCTCATTTACTTACCATCTCCACAATATTGCTACCAAGAATATCCTCTTGAGACATCTATCCATTCTCCGGGCGGACCCGAATACTCGTGATGTCTTCTTAGAGGCCCCTCTGGTGGCGCATAGGCGGGATCGTAACCTCAGGGATGTGCTGGTCCATAGCAGTCTACCCCAACCTCACAAGTCTCTTTCTGGCAGGTGGCTTGACTTCGATCGCGTTACAAGACCTGCTCACACGTACTTCAAACCCAGAGGCTGACATTCCCTAAGACGACCTTCCACATCCGTGAGGGTTTCTCATGCATTAGTCGCAACGTCATCTATGCGATTACCTGCACACGATGCGACATGAGATATGTCGGTGAGACAGCCTTACGTCTTGGTAACTGATTTAGACAACATCTTGCTGATATCACCAGCGGCGCCCACAAACCAGTATCCATGCATTTCAACAGTCCTAATCACTGTGGCGTGGCAGACATACATGTCACGGCCATCAAATCATGCGCATCCCACGAACGGGATCGGAAGACATTGGAACACCTTATCTTTCAGTTGGGCACACTCTCCCCTCACGGCCTCAATGTCCAACACAGCTTCATTTAACTTCTTAACCCCACCCCCTAGCTTAGAGTCCACCATCTAGGTACGTGCAGGTCCTTTATAGGATGTCGCAGTCAACTTTCTTGGCAGGTTTGCGTTCGGTGTTTTGCCATCGTTTTCTGAACGACCGCGACTCGTGCCCCTCTGTGAGGACCAACACAATGTAATTTTCCACAGCTGTGTTTCGAACGCTCAATGAGAATTGCTAATTGTGAACTGCGTCCGCGACATCTTTGCCGGTCCTAATTTTCACTTTTATGCCCACATGGGCGCTTCTCCACCCCCACTCCCCTCCCGCTTGACCTTTGACCATTGTACCATACATCCGGTCTATTAATCCACTGACAGCCCTACGCATGTCAATCTTTCCAAGCAAGGGATTCAGATAAGTACCTTAAATTAGTTTAACATTGTCATAGTGTGTTTCATGTAGGGTTGTGTCGGTTTGTATTTGCTTGTCCTGTGCTGACGAAGGCTTTGGCCGCAACGTCCAATTTGTCTCGTGTAGTCGTGTTTTAGTAAAGCTCACAATCTACTTTTCGTTTTTTGGGTGATTCGTTCAGAAGATCCATAAAGAACGTTATAACATCGATATCACTGGTTTAAGCTAGTGCCTTCTTACCTCCTCTACCCTCTGTATAGAAATTATTTCACCTTTAAATGACTCCAATAAATTAGTTTTGTGTTGTTTTAAAACTTGCGGATTTGCAGGTCCCTCGGTGGTAGAGCAGCTGCTGAAGGAGATAGAGGAAGGAGTTCACAATCTGGAGAGAAAGTACAGAGACAAGTTGCTGTCCAGAAACGTAAGATATATTGTTAATGTATATAGAACCTGTCACAGTAATCATAATTTTCGTGTTTAGAACCTGTCACAGTAATCACGATTTTAGTGTGTGAAACATGTCACAGTAATCACGATTTTAGTGTGTGAAACATGTCACAGTAATCACGATTTTCGTGTGTGGAACCTGTCACAGTAATCATGATTTTCGTGTTTAGAACCTGTCATAGTATTCATGATTTTCGTGTTGTTGATAATTGGATTAACATGCGTTGTGTCGCCAGAGACATTTCATCTTGTTGTTTACATCCAAATATTATATAGCTTTGCAAAACAAAAAAATACTTCTTAAAGTTTCCGATCATACATTTTTCTGTTCTTCTTTATATTTTTGATGAATGTTTAATGTATTTCAGTTATCTAGAATATATATAGTGTTTTAAGTGAACTGCACTTAACACCTGTCCTCTTACGTCTGAATTTATTTACCGACGCTGTGTGTTGAAGATATCTTGCAAGACGTTAGCTCACAAAGAGAACTGGTTACTCGCATCACAAGAAAACAGTTCACAAACGTTGGACTTGTTATGGGAAAGGGAAGCTGGAGTATGTCGACACAACGGGAACGTTTGAGGGGAGGCGAGGCAGACGGAGACCAAGAGAGAAGATGCTAGATCTTGGCATGAAGGAAGAGCAGTATCAGAAATGATTGGCAGCACACGAGACCTCGGGTGTTGAACCTAATGATTGTTAAAGAGATGTGGCGCTCTGGTGTTGAACCTAATAATTAAATAAGTATAAATACTGAATATTGAAGAAGGTTGTCTACTAAAGACGATAAAATAAAGAAAATTGAAATAATTTGGTCACTTTGAAACGTCATGAAAGTTTGGAGAGAACGAAAAAGGAAGGGTATATGCCCGGGAAAATAGGAAGAGGAGGGCAAAAGAGAAGATGGGTGCAGGATGTGGCAGAGGATCTCCAGATGGGTGTCTTAGACGTGGGACATCTTGCTTATGACCAAGAAGTTTTCCGGAAGGCTGTTATGGGAGCGAGGTTCTGCAAAGGACATGCTACTGAATAAATGAATGAATAAATAATTAAAGTAATCTAGCAAATAGACACTGCTTGCCCAGGCAGTCGCCAGCATTCTCATCTCATTGGCTATTGCAACGTCCAGGAGACGTGTGGTCGTCTGTCTAAGGCTCTGCTGTTTGATTCTCACAATGTGTTACCTAGAGTATTTGAACTCTCGCTACCTATTGTTACAAAGACCTTCCTATTGTTTTCGTATCACTGTGTTGAAACTACATCACTTCTCTGATGGATAGTTTCCGTTAACATTATTGTTACACAGTTTCACCATTTTATGGTGTTGTTTCTGTACATGATTAACAATGACATTTTCCACTTCTCGTCCCGTTTCTTCATCTGTTTATGTCTCTTCTTTGTCCTCATCAGTAGGAATTTCATCAGGTGGCGGGCTTGTTAGCATGGTTGATAGGGAGCTGTGCTGATAATGTCACGTTCGCGGTCGGACGAGGGATCCACGCCTGCGTTCGTCGTCCGCTAAATGAGAGGAACATGTACCAACTATTCCTTTGTGCATTTTTATTTATTTATTTTTAATGTGGGCAAGTCGTAGAGCCTGTTGGTCTTCCATTAAATTGTTGTCTGTTTTATACCGTTCTCTCAAATCCATATACTTATATGTCCATAACTCGGCGGATCATTTCATGTGGAATAGACTCAATTTCTTGATGAATTGCATCTTTCAATTGTTCAATAGATCGTATATCTTTGATTTTAGGTATCCCCAGAGAACACAACCACACGGGTTCAAATCAGGTCATCGGGCAGGCCAACCGAAGTCACCTCGGAATGAAATTAAATGACCGGGGAACATCTCCCTCAAAATTTCCATTGAACGTCTAGACGTGTGGGCTGTTGCGCCATCTTGTTGGGACCAAACATTATTTCTGACGTCAAGTTCATCCAATTTGGGTCGCAGAAAAGTGTCCAGCAACACGCAATATCGTTCAGAGTCACTGTAACATTGTCTTCTTCAAAAAAGTACGGACCCAAAATGCCAAATTCTGCTATCGCACACCATACAATTACATGAGGACTGTGCAAGGGGCGTTCGTGTAACTCATGAGGATTGTTTTGAGACCAATAGCGGAAATTTTGCTTATTCACGCTTCCACACAAATGAAAATGGGCCTCGTCACTAAAACTCACAATAGCAGTACGGGGAACCTGTTGTTAAATTTCCCCACACAAATCATTATTCAAACAACATAAAACAAAATAGCATCATGTGTACATTTGATAAATAAAAATACTTTTTTGTTCATTTATTCTAATTTAGTTTTATTAAAGTTACAAACGTGTCAGATCATTTTGCCCCACCCTGTATAATAAAGAAATGCTATAAAGATGAATTACAGGTAGCACATGTCTACAAAAAGTTCAGAAAAGGAACCCATTTCACACTTAAGTCGAATTAGATATACAGTACTAAAAACTACGGTAGAATGTACTCGACTGGTGAAATGGTCAAAATTTTCACCAGCCCAGGAAGTTTCCTGGTACCTATTTTAGGCTGGGTCGATCTGGGTTCTAAGGCAGGTTTAAATATGTCAAATAGGATTCGAACACAAAAACACTGGGTCAGCAGGCAAGCGTGTTTGTCATTGTCATTGCATTATAGCAGTTCTCTACAGAAGTTATGCGTCCCTTTTAGTAAAGATTTACACGCTTTGGCGTGAATTGCACAGATGGTGCTAGCCTCGAGTTTGTATAGAGCAGCCGGCATTCGTTGGGTGACGTGGTCAATATCACGCTAGCCGTCTTTACTCTTTACTTCCGATGACATGTTCCTATATCCATCCTGAACAGATATGTTAATGAATTTGCATTTATTCATTAAAATAGATTACTGGAAAATTCCGGAGTGCATCGGGAAAACCCGGGGAAAAGATTGTCACAATCGCCAGCGAAGAGAATGCTACTTTTATTGTCACTGGTACCCGCGGTCTGGGCACATTCCGCAGAACTATCATGGGTAGCGTCAGCGACTACATCGTCCACCACGCCAACATGCCAGTGCTGGTCTGCCGCTGGAAGTCTACAGAAGATTCTGCAAAATAACCATGTGCCCACAAGACGTCACTGGGGAAAAATGAGCCTGTTTTGAGGTTCCGTTTTGTAAAAGCGCATTCTTAACTGTCGTTATTTCTGCACTACTATATTTATCACAGTGCAACAGTAATAAATAAATTGTAGCCATTGCAGTGTTTAGTTCAGTGTGAGCGAGCGAGCGAGAGAGAGAGAGAGAGAGAGAGAGAGAGAGAGAGAGAGAGAGAGAGAGAGAGAGAGAGAGAGAGAGGCAGGCAGGCAGGCAGGCAGACAGACAGACCGACAGACAGACAGGCAAGCAGGCAGGCAGGCAGGCAGGCAGGCAGGCAGGCAGGCAGACATAGTATTGTAGCAGATGGTGGATTTTCTAGAAGTATATTTATGCCTACATTTTTCAACGTTTGCTACAGAGGATAGCTAAAGTGTACATCATATCAACCTGAGACCTATTCCGTATTAGGTGCCTTGTAAAGTTGTATTAATTCGAGACCCTTAGAGTGTTAGGCTAGGTATATATTAACCCGAGACCCATAGAGTTTTAGGCTAGGTATATATTAACCTGAGGCCCATAGAGTGTTAGGCTAGATATATATTAACCTGAGGCCCATAGAGTGTTAGGCTAGATATATATCAACCTGAGACCCATAGAGTGTTAGGCTAGGTATATAATCTATATTAACCTGAGACCAATAGAGTGTTAGGTTAGGTATATATTAACCTGAGACCCATAGAGTGTTAGGCTAGGTATATAATCTATATTAACCTGAGACCAATAGAGTGTTAGGTTAGGTATATATTAACCTGAGACCCATAGAGTGTTAGGTTAGGTATATATTAACCTGAGACCCATAGAGTGTTAGGCTAGGTACATATTAACCTGAGACCAATAGAGTGTTAGGCTAGGTATATGTTAGCCTGAGATCCATAGAGTGTTAGGCTAGGTATATATTAACTTGAGACCAATGGAGTGTTTTGTGTGTGTGTGTGTGTGTGTTGGTTTTGCATATCCTTTACAGGACATTGCTGTCAACACCAGCATCTTTCAGCTGTATGTTGATTTCTTGGCAAGATTACGCTCAGTAGTTTGCCATTTCTTTCTGAGCGGCCGGCTCACATATCCCGCAAGTTACTGATGCGATTCGAAACACTGCTGATTCTCACCGTCATCACGTTACCCACGAGAGTATACGAGATTACGGAGAAAAGTCATAACCTCTAAGCCACGAAGCCGGCAATGGAGTGTTAGGCTAGGTATATATTAACCCAAGACCCATAGAGGGTTAGGCTAGGTATATTTCAACCTGAGACCCATAGTGCTAGAAGAGGTATATATTAACCCAAGACCCATAGAGGGTTAGGCTAGGTATATTTCAACCCGAGACCCATAGTGTTAGATATATATATATAGATATATATTAACCTGATACCCATAGAGTGTTAGGTGTTGAATATATAAACCTAAAACCTAAAAGGTGTTAGGTAAGAAAAATCAATATGAAACCTATAAGAGTGCTAGGCAAGATATATAAGTCTGAGATCCATAGAGCGCTAGATAAAATATATTAACTTTGGACCCATAGAAAGCAAAATAAAATATATTAATCTGAGACGTATAGCGCGCTACATTATATTTAAAAAATGTTGTTACGTATCCCTTGCGGGACGTTGCAGTCAAACCAGCATTTTTCAGCTGCTGTTGATGTTACTAGGCAAGTGTCACGTTCAGTAGTTTGCCATTGCTTTCTGAACGACCGGCTCCCATACCAGCGCGTTATAACACAACGCGACACGGTCTGCTGCACAAATCGGTCGCAGCTGAGCTTCGAAAGCCTGGTACTCGGCTCACGAACCGCGTTCGCAAGCCTTTAGCCACGAAGCGCTACATTATATATATATATGAGACCCATAGACCGCTAGATAAGATATATTAATCTGATAATCTGAGACCCATTGCGTGCAAGATAAGATGTATCAATCTGAGACCCATAGCGTGCAAGATAAGATGTATCAATCTGAGACCCATAGCGTGCAAGATAAGATATATCAATCTTAGACCCATAGAGTGCTAGATAAATATATCAATCTTAGACCCATAGAGTGCTAGAGAAATATATCAATCTGAGACTCATAGAGTGCTAGATAAATATATCAATCTTAGAACCATAGAGTGCTAGATAAATATATCAATCTGAGACCCATAGAGTGCTAGAGAAATATATCAATCTTAGATCCATAGAGTGTTAGATAAATATATCAATCTGAGACCCATAGAGTGCTAGATAAATATAGCAATCTGAGACCCATAGAGTGCTACATAAGATATATCAATCTGAGACCCATAGCGTGCAAGATAAGATATATCAATCTGAGACCCATAGAGTGCTAGATAAATATATCAATCTTAGACCCATAGAGTGCTAGATAAATATATCAATCTTAGACCCATAGAGTGCTAGAGAAATATATCAATCTGAGACTCATAGAGTGCTAGATAAATATATCAATCTTAGAACCATAGAGTGCTAGATAAATATATCAATCTGAGACCCATAGAGTGCTAGAGAAATATATCAATCTTAGATCCATAGAGTGTTAGATAAATATATCAATCTGAGACCCATAGAGTGCTAGATAAATATAGCAATCTGAGACCCATAGAGTGCTACATAAGATATATCAATCTGAGACCCATAGAGTGCTACATAAGATATATCAATCTGAGACCCATAGAGTGCTAGATAAATATATCAATCTGAGACCCATAGAGTGCTAGATAAATATATCAATCTTAGACCCATAGAGTGCTACATAAGATATATCAACATGAAACCTACAGAGGCACTCGGTGAGCGATGTGGTCAGTATCACACCTACCGCCTTGACTTCCACAGACATTTTCTAGGTACCAGTTTTGGGCTGGGTAGATCTGCGAGTCCTGGTTAGTTTTAAATGTTCGAAACCTCCTCGACGGGAATCGAAACCCACGATGGCGACTCCCCCTAAAGTGTGCAAGGTGAGATATATCAAACTGAGGCCTATAGAGTTCTAGGTGAGATAAATTATTCTGAGATCTATAGAGCTAGGAATTGACGAACTGATCATGTGCAATATGTTCACAGTGAAAAACTAGAATTAGAATTAAATTTATGAAGATAGAGATTATGGTCATCCTCAAACTTCAGATGTGCTTATCCCTACACCAATTAATTGGACTAAAATTGTGACTTCTCGTCCTTGACCTGGGGGAGTAAATTACAAGTACCCTAGAAGTCGGGGTGGGTTGGTCTGGTGGTGAGGGACACTGGTAATAGGGAAAGCTAATCCACGTGCAAAAACAAGCCTAGTATACTAAATAAAAGTAGTAGCATGTATATGGACTATGTTTGACTTCAAAGCGAGCTAACGCAAAAAAGTCGTGTCTCCACGAAGAAAATAAATACCACCATGTAACATACGGGTAACTGGGAATATTCTTCAACAAGTGAATCGGTACATACAACTATCTCGGAACAGTCATAACTTCTGATGGGAGATGCCGTGAAGAGATTAGAACAAGAATTGCCATGGCGAAGGTAGCCTTTTGCAAGATTTAAAGCATACTGACCGATAAAAAGATGTCAATTGCAACGAGAAGAGTATTGAAATTGCTAAATAGAACATGTATTATTATATGGATGTGAAACGTGGACACTAAGCGGACAAGCTGAAAAACATCGGATGGCTGTGGAGATGTGGTTTCTTATGAAAATGCAAAGAATACCATGGACAGACAGAAAAACCAATGATCAAGTCTTACAAGAAACAGCTGATCCACGACTCTGGTGATCATGTGAGACTACGAATGGTGACCCCAAGCTTATCGGCATGGCACATGGTGATGATTTTAGAGTTATAGGTGAGAACTATAAAGTTATAGGTGAGATGTGACAATCTGAGCTCAGTAGATCGCTAGGTAATATATATCAAACGGATGTTTACTTCTTTCACTTTCGTCAGCACCATCATTATCAAAAGCAACACTACTATGAAAAAAGAAAACAAAAAAACAAATATCACAACTTTTAGCAAAAGCACAACGATTATCAAAAGCAACATCAGGAGCTCAGCATGGCCGAATTGATCAGAGTGCTTGTTCTTAAACATCCGGTGTGCTGATGCTGAGGTAGCGGATTCAACCCCTACATCAATCAGTTGGACTAAAATATTGACTTCTCGTCCTTGGCTTGGGGACGTGAGTTACAAGTAGCTCTGAAGTGAGAGTTGCATCGTCTGATGTCGAGGGACACTGGTAATAGGGATAGCTAATCCATATGCAAAAATCAGTCCAGTGCATTAGAAGTTGTAACACATGTATGGTCTACGCTTAAGTTTAAAGCGAGCAAACGTAATAAAGCACCATCATTACAAAGAAACACCACCATTATCACAAACACATATCAAAAGCACAGCTATTATCAAAAACACACCTATTATCAAAAGCACAACCATTATCAACAGCGCCACTATTAACATCAGCACCACCATTATCAAAAGTACAACCAATATCAATATAACTACCATTATCAACAGCACCACCATATATCAGAACTATTGTCATCAGCACCATTATAATCAGCGCCACTACCATCAGTACAACCATCAATACAACCATTATATCACCACCATTATCACCAGCACCATTATTATCATAAGTACCACCATCCGTACCATCATTTTACGGCGCCACTATTATTATCAACACATCGTTGTATCAGCACCGCAGTTACTACCAACACCACCAGCACTATCACCATCACCATGATTACCATCAGCACTATCGTTATATGTATCACCACCATCACCATCAAAATCATCATCAGTAACAACGTCATTACCATGATCGCCATCATCAGCAACATCATCACTATCAGCATCCACATCAAATCTACCATCACCGTCATGGTCAGCACCACCATCACATTCACCAACTCCACCACCATAGTCCAGATCACATCAATATTGAAGAAGATTAGTTACAATACAAATTAAGGAATCTGGAATATGTTGGGTATGTAAAAAGACAAGGATGTCTACAAAATATAATTATGCAGGACGGTGTTTTGGGAAATGGAGATGGGGAATATAATAAGGTAGGTTGATTCTTCGTCCTCTAAAAAGTACTGGAGAGTTTTGGTCATAGACCATAACTTTAGGAAGGGAAAATCCCAACTGCACCTCCCCGCTGGTAGAGGATGGAAACACACCACGGTGTGGCTAACACAGCTCTGGGGACCGAGTATCCACCGGAATAAGTGGACAACTCTGCAGCTGAGCAGAGCAGGGCACTCACTTGTCCTTACAGTCGGAAATGGCTGTTAAAAGTAGAGGTAAAAGACCACCATGTGAATGTGGAAGGCAATGGGAAACCACCACATTATCTTCCCAAGACTTCATGGCAAAACACATATCAGAGTTAGTGAACGACGTTAATGGCTATCTTAGGACATCCTCGTCCGGTAGGGACAGTCATGAGCCACAGGTGACACCAGACCGTCATCCAGCTACTGATGGCAAAATCATAAATAAAATAAATAAATTTAGAGTAGGAACATGAAATGTTAGAACACTAAATGAGCTAGGAAAGTTGAACAATGTTCTAAGAGAAATGGATAGCATGAATATGAATATACTAGGCGTTAGTGAGATGAGATGGAAGGGATCGGGCAAAATTATAGCTGACAACCACACAATAATTTATTCTGGAGGGGATACACATGAAAAAGGTGGAGGAATAATACTTGACGAAGAAACAGCCAAGTCACTTAATGGACACTGGTGTATTTCAGATAGAGTTATTTTGGTCAAAATCAAAGGCAAACCAATAGATATAAATATTATACAAGTATATGCACCAACAACAAGCAGTAGTGATGAAGAAATACAACACTTTTACGACGAAATAGAAATGGCGATGGCTCAAATTGGATCACATGAAATAAACATAATACTTTGAGATTTTAATGCAAAAGTAGGAAAGGGGAAAATGAAGGATGTAGTGGGGAATTATGGTTTAGGTACAAGAAATGAAAGAGGGGAAAGGCTAATAGAATGGGCAAATATCAATGATATGATAATTGGAAACACGTGGTTTAAACACCATAAAAGACGACTATACACATAGAAAAGCCCTGATCAGAAAATACGCAACCAAAGTGACTACATACTAATTATTAAAAGATTTAGAAATGCTCTAATTAATGTAAAAACATTGCCTGGCGCCGACGGTAATAGTGATCATGTACCACTAAGTGGACAAATAAAAGTAAGATTAAAGAGAGGGAAACAAATGGTTAGGAATATGAGACTTAATAAAGAGGTTCTGAAAGTAGATAAAGAAATTCAAGAACAATACATAGTGACTGTGAAAAATAGGTACGATGCAATAGCTAAAATACAGAGTATAAATGAACAATGGGAAATGTTAAGGGACTCCATTCATCAAACTAGCAAAGAAATATTACCGGAGAGAAGTCAAATAGCTAAGAAAAATGGATGAATGAAGAAATCTTAATGCTGATGGACAAAAGAAAACAGAGTAAAAATGACAAACAAGAATACGCTAAGATAAATAAAGAAATAAAAGATAAATGTTGGAAGGCAAAAGAAAGTTGGTTAAATGAGCAGTGCAAAAAAATTGAATTAAATGCCATTAAAGATACAAAAAATATGCACAGACAAATCAGTGAGCTCACGGGAAGAAAAATAAGAATAAATACAGGGTGTTTGAAATCAAAAACAGGAAAGATATTATTGGAGGAAGATGATATAATGAAGAGGTGGAATGAGTATATAAAAGAATTATATGATGGGGAAAGGGAAGAATTAACAGAAGAAAGTAACTTAGAAGGTCCACCTATTCTAAAGAAGAAGTCGCTGACGCTATGAAATATATGAAGAAAGGAAAAACAGCTGGACCAGATGAAATCACAATAGAAGAATTAGAAGTATTGGGAGAATTTGGAGTAGATATATTAACCAAAATGTTAAATGATATTTACAGCAGTGGATATCTACCCAGTGATATGCTGAAATCTGTATTTATAGCTATACCAAAAAGACCAGGAGCAATTGAATGTGAAGATTTTCGCACAATTAACCTCATAAACCATATCACTAAGCTTCTGCTCAGAATCATAATGAGAAGAACCAGAAAGAAAATAAAAATGGAAATTAGTGAAGAACAGTATGGATTTGTGGAGGGAAAGGGCACAAACAATGCAATATATACATTACGGACACTAATAGAAAGGTCAATAGAGAAACAGAAAGACATATATTTATGCTTCATAGATTATACTAAGGCATTTGATAAAGTAAAACATGATGAGCTGATTAAAATGTTGGAAGATATCAACATTGATGGGAAAGATTTAAGAATAATAAAGAATATTTACTGGAACCAAGTAGCAGCAATTAAAATTGGAAATAAAGAGGGTAGTTACGAACACATAAAGCTAGGAGTACGACAGGGATGTGTCTTGTCACCAGATCTCTTCTCCCTATATAGCGAAGTAATAATGAGAGAGATCAAAGAGATGCCAGGAATACTAGTTGGAGGTTATAATATAAATAATATACGCTATGCAGATGACACAGTATTGGTGGCAGATAAATCAACAGACCTACAACAATTGTTGGACACTGTAGTAACAGAGAGTGCAAGGAAAGGACTCTCCTTGAATATCAAGAAAACAGTAACAATGGTGATATCAAAGAAAATGGTGACACCAAAATGTGACATAGAAATAGAAGGAAAAATTCTTAACCAAGTGGATAATTTTAGATACCTAGGGACATTTATAACATCAGATGGAAGATGTACAACAGAGATTAAGAGCAGAATAGGGCAGGCAAAGGCCGCATTTCAGAAAATGAAGAGTATCTTGTGCAATAGGTCACTATCACTGAGTGTAAGAAAGAGAGTGCTGAAATGCTATGTAGAACCAGTTTTGCTGTATGGCAGTGAATCTTGGAATGTAAATGAACAAATTAAGAAGAAATTAGAAGCAACAGAGATGTGGTTCCTGAGACGAATGTTGAGAATTCCTTGGACTGCCAGAGTAACTAACGACGACTGCCTGAAACAGGCTAATGAAACTAGAACACTATATACAACAATAAGAAAGAGACAAACAGCTTTCTTTGGTCATGTAATGAGAAGAGAGGCATTGGAGAACATCGTGACAACTGGAAAGATCGAGGGGAAGAGAGGCAGAGGCAGACCAAGAGAAATGATGCTGGATGGATTGAGACGGTGGCACGGAGGAATATCATCAGCAGAGTTGATCCAGAAAACCAAAGACCGAGATCTGTGGAGAGTCATGAACGCCTACGCCAGCTGGCAGGGCACTTGATGATGATGAGGTTAATTCGAGAAGTTATATACAGTTAACACATGACTGTAACAGAGGCATTGGGAAATGGAGAAGAGGAATATAACAAGGTAGGTTGATTCAAGAGGTTATATACAGTTAACACATGATAGTAACAGAGGCAGGTCATCATGCTTATATGATATAGAGACATTTCGAATGACCGTTTAAGGCG
Organism: Cepaea nemoralis; assembly: GCA_014155875.1. NCBI lineage: Eukaryota > Metazoa > Mollusca > Gastropoda > Stylommatophora > Helicidae > Cepaea > Cepaea nemoralis. The sequence continues at coordinate 98,041 of JACEFZ010015485.1, forward strand.
AAAAGGTCTTTATTGGATGATAGATGGTGATGACCAACATATTCATTGGAAATTCCCCCTGGATGACGACTCACTGGAGAGTCGTTATTGTTGTTGTTATTGGGTTATTGTTTTTGTTGTTGTGGTCTTTCACTTATGCTGTTAAGCGTCGTGGGGTGGTGTTATTGAAGTTCCAAAGCCTGTGACTAGCGCCTTTCCTCTTATTTCCTCCGTGATGTATTAGCAGTACTTTTCTAGGATCAAGTAAATTCCTACCGGTTTGCTAGGCCTGTCATAGGTAAGTTAGAGAGTGTAACCTTTAATTTTTTTTTTTTTTTTTTCATATCCTTTACAGGACATCGCTGTCAGCATCAGCATCTTTTCAGCTGTATGTTGATTTCTTGGCAAGATTACGCTCAGTAGTTTGCCATTGCTTTCTGAGCGGCCGGCTCAGTTATCCCACAAGTCACCAGCGGGGATCGAACCGCTCCCAGTTCTCGCCCACTACGAGACTCAGCGTGATAAACGGGATTACGGAGAAAGTGTTGTAACCCCTCGGCCAGAGAGACCGGCAACCTTTAATTAGGGACTGGGAAATCTCATACTATGGTCGTTATCGGAGATTTCCCCAACATGAAAACGACATAACACAGCCCATATAACCCGCTTGGGTTGTAGAGGGATGTGAATTGTTTGGCCTTCACACATACAAGGTCAGGTCGTCTTCTTATTCCTCTTCCTTCTTCTTGTTCTTCTTCTTCGTCTTCTTTTTCTTTATTCATTCGCTTGAAAATGATTGCCTGTATCTGCAATATTGTCCCTTGTATAAAGTTAAAGCTGATTCACTGGAAATCAAAAATGTGGGTTGGGACCTAACAAAAATTAATGGCAGAAAATTGGAGGTAGGGGTGTGTCACAATAATAATGTAAAAAAAAAAAATTGTTTAAAACATGTTAAAATTGTAGCAGATATATTGTATTATATATCAAATTAAAGGAGATTGCACACGGAACATGACAGTGTTGTTAATTATGTGAGGGATTATAAATATTATAATATCAATGATAGGTTTTATAACAACAATTTAAATTAAAGGGGTGACAATTATTTAAAATTTCCAATTACCAAAATGTTATTTCCCATCCATTGAAGATAATCCTATTAAAATTATTAAATAATGATAAATGTTGTTGTTTGGATGAAGAATAACTTGCGCGATGACTTGGATTAAAGTGAGGAAGAGTTGCGCAATTCGTCGACCTCACTCTCTTGCCTGGGTCCATCTGAGTCCAGTGGCAAGACAAGTCGAGACGACTGGAGACGAATACAGGTGCAGTGGATGACCAGGGCGCTCTACGTGCCTTGCCGCGCTCATTACGCTCCCAACGCTTTGCAGATAAATACACCATTTTTCTTCACCAGTATCACAAGAACTGCTCCATAAAACACAATTAAAATGTATTTTGAAGCACATAATTTTCACAAAAAATGGAAAATGTCAGGAACACACGAGGCAGATTTGTACTGAGAAACAATATAATTCAATATATACACTATCTTCTATTTATTTATATTTATTATTCTTTTAAATTTAATTATTTAAATACTCCTTAGCTTATTTGTGATAGGCAAAACAAACTTAGGGGTACACGTGTGGCCCATTAGAGCAAACATAATTAGACATGTACCATCATATTATGACTAACTTTCGCTGTTAGTTTTGTTTTCCGTTATGACCGTCTGCTAAATAATTTAACTGAATACTGCACGTAGTATTAGTTTTGGAATCTTTCACAAAGTCCTTCATCAGAATAACTATAATCTAAACTTGTTTAAAACGTTAATGATGAATATCTATGAGGTCGAGAACCAGAGAGCATTGCCATTTCTAAAACAAACACAAATCACTTTCATAATCTTTTTGTCCTAAACAATAATGATATTAATGAATCTGTGCGTCTTGTCTGATACTTTTCGAAGGGCATATCTTTTCTACGGGTAAATTTTTATTTACCGGGAACTAAATATTGCGGAAAATAAGAGAAATGAAACAAATATTGCACTGTCAATACTATGTCGACCTATCGGCTCTTGGTAGTCCCGAGTAGTTCCAATGAGCCGACCTATCGGTTCACGGCAGGGAATGAGTTAACTGTTTTAGTTCACTTCGTGATCCTTAAAGCTTAACTTTCACTGTTAAATCCTACAAAGATCAGTACTATCACAAATAATTTTCAATATACTATTAAACGATCTTAAAGAAGCGTTCCCAGACATCAAAAACTCCCTATCACAGTATGCAGATCATTGGACTATATAGAGGAGTGAAAAGTACTTAGATCTATTACACAACAAAACAAACAAAAACAAACACAGCAGCTGGTTGAGCCAGTACCGATCCGAAATAAACTTTTAAAAACACATAAACGTTCAGATGACATTTAGCAAAGGAGCAACAATAAGAAATAACCAATTCAATATTATTATCTATGGAGAATTAGTAAAGAAAATAAGACAACGATATTTCTAGGAGTGGCCTTCGATGACGCACATGAACCGGAAGAAACTCATACAAATTAGTGCGGTCAAACAGAGGTCTCTAGACAATCTTCTTAAAGTAATAAAAGGAAACCGGGGGGGGGGGGGGGGGGGGGGGGGGGGGGAGGGGGGGAGAGAGAGAGAGAGAGAGAGACACACACGAAACAACGATGCTAAAATACTATACATCATTTAGAAGAGGAAAGATAAAGTACGCAAGCATAGTATATGATTAAGCTAAAGAGTACATCAGGTTGTTCTTCTATTGCATCTTCCTTAGATAATCGATCAGCTCTCTCGTTTTCGGTTACCACCGTGAGATGGTGTCCATTGAATGGTGATTTTACGCTGGCTGCAAAGTTAAGAAAGTAGTGTCCGTAGAACTGGCAATTTCCCAAATAGGAGTGCCTCAAGTACTGGTTTTGCATCTGTCAATAGCACCACAGGTTGTGTACCTTGGCTGGTATTTAGTAATTTCTCTGTTGCTATCCTGATTGTCTGAATTTCTGCTTCAATGTTATGGCAGTACTTTCCTGTTGGTACTCTGACCGTGTACTTAGTATTATTAGAGTATTCTTGCAAGGCAGCTGCAAGAGAAATATCAGGAACAGAACTCCGAAATGTTCTCCACTTTCATTGACTTTACCAAGGTTTTTGATACAATCAGCAGAGAAGAACTGTGGAAGATTATGGCGAAATATGGCTGTCCACGAAAGTTTGTCAAAATAGTGCGGCTATTTCATGAAGGTATGCAGGCAAGAGTACAGGAAAATAGTGAACTGTCAGAGCCCTGTCCTGTCACCAGTGGAGTGAAGCAAGGCTGTATCCTGACACCAATACTGTTCAGCCTCATGTTTTCAGCTATATTGACGAATGCCTTCGAGAACAACGACATTGGAATTGCAATATTCTGACAATGGCAGATTGAATGGACATCCATCGTCTTTGGCTTAATTGAACAACCTTCAGCGGATGTTGTCCATCATTTAATAAAACAAAAAGCTTGGCGAAGACTTGAGTGAGAAAACCAGTTATATGTTTCTCTAATCATGAACTCTATATTCCTGGGCAGACAAGCAGCTGCAGCCTGTGACACTGCCAGCTGAAGGGAATGACATACACACCTAACTAGTACCAGATGAGGAACTACGGATTTTAATTTTGTATATACTCCATTGTTTACACCTGTCATGACAGATGCATTGTCAGTGGCGAGTGCAACTAGTCTTTGCAACTCAAGTCCATTCTTGTTTAAACAATCTTTTAACGCATTGCATATTGCCTGCGCGTTGCAGTCACTCACTTCAACTAAATCGTATTAAAGGGAGATAAATTACTTGAATATTGCACGGTAATGTACTAAGACTGTTTTACTCCCTCGCTTCAGTTCAAATTCGGCTTTTTAGTGTCCCCAAAATGATTTTTTAAAGTAATTTTTACCCACCCAAAAAAGCACTAAAAAGCACCGCAAAAAAATTGTGAAGCATCAAATTAGCGCTGCCGCACTAAATGGAAAATTTTGGCACTAAATGATTTGAAAAAGCACTAAATTTGGTGCGAAAAGCGTCAAAATGGTAAAACTGGACCCAGTCTTCAAGGGGTTTCACAACAAACAGCCCTACCTTCAACTTCCTATGAACAACTAGTCTGCCACTGCTCCCATATCAAGTCAAATCCCTAGAAGCTGATTAGTTGCTTGTACACAATCAAGAAGCTTTCAGTGACCTTCAGAAGTCAACATTGTATGGAGTGACCAATGAACATACAGCAAGCTGCTAGACATAGAGTCCAGAAATTAGTGTTTGGTCATCATCACTGTTTTAGTTTGCCGAGTTGCAGAGCAGAGAATCAGTACAGCAGCCTTGACCAACTGCTCTTGCTCAATGTCACTTTGGTCTTGTCCTCTATCTTCCCTGAATTGCCATACAGCTGCTTGTGTTTCACAAACACACAAAACACAAATACTACACAACCAGGTTTTTGTGTTTTTTAATTTTACTTTCTTTCTAAACTGTCATTGCGGAAGTCAAAGGGAAACCATGTCATTAAGTTCCCAAGAATAAGTTTATGTACAATTACAAAGCTATATTTATGAAAGGGTGACAAGTTTAATAAATACCTCATGCCAGTGTATGTACTGAATAACTTAACATGAAGTACTTTCAGCGAAAAACTAATCATTGCTTCTGCTGTAAATCATGTAACTTCTGTGATTCTCTCATCAACTAAATTTCGCATTCACATTTACATGTGAAAAGGACAAGCAAACACACACGTGTACTTCCATACCAATAAAGTCTTCACTTGTCTTAATAAACAACCTTTAAATACAACAAGCATAACACACAACAGAAAGATAACACCACTTTACATAAACAGAGACAGAACATTAATCTAATACAAACTAAAATATTATCACACACGGAAATTCAAACACATAGCAAAAATATGAGAAACTTAATTTAGCAGAAAGATTAAAATGCAGCTTGACAATATGTACATTACTTAACAAATAAAATCAAACAAAGTTACAGAAAACAAATTATCTTACATCTATAAAGAAGAAGAACTTGACATGTGGCAATAATCTAAACTAAAAGACAGCTTTTACACAAAGAAGGCATAAATAATAGGCTGTACAATTTGATACCTGCCATATTTCACTACAACTCATCAGGTGTATACTGCAGAGTGATATACCACATCAAGTGAATAAACGAATCATATTTTGGCAGAAATACACAACACATCATGTCACAGATGCCGCAGCATCGAAATATGCCAGGCAACAAACTGTGCAACCTATTCCTCATGTCTTCTTTGTGTAAATCCACTATGCGAATACACTGTCTTAAAGACAGCATTTGTTCAATAGGTGCGAGCAACCTACAACAGCAAATTCAACTGCTCGGGGTTAAATCTAAACTTCTGTCCCAGGCAGTTTCTATATTAAAGTAACAGATGATCAACACAGAGTGAGTTTGTTACTAATCAAGAATCCGATATAACACATCTTGTGAGATTTAGCCAACCAGCTACTGCCATGTGTCTACAACTGCAAGAAAGCTAGAGGAAGACCCAGTATGAGACTAATAGATTATATTAAGGATATAACACACAAACATATAGTCAATGCTACCCTGGTGACACATTTGTCTCAGGTTCAGAAACATGAATTCCATCCTATGCTTAATCGGCAAATGTCAATCAAAGACATTGTCTATATTGTGATAGATAATAGATAACGGAAGAGAATTTATGGGAAAGAATTTACCTGCATCCTATTGTTATAACAATAGTGAGAAACATCATAGTCAATTCAGATTACGATAATTTCACTTTGGACACACTCCTTGGTAAACCCATCTGTGTACAACAAATGTGTTCAATGTTGACTAAAGGGAATCCACATGTACTTGATTTGATGCTCTTTCATGCCCACACAGATCTTCAACCCAAACACCTGTATTCTGATAGTGATGACTCCTAACCTTCCTGGCCACTAGCTCCTCTCAATCCAATCATCATACATGAAACAAAGTCCAATAGTTGATGCCCTGCAGGGAAGTCTAGTCCCAGAAACTTCACAGCAAATGATATACACCTGTACATGGTTTCAGGCCACCAAATTAATGTCCAGACTATTTGCAACTCTATGTGCCACTCATCTGTGACAATACCATGCACTGACAGAAAAAGAATTGAGACAGTCCTTCAAGAAACAAATGAAAACCATAAATTGAGATTAGAGAAATTAGACATAGACAGTCAAGATTTGTTGGCAGGTCATGAGGAAAATAAACTTACTGAACGACTTGAAAACTTGATGGGAACAGAGCAAGGAACAGACAGTTATAAACACCTGGATGGCCTGGTCACATGACATGCTTGGGAGAAGAACACAGGCCTGATCCAAGGCTGGTAATCACGTGATGATGTTATATGCTGACAGAAGGAATGACCACTATGGAGCTGGTACTGAAGGTCAAGGAATGCAGAATGTGACTATGAAACTAACACGTACAGATTCAGTTCTTTATCCCAGACACGGAAACAAACAAGAAAAACTATACTGTTATGCATTCTTGTTTCCCATATTTTTGTTCATTGAAAATTTGCTGGTCAAAAAATGTACATGCTGTTGTGCGTCTTTTGTTTGTCAAGCGCACTAGTCATATTCTGCATTTAAACACAGACACCAGAAACAAAATGTTGCATGATTTCTTGCCTGGTATATTTTGCTGCATCTCATCAGGTGCTTACTGCAGAGTTATATATCGAATGAAGTGAAGAAATAAATGAAACTTTGGCTGCAATACTAAGTACATAGATACTGTTCACATGTGTAGAACATTGTCTCCATTTTGTTAATGACGTCCGTGTTTGAATTCACTAAGAGAATACATTGTTGTGAACATTTTGCATTCTTGAATATACATTTTTTTCCCTTGCATATCCTTTACAGGACATTGCAGTCAACACCAGCATTTTTCAGCTGCTGTTGATGTCTTGGCAAGTTTTACATTCAGTAGTTTGCCAGTGCTTTCTGAACGACCGGCTCACATACCCCCATAAGAAACCAATGCGACGCAATCCACTACTGAACTCTTTCACACGAGAGTGTACAGGATTACAAACACTGTCCTTAACTCCTAAGCCAGGGAGACTGGCTGAATGTACTCTTGGGTATTACCAGTGGTGGTGATGATGATGAAGACACTTGAACAAACAGTTTTAATTCCATCAATCATGTGCCATGCTGGAAAGTGTGGACTCTCATGACTCGCCATTTCACTCGATCACCAGAGTTGTGGATAAGCTCAGTGTTCTTGTCTCGACCATGCCATGTGGCCAAGCCATCCAGGTATTTACTTCTCAGTCTTCCCCTTCGATCTTGCCAGTTGTCACTAAGTTCTCCAATTCATTTCTTCTCATAACATGCCAAAACAATTGTGACTCTCTACGTCTAATTTCTCTAATCAATTTAAGATTTTCATTTGTTTCTTGTAGGACTTGGTCATTGGTTTTTCTGTCTGTCCATGGTATTCTTTGCATTCTTCTCAGAAACCACATTTCCACAGCCATAAGATGTTTTTCATCTTGACTGCTCATTGTCCAAGCTTCACATCTAAACAAAAGTACAGGCTCTATGTAGCACCTCAACAGTGTGAGGCAGAAATAAAAACACAGGAATGGCCACATAACAATAACAAATATGAAAATAGCTTCACACATCTAAACAGCTATGTTACAACACTAATTAAAAGTAAAAGTGATCAAGAGCTACATTTACTCTACATTACTGTATAGTGCAGAAACAATAGTGAATAAACCATCATCATCATCATCTTCCATTTCTGCCGTCAAGCGTCGTGGGGAGGAATAATTTGCGCTCCAGCGCCCGGTGGACGACACTTGATAGTTTCATTCCGTGTGATATGTCTTTGATGCCGTCAATCCATTTTCTTCTTGGACATCCTCTTGGTCTCATCGCAGATGATCTTTGATGTAAGGCCAATGATGGTAGTTGTTGAATAAACAATATGAGAGTAAAATTAAAGCTTTAGAAATATGGTTTCCTATGAATCAATAGGAAGAATATCTGACAGGGGAGGGAAACAAAGAATTATTTTAAAAACTGGGATTGAAGAAAAACTGGGATCTCAATTAAGGTACTTTGGTCCACACAAAAAAAAAGAGACATCACTTTGTTAAAGGATGTGACAGAGAAAAAGTAGAGCAGAAGGATACAAGAATAAGATAATGTGACACACATTTGGTCAACATCAAGGGATGGACTGGAAAAACACCATGAACAAACAGCATGGAGGGTGTTGGTTGGAGACTCAATCTGAAGGCCTTGAATGTGGAGAAGACACTTGATGCTGTTGGTAATAAGTACATTGCACACAACTGTATCCTGTGTGTTACTAGGCCCTTCAAGGAAAGCCAAGAATCGTCACACTGTCACCATTCATGCATGTCCTAGGAGACAACTAAGAAGGGTTGGCATAAGACTGGCCAATCCATCTCAAGGAGAACTTTTGCTGCACAATCCAACCAATCATGAACAAGTTTACAAAGAGCATGGCTATGGTTGTTGGAGGGCCATTCTCCATTAGGACACAACAGGCAGAAGAAGAAGACAAACTGAACAAGGACATCAGTAAACATACAACTATATGGATATGCCAGCCTATCTAAGAACCATCTGAAATAATACACAGGTAACATAAGGGTAAACAATTTGAAAAAATATGCATTCAATCTATTGCTCACTGACATGATAGTTCTGACAGACTGACTGTGGCAGCACATTTATTTACAGGCTTACTTCTGTAAAATACCCATACAATTATAGGTGAGACCTCCTGACTGGTGACAGAACCAGGACTGGCTTACTGGTCATGCCCTGGCTTTGTTATGTCCTTTGCTAAACTCCTATATCCATAAGCCCATCTGTGGATCTGTGGTGCAGTTATGGTCGTGTAATCTTCCTCTCTCCCTATATTTAGCAACACAAGAGTTCAGTGTGGCCATGCTGTCAGTCAACAATGTTTATTCCTGCCTCTCTACCAACTGGCCTCAAATGTGCCCTGGACAATAGTTGTCCACTAAGTATCATGAAAAGTTTGTGTACTGGTTATAATATAGCACTGACAATGGCATGACAGCTCTCAACATTGGCTAGGATTGGGAAATATTGGCCTCCTATTTTCCATGCACTCAGACCTGAAAAATGTGATACACTTCACATAGCCACACACTTCACATACCCGCACACTTCACATACCCGCACACTTCATATACCCACCCACTTCATATACCCACCCACATCACATACCCAGACACTTGACATACCCACACACTTGACACACCCACAGCCGGTATCTGTTATGTGGCTTTATTTAACAACATCAGGTAGCATGTCCAAACTAGGCCAAGGTTCAACATTTCATTGCTAACAACAACGATCCACATGCAACATGTCTCGCTATCACACTGCCTTTTCCTCCTAGGAAATTCTAACAATTGTCCGGCACCTATTTTATGAAGCTGGGTATCCCATAGCTGAAAAGATCAGAAGATGAACCTACCTTGGCTAGCACATGCGCCAACAACCATGTTACTGTCGCTCCATTCCCAAACCCAAACCAACATTTGCTTTTGATACTTCCCTGTTTGTGGTTATATCACAGACTGATTTATACTTGCATATGTCCTACACTGACCAATAACAAAAGGGTTCAGACGATAAGCAGACTGAAGCAAATATGTCTTGTCTCCCCTCAAAAAAAAAAAAAAACATGCCCAGGACTTTATCACCAAATATTGCACCATGTTACAGGCAATAGAAATGGCAATATGAAACAGTAGTTTGCTTCAAATAACAACATGGGCAAAAGCTATTTGACACCACCCATATCACAACCATATCTAAGAGAACCATCACTGACAAATAAAAGGGTGGGCATTTTATAACTGGGATGAGAATAAAACCACTGCTGCTGCATCATTTGGTACCACTTCTGGTATCTGTAGTTGTTTTGTTAGAGCTGGGGTATAAATAAATAACACTGCTCAGGCTCTCTCATACAGTGGCAGTTTTTTTTTTCCCAATTGTACTTCTGCTAGATACAAATCATCTACCTTACTGGAGATGAAGTATATGTCTCTAGATTGTGAGATTGATATCCTTATCTCGTTGAAGCAGTCCAGTTATGCCATGATTTAATACTACCTCAATGACCTGTGGTTAATCTGCTGACTTCTCTTATTTAAGCCACACAACCACAAGGAGCAGACAGCAGTTGTGACAGTACCTTTGATCAAGAACTGAGTAAAACTTCAAGGCAACTGCAATCACATCAACTGTCTGTACCATTCCAAAAACCACTTGACACAGGAGATCAAGACTTCATAAAACCGATGCAGGCATTTTATATATAAATTCTTCATGAAGTATTTTACAAATACAGGTAGGCCCCGGTTAACGTCGGGGTTACATTCTTGGAAAACGTGATGTTAAGTGAAACGACATATAGAGAAACACTATTTCCCATAGAATGAAATGGAATACAGTGTATTGTGTACCACAGTAATGTTTATTTTGATGGCTAAATAGAGGCGGGTTGGAGGGCGAGTGGTAGAGTTATTGGGGCATAGAGGCATTAAATTCTGCCTCTTCATCTGAGGATGAAACTGTAACCTCTTCCTGGCTCTTCTCTGCTTGAACAAAACAATTGTCCAATGTCTGCTGCACAGACTGTTTCCTTTTCTCTAAGTAAAGTTCCTTGTAACAGTTGATGGCGCTTGTTACTGCTCTCAACACTTTGGAGCTCCGTTCTCTGATCGGGTCATACTCATTTATTATGTCCATTGCCACATCAATCAATTGAAAGAACTGTGCCAAACCCTCAGCTGTCAACATTCGAGGTGTGGGGGTTGCAACCGGGTACTCCTCTTCCTGCTGAGCTCTCTGCACGTCAAGTTGCATTAGGTCCTCATTAGACAAATCTTCTCCATGTGATGCAAGCAACTCGTCAATGTTAGCTTCCTCCAGGCCTTCAAAGCCAGCTTTAGTGGCTACGTTAGCGATCTGTCGTCGAATAGCATGAACATCGTCAAATTCACAAAAGTCGTGCACACATTCTGGCCAGTTTTCGCCACACAGCATTCATGCAAGCTGACGTTACCTCACTCCATGAATCCGCAATGTTGTCAACGGCCTTGAGGATGTAATCTTGCCAGAATCCCTTAATGGTAGGCTTACCTTTACCGTCCGTAGCCTTGATGAGCTGTGAGAAGGTGCAACGCAAATAATAACTTTTGAAAGTTGCAATTACACCTTGGTCCATTGGCTGGATCAATGAAGTCGTGTTTGGTGGCATGAATACGAACTTGACGTTCTCGGACAAGTCGTCCAGATTGACTGGATGACCAGGGGCATTATCCAATAGCAGCAATATCTTAAATGCTAGGTTTTCTCTAGCACAGTATTCCTTTAGAGCAGGAATAGCATAAACAGTTACCCAGTCCTTGAATAACGTTCCTGTTATCCAAGCCTTTTTGTTGGCACGCCATGTAACGCGCAAGTGTTCCTTTGAGTAGCCCTTCAGAGCCCTTGGTGTCTCTGAGTGGTACACCAGTAAGGGCTTGAACTTGAAATCTCCTTCAGCGTTGCCACCTAGAAGAAGAGTAAGCCTATCTTTGGAAGCTTAAAACCATGCGCAGTCTTCTCATCTTACGAAATTCCTTGGAGGCAGTCTTTTCCAATAAAGCCCTGTCTCTTCAACGTTGATGACTTCCTTGGGAGAGTAACCACCCTCCTCAATCATGGCCTTTAACTTTGCAGGGAAATGCTCTACAGCTGCAGTATCAGCACTCGCCGCTTCACCTGTTGTCTGAATGTTGTGCAGGTGTGAAAGCTTCTTAAAGCACTGAAACCAACCACGACTCGCTCCAAAACTATCATCAGCACTACAAGTACTGCTCTCACCCGCTTTCTTAGCTAGATCTTCATAGAGAGACTGCTTTCTCTTGGATAACCAGCTTGTTCACAGGCATATTCCGTTGGTTCTGGTCTTCAATCCAGACGGCCAATAGTGCTTCCATGTTCTCCATAAGAGTACTTCTGGTACGAGTGATCTTGAAGGTACTCAAAGGGGTTGTAGTTTTTAGCACCCTCTTTGATTTTGTCAGCATCTGCACTGAATTGTTCTTACCGATGGTTGGGGGTAAACCATGGACTTTGCTGATGTCAACAGCCTGATCGCCAGCCCCAAAACGACGTAACACATCTAACTTCACCTCAAGAGTAATACTTTTCCTGGTTCTCTTACAACCAGACACACTAGCAGCACTTACTGTGCTCTTCAAACTCATAATTATGGAGAATTACACGATAAAATAATGGAAAAACTCACTGCACAATGGTAAAATGGTGATGTTAACGCAAAATTGACAACGGCAAGCTGAGTAAGGAGACGTTCCACAACGGAAACACTACGCGGCATTACGTAGTTCCTCTGCAAGGGCACGGCATAGCAACACAGGTGATGACGTTATGGAACGTAGCGACGTAAAGTGAAGTTACGTCACATTGTGACGACGACGTTATAGCGAAACAACGTAAACGGAAGCGGGGCCTACCTGTATATTATCTGTAACGTCTTGTTCGCACCATGTTACAAACTCTCTAAACCAGTTAATGTGATCATAAATGCTTCATTATTTACCTCAGCAGTTCTCATACACACACATGAAACACCTGAATGCCTTCATTATTATTCAGTGCACTTATTCTTGTAAATACATCTTTTCTAAACAACTGATGTGTTGATTCATTATTTTCACCTTAGTTTTAAAAACGAATGAACACTTAAATGCTACCGCTCATCTTCATAAGAACTATCAAAGTCTGAGTCAAATCCAGAATTGAGAAAATCTTCCATGTCATCAGCATTGTCTATACCTTCTCTAGAACTGCTCTTGTTGGTCTTGAGAGGGACAAATGAGTCTGAATAAGCAAAATTAAATTCAGGTGATGCATTCCTTTGAATGCGTAAGATTGGGATGGCAACCGGCGATGATCTGAACTGTTCTTGGAACAATGACTGTGGTGGTGACGCCGGGGATTCAGAGTCAATTCTTGCTGGTGAAGATGGTGGGGATGCTGGGGAATCTGTGGGCGGAGATGCTGGGGAATCTGTGGGGGAAGGTGGTGATTCAGTCGATGGAGATGGAGGTGACGGTGGTGTGGCCGGCAGCTTAAAAGGTGAAGGCTGTTGCAGTGGAGGCTGCTGGATATCACTAGGTGCTAGCCACGAACCAAAAGACAAGTTGGGTGATAAATCATGTTGGGATTGCTGTTGATCTGAAGGCATTGTGAGGGGACTTAGACATGATGGCTCTGTTGCGGCTAAAAACACTGGATGCAAACTGTTGGAATGTTGGTGCGGCACGCGCATATCTACATCCCCAAAGTCATTTTCTTCTAGAGTAAGAGGGGTAACTGGGGGAGTTGGGGAGACAGAAGGTGTAGGCTGTTTACTGGTTACAGGAACTGATTCCGTGAGGGTGGTAACTGAGGGAGTTGGGGAGACAGAAGGTGTAGGCTGTTTACTGGTTACAGGAACTGGTTCCGTGAGGGTGGTAACCGGCACTGTACGTGACTTGAGAATAGATTTTGGTACTTTTGGTACAGAATTTACTGGTTTGACCTCCGATTTCACTGGCGCGGGGTGCAAAATCCCTGAGTTATTGCTGGTGCTGTCTTTAACTTCTGATGCAGGAATCACAGGCTCAGAAGGTATCAGTTTTGGCTCTGTTGGAATAACTTTTGGTTTGGGAATGGGCTTTTCTACAGGTGGTTTCAAAGGCTCCGTGGGAATAATTTTTGGTGTTGAACTTAAAGGTGACTTATTGTATTTTTTCAAATCATTGACAGAAGCTGAAGACTTTAGACTGGCTGCTGCAGCGTCTAGCGCTGACTGTTTTGAAGATTTGTTTATGAGTGACGTACTTGCTGAATGGGGCAGTGGCTTTGACAAAACCGTAGAAGAAACAGGTTTCCTCAAAAATATAATGTCTTCCATTTGCTCGTTGGTCAGCTCTTCTTCACTCAGCTCCTCCTCCACAGTTTTGGTGCTGTTCAATAAGGAATACTGGTCATGATTGGCACGAGAAAACCCCTTGGCATCAATCTCCATGTCAGAATCAGAAGACCCATGTGGGCTGAAAGACTGCAGGGCGGTGACCCGCGGGGACAATTTCTGTTTAGGCTTATGCCGGGAGCCTGATGGGAAACATGAAGAGCTGCGACTAGAATGAGTTGCCGACTGGACAGCCTTGTACACCCTGGCTATATCACTGTCTCGGCAGCGTTGCTGTTCAGCTTTTGTTGATGACAGTTTCTTACACGCACACGCAGCAAAATTGACCTCTGCATCAGCCAGTGACATGGCAGCAAACTTATTATGAATGTGTCTCTGGCTATGAAATAATCTAGCAACTGATTTCCTCACATGCCTCCTGTTTTTCTCAAACTCTGTGTGGTCCTCATCGTCTGAAATATCTGAGTCATCAAACAGGCCTTCCCAGCTAGTAGCACTTCCGTAGTTGTTCAGGACTATGCGTTTTTCCATCAAATTTTCTGAAATATAAATAATTTTGTTTTAATAAAAGTGTGAAACAAACAGGAAAAATGACAATGTAAAAAAGCTAATCCTTCAAATATACTGAGCAATGTTAATAGCAAAAATTAATAAAGAATTGGACTGCTTTAAATAAACAGTGCTACCATTAAGATCTCAGTAAAATAAAACTACATTCCTTAGATAGTTTCCCAGTCATGCTGTTCATAAATAGTTTCCCAGTCATGCTGTTCAAAATAGTTTCTCAGTTATGCTGTTCATGAATAGTTTACCAGCCATGTTGTTCATGAATAGTTTACCAGCCATGTTGTTCATGAATAGTTTACCAGCAATGCTGTACATGAATAGTTTACCAGCCATGCTGTACGTTGAATAGTTTCTCAGTTCTGTTCATGAATAGTTTACCAGCCATGCTGTACATAGTTTACCAGCCATGCTGTACATGAATAGTTTACCAGCCATGCTGTTCATGAATAGTTTACCAGCCATGCTGTTCATGAATAGTTTACCAGCCATGCTGTACATGAATAGTTTACCAGCCATGCTGTTCATCAATAGTATGGCTGCCATGCTGTACATGAATAGGTTACTAGCCATGCTGTACATGAATAGGTTACAAACCTTGCTGTCCCAACCATGATCATTAACACGGTTTAAAAACTTTGCTTTTTTTTCCCCCCAACCTTTTTCATTAATTATTTCCAAACATTGCTGTATCTCCCAACACTGATGTTCATGAATACTTTCCTTACATTGCAGGTCAAAAAACGATAATGACAAAAAGACTACATAATTATCGCTCCAAAGATCCTAAAAAATAGCATGGATGCATGTGAACAGTCTAAGAGGAACCAATGTAGACTAATTGTGGAAATCAGAAGCAAGCACTACAGTTATGCCACGACAAAAGGAAATTCGTAATCTATTGTAATGAGACTGACGTACAAAAATATGAATAGCAGAAGAAAAATACCAGATAGTTTATTATTACAACAATGGGTAACACCACCACCTGAATCAATAAAGAGAAGTTCAGAAGAATGCTAATACATAGACATGATCAGCTACAGAAGTTGGCAAGTTATCTGGAGGATCATCATGCTCTGCATCTCTATCTTTCTAAGGAAGGAAGTGAGGAGATGCCCAAAAGTACGCTGTAACTCAATCAATACTAAGTTCAACTCCAGGTGTGAAGGAATCTAAGTGAAGAAAGAAAAGTACACTTTGTACAAACCCTGAGGTGTATTGGGCATGTAGTGCCAGGTTCATGTTGGCAGACCAACCGGCACTCAGTGGGTGATGTAGTTATAATCATACTGGCTGCCTTTATCTCCCATTACATTTCCTGGTACCCATTTTACACTGGGCCAACAAGGAAGCCCATGGTCATTTTATAAATAAACCTCAATGGGGATTTGAACATATGACCTCTGGTGAATGGTTATATTTACTAAACAGGGGTCTTGAGGATGTATGTTATACATACCCCTCATTCCTTCTTTGTGGATTATGCCAACCCTTCTCAAGTAGATGAGAAAAAACAATATGTCCCCTGTTTATATTCAAAATCCTAAGACAATTCATATCATAAAGGACAGTTTTAAATTATAAAGCAATGACTGAATAGGCTGTTGGTGACTAAATTTAAAAAACCTAACCCACAATATTTATAGCAGATGTGAATGTGGCACACATATGTTGGTCCTTACAGGTGCAACTGAGTTTGTGCACTGTGCTAAGGGCCTCAAAATGTGGCCTATACATGGATATGGGATGAGTGAGTCATTTCATCTGGAATGAATTTTATCCTGGAATTCAATCAATGCAGCTACTCACTGAAACTAATCTGAATGTTCAGTTTCATGTTTTTTTTTTAAATGTCTAAAGGTCACTGAAGCAAAGAAATTCTACCAGCTGGTCTTTAGTAAATGCTCTACTGAATTGTTCTATTCAATTAAAACGATTTTATTTTTGTTCATTACTTATGACAAGTATTTCCCACATCTTTACTTGGGGTAAGTTAAGAAAAGGAATAAACTTACTTTCTTGAGCCTGACTTGTAGAGTACTTAGACATGATCACACAATGTAGGACTGGCGAATCGTCATCTCGGCGAACAAGACCTGCATGAGACCATCAATCAATTTCACACAAGAACTAACTTCTTATTCAGAACCAAAAATAACCTTATAAAAATATAACATTTCCCTAGTTCAAAGTTGTAATAGATTACAGTCATATATCATTTATCAATCAACAATCAGCACTTTGTATTTAGATACAAGAGATGTTTTCTCAACATGCATGACAAATAAGATCATGTAGGGTAGAATGTTTTTTAATTTGTTTTTGGCTTAATGGTCTAGTAGTTCTTAATTTACCACATTCCACATCATTTGTCTTCTATATATACACACTCGCCGGTCTCTCTGGCCGAGGGGTTATAATACTTTCTCCGTAATCCTGTTTATCACGCAGAGTCTCATAGCGGGGGAGAACTGGGAGCGGTTCTACCCCCTGCTGGTGACTTGCAGGATAACTGAGCCGGTCACTCAGAAAGCAATGGCAAACTACTGAGCGTAATCTTGCCAAGAAATCAACAGACAGCTGAAAGATGCTGCTGTTGACAGCGATGTCCTGTAAAGGATATGCAAATTTTAAAAAAAAATATATATATACACTCTCTCTCTTTCTCAGAAACTTACACACAGAGATGACAATGGAGAGAGCAGAAGGAGGGCGGGCGAGCGATTGATTGATCGATTGATCAAGAGAGAGAGAGAGAGAGAGAGAGAGAGAGAGAGAGAGAGAGAGAGAGAGAGAGAGAGAGAGAGAGAGAGAGAGAGAGAGAGAGAGAGAGAGAGAGAGAGAGAGGTTTATAAATACATGTTTTATACACTAAAATAGTACTAAGAAAAATGACTAAGTAGAGCCACATATATGTGTAATATTAAACATAAGTAAAATTCTTGTCAGAAAACTATAAGATTACCTAGCTGTGATGCAAGCAGGCAATTGGGCATCAAGAATAAGAAAACATCATTAGGAAGTCTCACTGTTGGCATCTGAAATATTGACCAAATACAAACAAATTATTAACACTGTTTTAAAAAAGACATTTTCTGTACCTTCTTGAAAGAAAATGCCCCACTTTTTAACTATACTGTTGACTTTTCCACTCCATCATGTAGCTGAGTTTTTTCATTACATAGGTAGGAGTCAAAGATGCAGCAGAAAAAGACATTAATGCAGTAATGAATGGTTAATAGCTTGACTGCTTGTGCTAGCATTAGTAAACCAGGGGCAAGCAAAACACTATTCCATTCCGACCCTGGTCGGGGATCATTGCAATGTGGCATAGAGTAGAGACTGAAGAGAGGGGACAGATCTAGTTCCAAAACATATAGCGCTGAAGTTAGATATGTCAGGCAGAAACTTGCAAACATAATTGTTCTTCATAAACAGACAATGCAATTGGCCTTCTCCAGATGAGCAAAGATTAAGGAAGGATTCTTGAGACAAAGTTATGAGGTGGTTGCACCAAATGAGCTGTGGTGATGTGAGCTATGGTAATGTAGTTAGCTGTGGTGGTAGAGTGAGTTGTGGTGGTAGAGTGAGTTGTGGTGGTAGAGTGAGTTGTGGTGGTAGAGTGAGTTGTGGTGGTAGAGTGAGTTGTGGTGGTAGAGTGAGTTGTGGTGGTAGAGTGAGTCGTGGTGGTGAGGTGAGCTGTGGTGGTAGAGTTAGCTGTGGTGGTAGAGTGAGTCGTGGTGGTGAGGTGAGTTGTGGTGGTAGAGTGAGTTGTGGTGGTGAGGTGAGTTGTGGTGGTAGAGTGAGTTGTGGTGGTAGAGTGAGTTGTGGTGGTAGAGTGAGTTGTGGTGGTGGAGTGAGTTGTGGTGGTAGAGTGAGTTGTGGTGGTGAGGTGAGCTGTGGTGGTAGAGTTAGCTGTGGTGGTAGAGTGAGTTGTGGTGGTAGAGTGAGTTGTGGTGGTAGAGTGAGTTGTGGTGGTAGAGTGAGCTGTGGTGGTAGAGTGAGTTGTGGTGGTAGAGTGAGTTGTGGTGGTAGAGTGAGTTGTGGTGGTAGAGTGAGTTGTGGTGGTAGAGTGAGTTGTGGTGGTAGAGTGAGTCGTGGTGGTGAGGTGAGCTGTGGTGGTGAGTGAGCTGTGGTGGTAGAGTGAGCTGTGTTGGTGTCAGGAAAAAGGATCTTTTTCATAGAAGAAGTCAACTCCAGCATTTTTTGGCTGTTTGTGATTCCTGGGCAAGTTTAGGTTCAGTAGTTTGCCATTTCTTTCTGAACGACCAGCACATAAAATGAACAAGTATTATCATGTAAACTTCTGTTCACTGAACACTGAAACTGCGTAAGATACCATGAAATAAAACATAACACGATAACCCTAGTATGGCAATATATCATCCTTCTGTCCCAATGGAAGGTCACATCTGACGGTATATTATCCGTTGGCAATGAATGAGTTCAAGAAACATGCTCCTAATTCTGCAAGCCCATCTTGAACTACTAGACCAGATGCTGTTCACTGTAGTTCACGTTGGAAACACCTTTTACGCTGACAAAGCCTGCTCTCTTCCACTTGTCTATGTCTAGAATATATAGCTGACTGACAGCCCCAATACTATTGCTGCTTTTGGGAATAGAGTATCTTTGATCTATTTGTAGCCAAACTTTTGCCAAGTTGGGTGATTGAAATAAACTGTTATTTGATTAAAAACATTAAAATTATTACATTAAAACAGATCTATAAGTATACTGCCATTAGCAAGGAGGAAAAGAATCTCTTTATGTATCCATCTTCACAGAACTAAATAAACATGGATCCTTATTTTATGTAAGAATACTACTGTTTTCAAGCAATACAAACATAAGAAATAATAATACAACAGTTTCCATTGGGATTTAAATGAGGTCATTGGTAACAAGACAGAGGTCCAGGGTCAAATCCACAACAGAGTCAGGATGACTTCTTCTCCCTAACCAGTACAGTTCGAGTCGACCCTGTCTCATTAAAATTGGATCAAGACCATTTTCAGAGCTTTCTGGGACTTGTCTGAGAAGGAAAACATGAGGAAGGGAACTGGCCATCCTATCTCATCTATCATGGACTAGAATGTGTGAAGTTCTAACACTTCAAATTCAATCAGCAGTATCTTCTACGGAGCTATCTTAAAAACCTAAAGCACATTTTCAACTTTTATATATAGTCCTATGGCATAACCTTCCATTTCTTTAAAGTGCAGAACAAACAGTACAAACCTCTCTTTTTACACTGATATGTTTGATGAGAGCCTTGAAATGCTCCTCATTGTTGGGACGTGGCCGCATGATGCATGACCGAAAGTAATGGGCCCTCCACTCAACCTCATCCTTGTGGGCAATGTTTGTCAGACCACAGAAGAATGTGAACTGTGCATTATGTTCAGGGTACAGGTTATGGATTTTAATGGGCGAGATCCTAAAAGAAACAGTTTTTAAAAAAGAATTAGGTTGAAATCTGTCATCTAATGACAGCATCATGGCTGAGCATGAACATGACAACAAACATTTTCAAATAGCAGTTCATGTAACTATAATACATACATTTAGGCGCTTTTCAGCTTGTTTAATAAGTGTTCAGGTCTAACAGGAGCACCATATGCCTGTGAAGCATAGACACTTACAAAATAGGCTGAACTGCACATAAATGCCTTTGAATATAAATGTTATAGATGGGTTCTTGGATCAGAAAAGAACAAAAGCATCCACACGACAAGAGCTGAATATGAAGAAGGTTAGCTACTAAAGACGCTAAAAAAAAGAAAATTTAAATATTTTGGTCACTTGAAATGTCATGAAAGTTTGGAGAGATGTGTGGTTAATAATGAAAGGTATGAAGACCACACCTGTTAATGAACTGGGAAAGACCACATATCTACAACCAATGCAGGACAGAAGAGCCCAGCAACAAACAGAACAATGTAGAATGTTGACAGACCATCCCACATATAAGAGGTTTCATGGTAAAAGAAGAGGAAGGCTAAAACAAAAAAACTGTGCAGAATCTGCAAAAGAAAAACAAAAGATCAGGGCAGCATTTGAGGACAAAAGTCTATGGAGATGTCAGCAACCTCAAGTTAACCAACGCCTTTTCTCTTAAATATATTCAGGCCAAGTGTTTGGAGGTGTTATGAAGCAGAAGAAGAAGAAGACAATGGACATGTCTGGAGAGCAATAATAATCTCTACTAAACTTAACAAAAATGTGGCATCAAATGCATTAGTGAAAGAAGGAGCACCTGAGAGGTAGGTACAGTGTGCAAAATTAGCAAGCACATCATTCTTCTCTATCTGTTGATGCCCTTACTAGAGTACCTCCTGGTTTGTGTGAAGAGCAGTAACGTTGGTTCAAGTAACAAACATACATACACATCAATATCATGTCCTAAATGATTATTTGAACATAATAACATAGGATGTTTTTCAAATGTGCATGCAAACAGAAAATTAACTTTTAATACATATAAAATATATATACTTCACATATTGTAATATTGTGTACAATATTATATGTGTATATATGTATATATAATATGCAAAGTTTTAATGCAATGTGTTAAACTGTGTTTGAAGGTAAAGACCAAGCATTTGCAGTCTGTTCTGGTGGTGTACACCACAAGCTAGACGGACAGTCCAGGATATTCTCTATGGGTCACTGGCAAATAAAAGAAAAACTGGATTTCCAACGCAAAGGAATCATTTTAAACTCAGTGTACCCGGGAAGGCTAACCCAGTCAACAAACACCCGCTGAAGTAGAATAAAGCAAGCTGCATCGGCATGGTCACAATACAACGCACAGAAGTCCACTGTCGACAATACTGGAGGGCACAATTCTAGGGAAAGGACATCCAAGCATTGAACACATCAAACATGCAAGAACATCAAGGTCCAGACTTATGCTGGTCTGTAGAGAATTTCTGACAACAGGACGGCGGAGGGACATAATCAGATGTCTTCAATATCAGCCTCTGGACTGACTAACCTGATGGTATCTGTAACAACAAAAAATAACGGCTTTTGGAAACTAACGCACAAGTGATATATCAACACAAGTCACTTACAAGTTGATTGTAAAAGGCACAAAGTAAGACAGCATGGCAACTTCAATGAAGATGTGACCACCTTCCATCAGGTGCACATGCAGTCTGCCTCGCCACACTTCGTTATTTGGCCCCGGGTCAGAAGTCGATGAAGGTCCTGTTGATAATGCTGACGGTGGCATGCCCTTGTGTGGTAGGATTGGTGTAATCTGGGCTGCGTGAGGTAGGCTGAGAGATAGAAAAGAAACGATTGAGTGGTACGATAACACAATTTGTATGCATATACTGTATTGTACAGGCACATTGCTGTCTTGACAGACAATAGATAGTTACATTGTGCTTGAAAACATAAAATGCATAATAACCTCTCCAGAGCACAAAGTCTTGGATGAATTGTAGAGACCACGTGTTGCCTGTGCAACATGATCCATCTCTCGGCCTGCCTAGTTTACTCCAGAGGAAAGGTAATGCCAATACCTCTGGAACAAGACAAGCTGCAGAAGCTATCAGGTCAGCAAAGCAATGCTCTGGCTGTGTATATATATAAATGCATAAAATAAGCATACTTTTGCTACTTTTTTTTTTCGTTCCCTCGCTTTGAACTCAAGCGTACTCCATACACACTATTTATAATAGTGATGGACTGAAGTTTGCGTGTGGATTAGCTTTCCCTATTAACAGTGTCCCTCGCCTTCAGGTGAATCCACTCCGACTTCAGGGGTACTTTTGCTACTGATAAATTTCATACAATCAAAACAATGTTCATACAAGATGACTACTACTTTTGTTTACTTCAGATTTATTGTTTATATCTGCAATGTTGTCTCTTGTACGAAATTCACTATCTTTTATAGTTCATTCTCTAGGCTGGATGCAAGATTACATTTCTGATCACATTTAATCTCCCCTAGTTGTACTTAATATTTATAAAAACAAATGAGAAAACAGAAATCTTAAACATTACATTAAAGATACATTTATAGTGAAATGCTAGTGTAAGTGTGTTAAGGAGAAAAGTTTAAAGTAAAAAACAAAAAACAGATTTAGAGAGAAAAATGCTGACCTTGCTATGTTTTTAGGAATGGGAAACTGAGGCTCTCTGGTGGTGTAATATATTACAGCATATGGCAGTACCTGGCGGGGGTAATCTTCAATCTTAAAATCTCCGTATTCGTACACATACAGCTGCAGAAGTAGAAAACAGAAAATACACTACAACAAAAGTAAATATGATTACATGAAAAAGGATAAATGTTCTGCAGCTGCACTTGATGTCTAATACGGTAGTCCAATCAAATTGAAATAATAAAGCAGACATGACAAAAGTACTTGTTAGTTACCTTACCAGTCTAAGGTATTCACAACATACATCTCAGAAACCACATTTCCATTGCCTCCAAGCTATTTCCAATTTGTTCATTCACAGTCCACATTCACACAAGAGAACAGGTTGAGTACTCTCTTTCTGACATACAATAACAGTGACAATGCATACAATTATTTTCATTTTCTGAGATGCAACTTCAACTTGACCAATTCTGTTTTTAGAAAGGAAGCAGAGACAATTTGTGTGTGTACATTGACCTGGAATCTAAAGTTGACCCAGCCGACAATGTGTACCAGGAAATGCTGTGGGAAGTCAAGGCAGCCACTATGATACTGACCACACCACCCATCAAGTGCTGATTTGTATGAGACCAACATCATATGCCCAATATGCCTCAAGGCATTAACAAGAGTTCTTTAATTCTTAATTACATGTGCCACCTGCAAGAAGAAAAGAACAAACTGCAAGAAAGAAAGGAACAAACACCTGCAAGAAGAAAAGAACAAACACTAGCAAGAAGAAAGGAACAAACACTAGCAAGAAGAAAGGAACAAACACTAGCAAGAAGAAAGGAACAAACACTAGCAAGAAGAAAGGAACAAACATCTGCAAGAAGAAAAGAACAAACATCTGCAAGAAGAAAGGAACAAACATCTGCAAGAAGAAAGGAACAAACACTAGCAAGAAGAAAGGAACAAATGCTGCAAGAAAGAAAGGAACAAACGTCTGCAAGAAGAAAGGAACAAACGCCTGCAAGAAGAAAGGAACAAACACCTGCAAGAAGAAAGGAACAAACACCTGCAAGAAGAAAGGAACAAACATCTGCAAGAAGAAAGGAACAAACACCAGCAAGAAGAAAGGAACAAACACCTGCAAGAAGAAAGGAACAAATACCTGCAAGAAGAAAGGAACAAACACTAGCAAGAAGAAAGGAACAAATGCCTGCAAGAAGAAAGGAACAAACACTAGCAAGAAGAAAGGAACAAATGTCTGCAAGAAGAAAGGAACAAACATCTGCAAGAAGAAAGGAACAAACACTAGCAAGAAGAAAGGAACAAACACTAGCAAGAAGAAAGGAACAAACACTAGCAAGAAGAAAGGAACAAACATCTGCAAGAAGAAAAGAACAAACATCTGCAAGAAGAAAAGAACAAACGCTGCAAGAAGAAAGGAACAAGTGCAAGTCCTCCAGTGCCGATAAAGTGTTTGCATTCCTGTAGAACAAATTCTCTTGTTCGCATATGTAACCACTCATTCACCACCTGCTGTACCTCTTCATTTGACCAAACAATTTTTTCCTCCCAATGACTTTGAGTTGCCCAAACAGGTGGAAATCATTTGGGGCTAGGTCTGGCGAGTACGGGGAATGTGGCACACACTGAAAGTTGAGATGTCTGACGGTTTCAACTGCTGCATGGACAGTATGGGATCGAGCATTGTCATATTGCAAAAGGACACATTTACTCAGAAGTCCATGTCGTTTAGATTTGATGAGGGTCGAAGATGACTCCTGAGGCAATTTCTATATGTATCATTGGTGACAGTTTTCCCTGTTGGCATGTAGTGCTCTAAAATAGAGGCTTTCGGTCCCCAACATAGCGGATAGGCATTGAACCGTTAAGGCCTCTGGAGTGTTTACGCTTGTGGCTACGGTTTGCATTAGCATTTTCCTCATGTTGGACTGGTAGTGCATGGTTCCATTGCCCTGCTACTGAGTGAGTGCAGTGGCACGAACACTGTGAGCTGTGAATTTCATGTGGAATGCTTTTACATCTGTCCGCGGTTGTTTGTAGCGTGAACTGCATGTTTGGAATGATGGTGGCCGGCTGTTCCTGAATTGACTGGTTTGCCTTTTTGGTTCACGAGTGCATTTTTCAGGAGACTCATGGGAGTCGTACTTGGAGCTATGGAGTTTGTGCTTTGTGCGGCGCTTTCGGTGGGTTGCCCTGCGGAAAGAGACTGAGCCATATGGGATAAAATCCAGGTCAATGAAGTCTTTCTGGTGACTGCCGATTCCATCGATGATGAACTGTATTTTTTTGTGGAGGACTTTTGTGTTGGCATTCTGACGGCGGCATTATGCACAGTGTATCTGTGTGGGCTGTTGGCTTGTCGAGACTCCTGTCTTTTCCACTTTTCACATTGGGCAGTGAGGAGCATTTTGTATGATATTCACTTGCAGGAACGGAGCATAATGGGTTTGACCCGTTGTCATGAAGTTGGAACAGCGGCTAACTAACTAACTAGTGCTCTAAAACAACGCCTCATTCATCCCAAAAGAGAGTCAGTATAACTTTCCATGCAGATGGCTGCATGCAAAACTTCTTGGTTCCAGTGAGGATGGATGACACCATTTCTCTAGTAACAATTCTTGACAATAAACTTCTGCAAAAGTTCTTGACAAGCATCATTGTGTCGTTTCAATTCTGGAGTAAGCTGCTGTGGCAACAACCTTGCGGACACATTGCGGTGCTGTAGCACATCATGGATGATGTGGTGTGCTGAACCTTGACTGATGTCAAGATGTGTGACAATGTCACTTAGTCAATCAGCGGTTTTCCTGTACGAGGCCTTCAACAGCTACAATTGACCAGGGGTCACTATTATGTGTGCCTGACCCAGTCATGAACAGTCTGTCACAGAAGTCATGCCATTTTTGAAACTCCCTACTCCACTCGTACACTTGCTGGACTGACAGGCATGCATCACCATACTGGACCTTCATTTGCCGATGAATTTCTATAGGTTTCACCCCATTCACTGATCAAAACAAGGATAACAGCACGCAACTCCTCTTTAGTGCATATCAAAAGTGTGGCCACCATTTTTAAACTGTCCTTATGATGTTGCTGTGTTCATCTACACCATGATGTCAAGTGCTCAACACTCCTTAACAACAATATTGACAGGTTACAAGACAATGGTATGGATGTTGTAATTTCAATCACATTTATAAGATTTTTATTTGAAGCCCCCTCGTAATAACAGCATAACAACTCACAACAGGCAACTTTCAAGGACAAAAGTGAGCAGTCACCTGTGAAGAGTAAAACAGCATGTGTGGGGGCTGCTGTGTCAACTGATCAACATTGGGCTTGGCAACGTGACAATCATAGTTTGGTGTTGGCTCCAGCTGCATTCCAACGTTCTTGCACATCACCATTTTCACTTTGCCCTGAAATCAACATTACCTGCGTTCAACAAGAGTTTGTGTTTGCGTAATTCTCAAATTAATCACAAATATCTTCTTTTCACATGCTAAAATAAAAAACAGCAAGGAAGACAAACAAATAAACTGAAGACATAGGAATCATTTTATGTCCCTACTGTGAAACTACTTCTATCCCGGGAAGGTTAACCCGGTCAACAAATGCCCGCAGAAGTCGGATGTGTCGGCCTAACGGCGCAAGAACGCAGCTCTGCTGTAAACAGGCACAACGCAATCACGTCCGAAAAAAAACTCCGGATGAACGAAGAAGAAGAAGAAACTACTTCTATGATGCACACATTATGGGGTTAATTGAAACTGCAAGCAATTCAAATATAACATACTAAGAATGTACAATGATGATTTCCCTTGACTTCTGCTGGTCTACATTTTACCCTACCAGCTATTGTCTTTCTGTAGAGAAATGTGGACAATTAGCAAACAAGTGAGGAATTATGTGGAAGCTGCAGAGAGATGGTTTTATTGAAGAGTGCTGAGAACACTGTGGACAATGACAAGAGCAACGCAGATATTTCTAAAAGAAGTTAACTCACAAAGAAAATTAGTTACTTGCATCAGAAGAACAGTCCACATTCTTTGTGGCATGTCATGATAAGAGGAAAGCTCTGCAGATTGGAGGGGAAGTGAGGCAAGGGAAACCAAGAGAGAATATGCTGGATAGTTTGACATCATGGCACGGAGGAACATGAGTATCAGACATGACTGGAAGCACAGGAGACAGAAGGCCGCGGGACAGACACAATCACCAATGCCACACAGCATGGACTATACAAAGCCATGTCTATTATGATGTATTCTGTATGGCAGCAGAGAGGTGAGATGTAGTAGCCACTGGTTATCCACCATTGTCACTACTTGTGATTTAAGCCTCCTTAACCTAACACCTCATTTCACTATGCTGTTTAAACACAATGGAATATATTGCACATTTTTAACTTCTCAGCCTTTAAAAATAAAGTTTCTCTCATCATTTGTAATACTGTGAGGTTTCTTTATCCAATTGTAATACTGTGAGCTTTCTTTCTCCAATTTTAATCACTGTGTAAGTTTGATATGGGTAACAAAGTTGTTTGTAAACATACTGCTAAACATTACTATTGTTTGTCTCTAGAGGGTTAATTAAAGGTATAGCAAGGGTTGGAATCTGTCTAGAGCAGTGGTTCTCAGCCTTTTTTTTTTCGGCCCACGCACCCATTCGCCATATGTTTAGAACGTTATTCCCCCCTCCCCCTTTTTCGTATTTCCTCACCATAAATTCCCCCCGCCCCTACACAATATACGTAAAAACTGGAAGCTAAATTTAATAACACATACTAGAACAAGTCTAGACGTCTACTATAAAACGTGATTTACAGGTCTACTTACGCTATAAAACTGAATTTCAGAAGGGCGAGAAGTACAGAACCATAAAGTATGAAGGGAAAAACAATATCAAGCAATCGGTTCTTGTATTAATGCGATCTTGAAATAATCTTAATTCTCTGGGTTGTCCAGCTACAAGAGCTTTTATTCTACTGAAACTGTTGCTTATTAAGAATAAACATCCTGGCACTAAGAACAGATACAAATTTCAGTTTAGTATTTATGAAAAATAAAATAAAAATCTGGCCCTGTTCTACCTGTTTTTTTCAGCGTCGGTTAAAATGAGGTCTGTTTTTGTGGATTTTTAAAATTATCTCTTTTTTCTTTGCTCTCTTGTGAGTTAGTCCTAAGCAGGACTGAAACAGACACATGGGTGCTCCATCCCCTTTAATAAATATCACATAATGTGGATAGCAATCATTTCCATGGCACACTGCTCGAGTCACAGCTAAATGTATATATTCACAGGTCTGTTTATTCAAGGCAGTATCACCATGCAACTTTGAATCAAAGATTGACTAGAAATACCTAATTAGCAGTGGTCAGTGTGCTTTCTGCAGATGTTCTTAAAGCCAGCGAATCAATTCTTTCATTTCCACAACAAAGAAGCTGTTGATATTGGTACCCTCTCATAGCAGAACCTGCTGCCCGGAACCTTACAAGAACAAGCTAGGAATCAGAAACAGTAACTGCTCCAGTTGTATGAGATTCAGTCAGTTTGGCAGTCATGGTAGTGTAGTGGCTAGAAGCTCTCCTATCAGCCCAGTGGTCACAAGTTCAAATCTGCATCAGGGCTGATTCTCAAAACTGACCAGGGCTCCCAAGTCAGCTCAGCCAATTCATTGAACCAGAAAACATCTTGGGAGGTAAAGATGGTCAGCATGGTGTTGACCACTTGAACCACAGCGTCTTGACTGGTCTGTAAAAGATGGGTCTAGCACATGCCCAATATACTCCAATCTGTTCAGCAACAGCCTTGCCCCTGACCCAATCTCCAGCCTCTCTCTGAGCTTACATACCTTCAATAACTTGACTATCAGCATCAGTCTGTCCCCAAATTTAGGCTTCATCGGTGTGAGTATGTCTGCATGTTTGCACAAATGCACAGCTGGAGAGAGTGATTAACACTAGTGACAATATGAATGTGACAAGTGAAAGCAATAGCAGATCACTAATGTTAAGTAAACAGGAAAATCTGGCCTATTCAGTGACAATTTAATGAAAACTTCTATATTTCAATGACATTCTAATAAAATGGTAAAATGTTAATTGCACGAGAATCGACTTCATTGCACTGGGGTCTATCCCATATGGCTCGGTCATGCAAGCAAAACATCCACAGAGCAGCCTGTTGAAAACATCACACAGAACACAAACTCCACAGGTTCAGCAACGATTCTTAAAGGTCTCTGAAAAATATGACATATTTTTATTTATGACATATAATTTATGACATTCTTATGACCTAGGCACAACACATGGCTGGCATGCGTGTTCAGAAGATATGAACAGGCCAGATTTTTCCAGAAATATAAATGCAACAGTTATTGGCATGTTATAATGAACTACTGTTAATAATCATGGTAGCCTGACTTTTAATCCAACAAAACAAGAAATACAATCCAACTATACAAATTCATGAAAACATGAACACGCTGAACTGATAACACAAGTCAAACATACCCATGTGAGACACACCCAGGCCTGAGAACTGTTGATTACCACACCTGACACCATCTCTAACCATTCTGTCCACCTGCAACATTTGTGAATACTTAAGACATACTGAAGCACATCAGAATCACTCAGAAATATAAGGGAAGTGACACTAGTAGAGAGGCAGTTAACCCTTTACAAGGCATAGCGGCCAATTACCGGCCGATCGCTTAAAACGAGCTTAGCGTCCGATTCCGGCCGATACTATTATGCATTGTAAAAACGCGATCTCTCGGCTTTCCGACTTCCGGCTACTTTCACTTTCGCCGATAGCTTGACAACGTGGCCGCCATTTGTAAACACGCTACAATGAATTTGAACAGACTTTTGCGGACTTTTTTTGATAGTTTTCGGGATTTTTACGCTGTTTTTCAAAATGGATTTCGGCGATTCTTCAAGTGATAGCCGAGATTTCGCTCTGTTCAATTTAAATGACATTAAAGGGCACGAAGTTGATTATTAATCGGAGCTAGATATCAGTGCAAAGCGTTACTTTGCATTAGCAGTCGTGAGTCGGACTTTAAAGAAAGTGATTATGATTCTGAAAATGTGTTTGTAAATTGCCGTATAGATGACGGAAAATCACAAACAACATGCCGTATTTCGTAAATATTTGTGTTCATATATGGATTACCGGCAACAATCACGTGAGTAACATATTCTGCATGCTTTTCCCTTCATTGTGTTGTTTATTTAACTAAAATCGGTTGACTAACACCTTATTTGTGATGTTTTTACTAACGCGACCCGAAATTTTACAGAACCTGAAAAAATCTTGCCCGTTCAGGGCTACAAAACGGACAAGCATCTGCCCTGTAAAGGGTTAATGTGTTTATGTCATGAAACAAACACAAAACATTATATTTCAGAAACAGAGAGGTAGACTAAAACAGAGACAGACAGCGGGTAAAGCAGGAAGGATGTGAAAGTAAGCACGCTAGGTGATGTGTGTATGAGATGAAACACAATGAAATAATAGTTCTAAACACAAATCTCTAGCAAGTCTGTTCAGATGTTCTGTGGCAAAATTTACACTAATGTTTCCTATGACAGAAATGATAAATTATTGAATAACGAAGACACAAACAATAGATTGCACGATTTATTGCCTAGCATATTTCGCTGCATGTCGTCAGGTACATACTGCAGAATTCACAAAACATAAAGTAAAATAACTAGATAAATCCTTCAAGCTGAAATATACACATGTTCGCACAGTTATGTCAATTGTCTACAACGGTAATCTCAAACTGACTAACATGTCTTTCCGTTTGCACAAAACTGTCTTGTGTAGATTAATCATTATGGCTTCTGCCATAAATTATTTATTTGTTTTTGATGATAAATTATTGATTTGTCATTCCCTCAATTTTACACTAAGTCAGTGAATAAAGAAAAAAGTTATCCTTTCTGCTTTCTCAGAATCATTAAACAATATATATACAGTATCCTTGTTAACCGCTGAGCTGTATAATATAACCATACAGAACCACTAAGTAGTATACTGTACTCTTGAGAATTGCTGAGCTTATAATGTAGCCTCCAAGTACGAGGGCGAGACAATAAGTAAGTCACACAGTTCTGTGGGATGGCAGGTAAATGTAGTTGGTGTTTTCTACAGGTGTCATTCAGTGACAGCAACATCGAACTTTATATTCCTGTTTGTCAGGTGGCGCTAGGTGTCTCATGCGCATGACCAGCGCATAAACAAAATGGTGACCGTACTTATGGAGTGACAGCCAAAGAGCAACGTGCTATTGTGCGTTGTTTGTGGACAAAAGGACTGCCTGCAAAGGACATTAATAAGGAAATGCTTCCTGTTTATGCTGACAAATATTTGTCCTGTAAAGTGGTGCATTACTGGGTAGACAAATTTTCTCAAGGACACTCTAAAATTATTGATGAAATCCGATCTGGTCGTCCTGTTGAGATTGCAACAGAAGCATCCGTACAGCTGGTGGAGGAGATGATTAGAGGTGACAGTCGAGTAACAATAGACTTTGTAGCATCTGCAATAGGGTGCTCACGTGTTTCAGCATACAGCATAATGCATGATCGACTGAAATTTAAGAACGTGTGCTCAAGGTGGGTACCCAGACAATTGAAGGAGGAACACAAAATGAACCGATTTGGCCTGTCCTTGCATCATCTCTAGTCGATACTAAGATGAAGGAGAAGACATGCTGAACAGGACTTGTTACTGGGGACGAATCATGGGTGCATCACTACCAGCCCGAATCAAAGCGTGCTTCAATGCAATGGAAACATCCATCTTCGCATTGTGTCCAAAAATTCAAGGTTACGCCATCAACAGGGAAGGTTATACTGACAGTGTTCTGGGATTGTCAAGGAGTGCTTTTAACCAATTTCAAGAAGAAAGGTGACAATGTAAATTCTGAATCGTACTGTGAAGTTCTATCGATGCTTCATGATGCAATTCGAAGAAAACGTCCAGGACTGCCGACTAGAGGAGTGTTGCTTCTTCGTAACAATGCCAGACCACATACGGCTCGATTAACTCAGGAGAAAATTAACCAACTAAGGTGGGAAGTTCTGGAACATCCACCTTACAGCCCCGACTTAGCCCCTAGCGATTTCCACCTTTTTGGTCCACTAAAATCCCACTTTGATGGGAGACATTTCGCGAATGATGCCGAAGTTGAATGTGAAGTGAAAACGTGGTTTAGAAAACAGAGCACGCAATTCTATGCAGCCGGTTTGGGAGGACTGATAAAACGATGGGATAAGTGCATCAATGTTGGTGAAAATTATGTTGAGAAATAAAGAGACAATCTATATCTATAAAAGACGATGTATGTATGTATGTATGTTCTTTATGCGTTCGCAAACAGTCCATCCGATTGAGATGAAATTTTCAACGTTTTCTTTTATTCCCGTGCAGCCAACTGTCATAGTTTGTTAGTGTACAATCAGCTATTTACTTACTAAAATTTAATATTTTAATTTACATTATCATTTCTATATAGCGAGGAAGAAAAGTTATTTCAAGGGGCATAACTTTTAATAACACAGCTATATATTTTATATATAGATTGTTGCATTGTTTTCAAAGATTTATAAACTCTTTGTCTACAGTTATTTACAGGCATATGAGTTATAATAAATAATGATATCATCTTTAAGGCATTTTCAAAGTTTTCATAAAAATAATGCATCTATTTAAATAGTGAAAATTTTCTAACTCATCTTTTTATGTTTAAAGAAGTTATCTACTGTCATATAGGTGATTAAAAACAGTTTTCATTAAAAAATAATGGATGGTGTGTGGAAGGACATTCTTAAGTTACTTTTTTTTTATTATATGAATTTACTGAGACGCTTGTTATCATATTTAGTTATTTTTCTACAGCCATTTGTGACTTACTTATTGACTTACCCTTGTACAATGAAAATGTATAATGTAGTTACTGAGAACTAGGAAGCTATACAATGCAGCAAGTGTGAACTACAAAGTATTATGACACAGTTTCTAAGAATAATAATGCTGACAAATTTTGTACCTGAGAACTACTAAGTGGTGTATAATGTAACTCATTATAACAAAGATGTATAATATAGTACATGAAATGATGTATAAAACGCTTGAGAACTACAAAGCCCATGAGAAATACAAAATTATAATGTAGCCCTGGGTGCTAACATTTTTTGTTTCTTTGTCAATATTTCATATCTATCCAAATGGGTATGACAAACAATGTATACTACAGCGTTGAGTTGAGTTAAGAACCGACATCACTGAACTCAGGACATTCCCATACGTGCTCCGTCCCCTCGTTCAACAGCCAGCAAAGAGTCATACTACTAATTGTTCCCACTGCTATCTGATTAAAAGTTCTCCTGGTCTTCCCTCTCAGTTTTGAGATTCTGGAACCCCTGCCGATCCCCCGCAATCTCATTCTTTCCACATATGGGTTCTCAATCTGTTCCTCCGCCTTCTCCACCTGGTCCCACAAGTGCACGACCACTTCCCCCTTGTCCATAGGCAAAATACCACCAAGAGATGCATTCCCTGCTAGCCTATCAGACTGTTCATTCCCCCGTACACCCGCATGGCCAGGGCAAAATATCCATACAATTCTCACAATCTGTGAACTCTGAAGCGACAAGAGCCATTCCACACAAAACATTCCTTTCTCCACCTTGCTAAGCATACTCTTTGAATCTGTAATGAATACAACGTGTTGCAGTAATCTCCTCTAGCCACCGGAATGCCGCTGTTACTGCCTCCACCTCCATTCTCATGCTGGAGGTCGTAGTCTCATATGCCAGACTCCTTTTTCAAGACTCGCCCATTAGCCTTTGCAATAAAGTTCCAGCCACTATGTCTGTTTCTCACCACTGACCCATTGATGTAGATGACTATGTTGTATACTTCAGAAAGTGTGGCCAAATGAAAGAGTTTAGGAATCACTGTTCTAGCGGTACACCTAAACAAATCAACAGCACACTGCTCATGTAAACAAAACAAAACAAAGACCACTTTACACTCTTAACATTTAAGAATATCAAGAAAACAGTAACAATGGTTATTTCCCAGAATAAGATAGACACCAAAATGTGACATAACAATAGAAGGAATTATGCTTAACTAAATCGATACATTTTAACACCTAGGGACAACTATAACATCAGATGAACGATACATAACCGAGATTAGGAGCAGAATAGGTCAAACAAAAGCTACATTTCAAAAATTGAAAAGTATCCTATACTTTATGTAAGAAAGAGAGTATTGAAATGTTATATAGAACCTGTTTTGCTGTATAGCAGTCAATCATGAAACATAAATGAACAAATTAGGAAGAGCTTAGAAGCAAAGGATATATGGTTTCTGAGATGAAGGTTGTGAATACACTGGACTGCCAAAGTAAGTCATGATTGCCTAGAAGAGGCTAATGAAAGAAGAACATTATATACAATGACAAGAAAGACACAACAGCATTCCTTGGGTATGTAATGAGAAGAGAGGCATCGGGAAAACATTGTAATGACAAGAAAGTTCAGTGGGAACAAAGGCAGACCAAGAGAAATGGTGAAGGATGGATTGAGACGGTGGCATGGAGGAATAACACCAACAGAGTTTGATCCAGAACATCTAGATCTCTGGAGAGACATGAATGTCTAAACCAGTAAGCAGGGAAGATGATGATGATATTGAACATCTGTTTTCTTCTGCATCATAGAACAGATTGATCAAACGAAGATATGTCACATGTAATCACTGCAACAACAATCATGAGGAGTGTATGAACAGAGAAAACAAGTAAACAATAATTTCACACCAAACAAATAAACTCACCACTGAGGGACTGTCCAATGGTAGAAATGCATAAGTATCAGCCAAAAGAGCATCTGGATATCCATTACCTTTCATATCTCTTCGTCTTTCCAAGTACTGCAAAGTGAGCATATTTCTAGTCATGTACAGAATCACACATTCACAAAACAAAATAAAACAGTATATAAATGGGTTACAACTAAATTGTTTTCAAGAATAATACATAAAAAGTGAAAATAAAGGACCTTTTCCCACGCCTATTCGGCGTATTCGGTATATGGTGCTGGCCTCAGATATGTACAGACCAATCTGCACACAATGGGCCATGTGGCCAATATTATGTCAGCCACCTCTACTTTCTTGCTGCCCATCAAAGACTGGGAGCTTAGGTCAAATTGTTTCAAAATTTTGGTCTCTAGGGAAACTCAAACATTCGGCCATCAAGTCAAGTGGCAAACGTGCTAGCCACTGCGGTAGCACAGCTAGCTCTCTCTATCTCTCACACACACACACACTCACTCTCCCGCGCATGCACGCATGCACACACACACAAACAAAAGACTATCATGGCAGGAGAAGAAAAATTATTATACAAAAAGAGATTGGAAAAAACAAAACACTGATTGAGATCAAGGTCAGATGAATTATGTACTTTGATCGTACAAAAAGACAGTTTGTTAATAAATGTACTTGAGAGAAAGGTAGAGGGGATGAGTGCAAGAGGGTTTAATGTTACATGTAGGTGTACACAAATAACAAAATGGACTGGAAGAAACTTATATGAATGTATCATGAAGAAGCAGGACAGTGTTATGGATTCATTCAGCCAACCTTCAGTACTTGATTGATGTACACGGATGTGCACATACACACTAGTACATGATTACAGAAAGTATAAATGAACCAAAATAAACACTGAATACATCTGACAGGTAATACTGGCAGACCACGTCTCTCACTGTACCTTGGCAGTTAGTTCAGGATTGTGCACTGACTGCACTCTGTTGAAGGAATGGCACAGAGATGATATTGGGAAGTGAAAACTTTTGCGGATCACTGCCAGTATCTCTTGCTGACACTCATGTGTGTCTAAGGGAAGTTCTGTGAGCAGATCTATCAAAAAATGAAAATATGTCAGTTTATCTGACAAAATAACAAAACTTCATGAACTATAGATTGCTCTGAAAGAAGTCAAGAATGTTGCGACTTATCAAAATTGTTTAAATAAAAAACACTTATCTTTGCAACATATGATATATTGAACTATTGCTGGTGGAGTTTCCATGAGGTGTATAAACCATTTACTCAAGCAGTCTTCAGACTGATTACCGAGGGGATAACAAGTGTTCTACAATCAAACAGTATCAATGATAATTTGTGCTATGTATCTCAGCCAGAAAATGATTCATATATTCACTTCATATCATGCATAACTGCGGTGTGCACTTGATGAGATGCAGCGAAATATGACAGGCAACACATTGTGCAATCTATTATTTATGGCTTCTTTGTTTAAAGTCTTCCTACTGTCAAAAGCTCAGACAACCTTCCTCAAAACACTGGACAACCGTCAAAATGTATCTGAGATTAATTTTGACACGCTGATCATGAACAAGGACTTACAAAGCTCTAGTTGTTAAAGATTCAAAGGTATGGAGTGGGAGTAGATGGCAGGAAGGGCTCAGTGGACTGGTAGTTACACCTTCCTGGAGTGAATGTCAGGCGGTACTTCTCTTTTCTATCTTGCTTGACGGACAGCTCTGAGCATCAACTGGGTGAACAATTTGTAGCAGTGACTGCATCCACATTTTTTCTTTGTCATCATTTGTGTTCTTTGCCATCATTTGTGTTGTGACATTCTGTAAAGACATGCTTGCTCAAGATGCTTCATGAATGGAGTAGTCTTGGGGATTTTCAGCTATATCTGCAGACGAACTACTTCACTATGACAAGGGCGACACATTACATAATGATAAATGAAGTGTGCACTATTTACTTTGGTTATGAAGTGGTTATCAGTACCGAAATTGGGACTCAAAATGATGTCAATACTGAGTGCTTACTCTCTAAGAACTTAATACAAACAGAAACTTACAGGCAATCTATGAAACGACATCAAATAACTGCAGCAATCACAATGCTACCTCTTCTTCTGCCTTTATCCCATGTTGGAGTATAGGCCTTCAACCTGCCCATGTTAAGCCATCCTATCTGTTGCTATCTCTTTCATCTCCCTCCATGTCTTTCCAGTATCATTGCTTAATCTGTCTTATCTTTTCCGTCTGTGTCTACACTGCTACCTAAATAGTATGATCCCACCTTTTGAAATGACTGCAATTTGCACAAATCTGACATTGGTAATAAGTTTTCATACTTCATACAGTGTATCTACAAACAGGAAAGAATGAGAACTATACATTGAAGTTATATTTATTAATATACCTCGTTTTATCTTCTTTAATCTTGGTATAGTAAACAGTGGCCCATTTGGCTTTGGGGGTGGTTTCCTTTTGATGGCACTTGCTTCATGCTTGTATTGATTTTCAGACTCCATTATCTCCATGACTGAGCACAAATTCAGTCTCTAGGCAAGCATATATGTTCCAGACTAATGCTCATCTTATTCCCATGGACACCTGCAATGAGAAAAATGTACGACATTGACAAGATGTAAAGTAAGTAAAGGACTCTTTTACAATCCTTAAAAAGCATAGGGCCTCTGGTGGCAGACAAATATTTGTGTAGAACAATCAGCACCCGGTGGCTGATGTGGTCAGAATCATGCTGACCACCTTCACTTCCCACGACATTACCTGGTACCTATTTAGGCCGAGAGGACCTGAGAGCCCCGTTCAATTTTTAAAATTATAATTCCACATTTATGCAGATTGAACCCATGGCCACCAGGTTGGCAAGCAAGTGTCTAGCCACCACACTACAGTGGCTCCTTCACAAAATGACCTCATTGGAAAAACTATCAGAACTTTGTATTCAAAGGTAAAATTAGTAAACTCACTAACTATCATTTACTACCTATATACTACCTAGGAAAAACCAATGAACAAGTCCTTCAAGGAGCAAATGAAGATCCTAAACTGATTAGAGGCATTAGACATAGACAGTCAAAAATTTTTAGGCATGTTATGAGAAGATATGAATTGGAGAACTTGGTGATGACTGGCAAAATCGAAGGAAAGAGACCAAGGGGAAGACCGAGAAGTAAATACCTGGATGACTTGGCCACATGGCATGGTCAAGACAGGAACACAGAGCTGATCCACGACTCTGGTGATCGAGTGAGATGGCAGAACATGACCGCACACGCTTATCGGCATGGCACATGATGGATACTATCTAGTGGCATCTTAAGCCTGAGGAATTAAGGCAACCTGGCTAGTGCAGTCGCTGCGAACTGTGCAGGTTAGGGTTTTCTTTTTGCCCCCGACAGAAAAAAATCCACATCTTTGCGAGGATTCGAACCCGGGTCTCCCAAAGGAGAAACCAGCATTCTAGCCACTCGGCCAGCCGCTCCTCACTAACATGACTACAATATCTGAGCTAGTAAACAAAGTAATATATATCGTGAAGAAATAACTGTCTTCAGTACATAAGCTGGACTGTGGCAAGCAACATCCCAAATGAGACAATATTGATTCTGATACTGGTAAACTATATAATACTTAATATAATCAGAGCTGCACGACTGTCAATTATCATTAATGTTTATGGATAAATACTTATTTTCTATTTGTTAAACAAAGTGGGCCCCAGTGAAGTATGTGATTTAGTCACACTGATTTGTAGTGGTTATGTGTAAGAGGTGAGATAGACATCTTGCAGCTCACTTACAAGTATATACCCTGTAACTAGCAATGCAGCTCTGTAATAGAGGACAGTACTTTTGTTTAGAGGCCATTAGAAGAAATCTGCCCCAGGAAGGTTTCAAACACAAACTACTGGCTGCATCTTCCTAGGCTGGTGGTATTAGAATTTAATTAAAAATTGACAGATGTGAATCATGGAACATTTCACAAACATTTCAGACAAGAAAATATGGGCTTGCGAACTGATGCTACAAAAACATCATTAGAGTACCTAGGATCAGGAAGAAGAAAATACTGACTTTCAACGAGATGTGAACATCGAAGAAAATGGTTTTATGTCTTGGGAACTAAAATACTTTGGGCACATAAACCATCAGTGTTTTAGAAAGAACATTTACGGAAGATGTAGTTAGTTGTGAACAAGATGGGGACTAACCAACACGACAGTGGAAAAAGGACACCACTTGGACCATCACAGTAAAACATTAATTAATTGTATACTTATTAATAGATGTGTACTAAGAAATAAATGTGTAAAGAACATGTATAAAATTTAATCAATAAAAGATCTGTATCTATTATAATTCATGCGTTTATGTACCGAGATAGCTGTACCGAATCACTTATTTAAGAATATTCCATTTAATTGTATATTACATTGTGGTATTTCTTTCTTCCTAGTGATGCCCACAATCTGTGTCTTCTTACAATTTAATTCTAAGCCTAGTTGTTCATTGTATGAAACAACCCCATCTACTAAATGTTGCAGATACTTCTATAGAACGCTCACTTACAA
The DNA here is from genome assembly GCA_014155875.1 of Cepaea nemoralis. Lineage (NCBI taxonomy): Eukaryota > Metazoa > Mollusca > Gastropoda > Stylommatophora > Helicidae > Cepaea > Cepaea nemoralis. The sequence continues at coordinate 137,355 of JACEFZ010015485.1, forward strand.
GAAGTAAAAATAAGAGTAAATACAGGGTGTTTGGTGAAGAACAGTATGGATTTGTGGAAGGAAAGAGTACAAACAATGCAAGTAAAAGCCGCATTTCAGAAAATGAAGAGTATCTTGTACAATAAATCACTATCACTGAATGTAAAAAAGAGAGTGCTGAAATGCTATATAGAACCAGTTTTGCTGTATGGCAGTGAATCTTGGAATGTAAATGAACAAATTAGGAAGAACTTGGAAGCAACAAAGATGTGGTTCCTGAGACAATTGTTGCAAATTCCTTGGACTGCCAGAGTAACTAACAATGATTGCCTGAAAGAGGCTAATGAAACTAGAACATTATATTAAAGGGACAACAATAAGAAAGGGACAAACAGCTTTCTTTGGTCATGTGATGAGAATAGAGGCATTAGAGAACATCGTAAAAACTGAAAAGATCGAGGGGAAGAGAGGCAGACTAAGAGAAATGATGCTGGATGAACTAAGACTGTGGCATGTAGGAATATCAGCAGAGGTGATCAGAAAGCCAAAGACCGAGATCTGTGGAGAGCCATGAACGCCTACCCCAGCTGGCAGGGCACTTGATAATGATAAGAACGCTCAATTAATGTTCTTAGCATATACACAGCATTTACTGTACCCTTTCCTTCTACGAACCCACATTGTTCTTCCCCTATTTCAGGATGTATTTTCTTCCTCACTCTTTACATCATAATTCATAGCAATATCTTCGTGATGTGATTCATTATACTAATTGTTCAATGTTGATCACATTCCAAGTTGCCTGATTTCTTTGAGATTGCAATAAATACAGAATTACATAATTCAGAAGGTATATATCTCAATTATCATATAATGTGTTCAGCAGTCTGGTGGCTTGATCTATTCCATATTATTCTAAAGCTTTAATTATTTATGTTGTAATGTTATCTGAACCGGGGGTCTTGCCAGATTTCATATGTTTAAGAACACTCTGAATCTCCATCTTCAAAATTGGTGGTCCTTTATTATTAAATCGAATATCATAATGTTCATCTCTGTTATCATCATAAAGGTTTTTCACATAATCTGACCATACATGTAGAATCAGATCCCCCTCTGCCGTGCGTCCACCTTGACGAGGTAGAGGGGCTTGAGCGTTCCAATGACCCCAAGAGCTATGCCGACGGTAGCACAGCTACTGGTAGGGTCACCCATGTCGGACAGGTCAAGGGAGAGGGACCAGACGAAGTGATGCACAAACCTGCTGCCTTGTAGGTAGACTGGGGACAGTCAAAGGCTAGGGAAAGCATCCCGAACAAATGCTTGTCGAAATCGGATGTACTGAGCCACAAGCTTGACAAAGAAGTGCAACGTAACTTTATCATTTCATGATGCCACAGATGAAAATTAATCGTTATGGTGCTAATCCCGTGAAGTCCCATCAGGCGGTGATAGTGCCGGGCCCCCTGCCTCGAGGGGGTCCACCCATGACTACTGGTGGTCACCTTCCCCTGTGCTGTGGAGTCAAGGCACAGAGGAGTAGGTTAAGAGCTATTGACCAAACACCCCGGACACTCAACATACTACAATGGAATGCAGAAGGAGTTTATAACAAGAAAGCCTCCCTAACACAGCGTCTTCATAAAGATAGAATAGATGTGGCATGCATTCAAGAGACACACCTCAACGCCAATCACACATTTTCAGTCGAGGGATATCAGGCCACACGTTTCGACCGCGAAGGACACAAAGGAGGAGTTGTAATACTTACACGAAATACAATACCTTGCAGCGAAGTATCTGTGATCTCTGACAACCAAACGGAAATTATAGGTGTTGATATAATGATAAAGGACATGAAAATAAGAATTTACAATCTGTATAGCCCGGCAGATAAGGATCTTACACTCTCAAACATGAAAATAACTGACACAAATTGCATTGTTGTCGGAGACTTTAATAGCCGTTCAGAAAGATGGGGATACCCAGATACTGACAAAAGAGGAGATGAAGTGGAGGACTGGGAAATAGACTCAAATCTCCATCTACTCAACAAAGCGGATGACACACCGAGCTTCTACTCCAGAAGATGGATTACCACTTCTACTCCAGACTTAGCTTTCTGCACAGGAGACATCCTCCACAAAATCGATCGCCATGTGCTTGACCAATTAGCAGGTAGTGACCACAGACCAATCAAGCTTGTAATAAATATGGAGTATGTTCCACAGGAGCAAAAGCCTTTGCCCCGCTGGAATTACAAACGAGCAGATTGGGACAGATTTGCCATACTAACAGACAAATATTGTGAAAACATAAATACACGATATGGCAACATGAAGCAAATGGTGGAAAGTCTAAACAGAGCAATAATACAGGCGGCCACTGAGTCTATTCCAAGAGGAGCGAGGAAAAATTACAAACCATACTGGACTGAGGAACTACAAATTTTGGAGGACAAAGTTGAAGATGCTAGGAAGACCGCAGAGAGAGAACAAACAACTGAAGCGAACATCTCTCTCAAAGCCATCTCAGCAAAATATAAAAGAACAGTAAATCAAACAACAAGAGATTGTTGGAGGAAAAAAAACAGAAAACCTGAATTTTGACAGGGATGGAAACAAACTATGGAAACTAGTGAAAGCCATGAACAATGAAGGACCTAGAAACAAACAAATAACAATTAAACAAGGAAATGCCTTGCTTACAGGAAAAAAGGCTGCAAATGCACTAATGGAACACTATGCCAGTGCAAACCACATTGATATTACAGCCGAACAGAAGAAAGCAATCAAAGATAAACAGATACATCATAGATATACAGAGACAGCAGCAGAATATATGATGGCAAATCTAACAATGGAAGAAATGGAACAGGCAATGAATACCCTAAAAAAGAAGACATCACCAGGAAAGGATGGAATCACAAATGAAATGCTAATAGGACTAGGCACTAAGGCAAAAAAGAAACTACTAGCAGTCCTAAATTACAGCTGGAAGAGGGGAATAGTCCCACAGGCATGGAAGGAAGCTACACTAATACCAGTCCCAAAGAAAGGAAAAGACCTGGAAGAACCAAATGGCTATCGACCTATCAGTCTTCTTAGCTGTGTAGGAAAATTAATGGAACGCATTATCAATGGCAGGCTAACATGGCATCTGGAAGAAAACCAACTCTTAACACCTCACCAAGCAGGATTCAGAAAGTACAGATCCACTGAAGATCAAATAACCTATATAGCTCAGGAAATAGAGGATGCCTTCCAAGAGAAAAAGCACACACTAGCGGTCTGGATAGATTTAGAAAAAGCATTTGATAAAGTATGGAAGGAAGGACTGAAAGTAAAACTGCAAAAAATGCATGTTTGTGGGAAAATGTACAAATGGATCAGCCACTACCTTGAGAACAGAACTGCCAGGACAAAAGTACAAGGACAAACCAGCAAAATGATGCTGTTGGAGCAAGGTGTCCCCCAAGGAGGAGTTCTTTCACCAACATTATTCCTAGCATATATAAACGACATCACGGAAAATTTTCCAGCCAGAGTACACACATCATCCTTTGCAGATGACCTAGCCATATGGACATCTGAAGAATATATTAGTACAGCTAACAGCAGAATACAGCAAGCCCTATTAGCGCTAGAGGACTGGTCAAAATCATGGCTAGTGAAGATAAGTGAGGAGAAAACAACATGCACAGTGTTCTCCCTCTCAACTAAAACTCAGCAACCTAAGCTGGTATTGAATGGAAAAATATTGCGCCATGAAGAAAATCCAAACTATCTAGGAGTCACCTTTGATCGTCGCCTGACATGGAAGACACAGGTTGAGAAAAATCGAACAAGAGCAAGGCAAAGAATGGCAATCATGAAAAAGCTTGCTGGTACAACGTGGGGAGCAGATGAGAAAGTTCTCAAGAAGTTATATACTGGACGGGTGAGGCCAGTATTGGAATATGGCATTGCAGCTTGGGCAACAGCAGCTAAGTCAAACTTTAACAAAATAAGTAGAGTCCAAAATCAAGGAATGCGAATCATAACTGGAAGCCTGAAGACAACGCCTATTAATGAATTAGAAAAGATCACTTGTTTACAACCAATGCAGGATAGAAGAGATAGCAGAGCCCAACAACAAGCTGAAAAATTTAGAAGATTGACAGACCACCCTATGTATAAAAGGTTTAGTGGTTTTGGAAAGGGAAGACTGAAGCGTAGCAACTTTGTAGAAACTGCAAAACGAAAGATTAGGGCAGATCCCATACTTAACATATCAACAGTCAAACCCATTTACAATGCAGACAAGTTCCCAGCTTGGAGACAGCAGCAACTGCCTGAGATGATAGAAAACATTCCTGGTATTGAGAAAAAGAACACTCAGCATGAAACCGAAAGAAGAGAAATAACCCTAAACTACATAAAAGAACATTACCCAAGCAGCAATTGGACCCATGCATATACAGATGGATCAGCCAAAAATTCAGTAGAGAATGGAGGAGGAGGAATTCTCCTAAATTTAAAAAATGGAGTGAAAAAAACACATTCAGTGGCAACTGGAAAGTTTTCAAGTAACTTCAAAGCGGAGGTAGAGGCTCTGAAAACTGCAGCAGAAATGCTCTTGATGGAGGAAAATAAAGAGACGCAAATAGCTATCTTTACAGATGCAAAGTCAGCTGTCTCAATACTGAAGAGCAATAACAGCACAGAAATAGCTGACCTAAGAGCAGCACTCCATGGTCTATGCCAGAAATCCAAAAAAGTTGTAATACAGTGGATCCCATCACATTGCAGTATACCTGGAAATGAAGAGGCTGACAGACTGGCAAAAGAGGGCGGACGACTACCACAGCCTGACATAGACATAACCTATAATGAGGCAAAGAGGTTGATAAAAAGCACTTATAGAACCAAATGGGAATCAGAGCATCCAGGCCACCAGAAGGATGATGCATATTACAAACTCGACCGAAGAGAACAAGTAGCAATCTTCAGACTCCGCACAGGACACAACAGGTTGAAATACCACTTGTTCAACAAACTAAAGATAGGAGATACAGATGAATGTAATTGTGGAACTGGTAAAATGACAGCTAAACATTTGCTGCAAGAGTGCCCAATATATGCAGAACAGAGAAAGATATTTTGGCCCACACCTGCTTCATTCGAGGACAAGCTCTATGGAAATATCAACAAGCTCAAGTCGACTGCAGCTTACTTTAACTGTATTCAGGTTGACATTTAAATGTACATGAAGAAGTATTTAGACTGCCACACTTCATACCACAGGCATGTCGGTTACACAAGCCTCCCAGAGGCATGAAATGGAATATTGCTTGGTTAGCAAATCCATTATATGGAAAGTCCGAATCGAAAGCTCACTGTGTGGGCTTCAAAAAAGGTGGAAAAAGTGTCCTAGTGGCACGAAATGGAATATTGCTTGGATAGCAAATCCATTACGTGGAAAGTCCGAATCGAAAGCTCACTGTGTGGATGTCATCTGCAAACTGCATTCTTCTGGCGTCTGGAAGAACAGCCTATGGTGAACGGAAGGCCCAATATACGGAAGTGAGGCTAAGCAGCCATGTGCAGGACGTGACGATTCCTTGGGTGAGCCCAGTACCAGAGCGGTGTGTGATGGCTCTGCAATTATGGAAGCCTCCTTGGATGGCGGGGAATGCCCATGGTCTGCCCCTGCCTTCCCTTGAGGGCCGACCAGGATGCCTTTGGCTGTTCTATATGGGCCAGCTGGGATGGGAGATAACACCACAACAGTGAGAGTCTAACGTCCTAAGAAACCCCCGGGAAGGTTAACCCGGTCAACAAATGCCTGCAGAAGTCGGATGTGTCGGCCTAACGGCGCAAGAGCGCAGCTCTGCTGTAAACAGGCACAACGCAATCACGTCCGAAAAAAAACTCCGGATGAACGAAGAAGAAGAAGAAGAAGAATCAGATCTTTTTCTATTATGATTTTGCCATCTTTAGTTTTTAGACAGCCTGCTGATGTACTTGTTCTTTTATTAGTAAGTTCCTGAAATCTTTTGTGCACTAATTTGGTATTTTGACTGTTGTGTTGGTTTTCAATTTCTATGCAATTTTTCTCAAGCCACGCTTCTTTTGTCTCCTTAAATAATATTCTGACTTGTCTGTGAATTTCTTCATATTTGACAGAATTATTTTTGTTGAGTCTTCTTGTTTCCATTAGTTGTAAAATTTCTTCAGTCATCCATTTCTTACGACCCACCTTCTTTCATTTTGGAATAGTTGTTTCTGCAGCCAAACTGATTGAATTCTTCAACATTTCCCATTGATCATCCACATCTTGAAATAGGATCTCTACATCAGATAATATGTCAAATCTGTTCTGTACTTGTATGTTGAATTTGTTTTGTATTTCCTTGTCATTTCTCAATGTACACAGATCATATTTATTTAGTGTTTCCTGTTATATACTTAACTTTCTTTAACTTTACCCTCAATGTGCCTGTAAGTAATCTGTGGTCACTATAACAATCAGCACTGGGAACTGTTTTTGCAATTGTTAACGCATTTCAAAACCTTCTGCTAATCAGAATGTAATCAATCTGGTTTCTAATCCTGCTATCAGGACTCCTTCTTCAAGTCCATAATCTTCTATGGTGTTATTTAAACCAGGTGTTTCCTACAATCATTTCCTGCTCTTTTGACCACTCTATAAGTCTGTATCCTCTTTCATTTCTCTCTCCCAAACGATGTTTCCTACTGTGTATCAATCGCCTATATTTCCTACTTTGCATTGAAGTCACCTATTACGATGTTTTTTCTGAATTTTTACACATCTTTAAAGCAGTTATTCTACACTATCTTCACTGGATTCTCCTGTTGAGGCATATATTTAAATAACATTTAGGGAGAGTTTATTTGCAATTGAATTGTGAATAAACGAAGTATCTATTTACAATCGAATTGCTGATTAGACACTTTGTTTATTCCGGCTCACTAGTCAATTTTAGTTCATTTGGCAAATAAAATTCACGTTAAACAAAGACATCTATTGGATCCATCGATTCCGACACTCGATCACTCCGTCGCTGCCTGGAGGGTAGATCCATAGAGCACACTTGATTCACAAGCTTCGAGTTTATGAGTTCTATATTTTAGTTTGTAATGTTTAATATGCCGGTCTCCCTGGCGTAGGCATTAGTGTCTTTCTCCGTAATCCCGTATATTCTTGTGAGTAACATAATCTGCACGAGAATCGGTAGCGGTTCTCGCCGCGTTGGTAACTTACGGGGTATGTGAGCCGGTCACTCGCAAAGCAATGGCAAACTACTGAACATAATCTTGCCAAGAAATCAACAATCAGCTGAAAGATGCTGATATTAACAGTGATGATCTGTAAAGGATATGCGAACAAAAAAAACAAAAAAAATTTTTTTAATATTCTTTATTATAAAAATGAAAAAAAAAAAAAATTGCTCCCCAGCGGGGAACCAAACCCCGGTCTCTCGCTTGTCAGGTAGAGACATTTACCACTATGCTACTGAGACCACAATATCAACTGAACAAGACATAATAATATAGTCAAACATGTCCAAATGACGCCATGTACGTCACGTTGCAATTGCGAAAATCACGTGACCAGTCACAATTTGATTGTGAATAGAGACTTCATTTACTCGCAATTTGATTGCGAATAGACACTTCGTAACGTTTATGCTAAAAGGTATGCCGCTTAATTTAACTAGTAGAACTCTGTCTGACACAGCCCAATATCCTTGAACAGATGTTGATGTTTGCTGATCCAAGATAATTGCTACCCCTCTTTGTTGATCTTCTCCTCCAGAATAAATAATCTTAAATTCTTCATCTATCTTAATGCCTGCTCCTGTCCATCTCATTTCGCACATCCCTAATATATTAATTTTCTCTCTTTCCATTTTATATTTGATGTTATCTAATTTTTCATTGTCGTTTAACGTCCTAACATTCCATGTTTCTAACTAATGTCTCTGTCCTTGTATTGCGATGATCGATAATTAGGCGAATTAACTAGGCACTTTTAAAGAAGGTAGCTTGCCGTTGCTTTCCTTCCTTGGCAGTGACCATACTGGTCAATGACGCCAGCCATTGTCTCGTGAAAAAGATCTGCCTACCGTCGAGAAAGTTGAGACCATAACCAACAACTATATGTCGGCTGCCCTCAAAATTTCATCCACCACCTGCCTTCCGTGGCTTCTTGTGAACACTTCCAATAAAAGAATACGAAATAACACCACATAATCCACAGGAAAACACTAAAAGCAGCATCTCCTGAAGAATGAATGTTAGGTCGTCGCCATTTTTACCGGAAGTAATATGTTAAACTGTATTAAATAAATCAATAAAATAATTCTGCATGTTATAAAATATTATGTAAAAGTGGAATGTCCGTGCCATGAGGCATATCAGTATAAGTATATGGTGCTCATGCCATATTTATGACAATTTATGACTGATCAACACTTGACTTGATAGGTTAGTGATTGATATGATCAACTGAATCACGTATCACGCTTGCTGCCTTTACTTCCCACATTTCCTGGTAATCATTATAGAATCATTATAGACGGTCTCACAGAGGAATTTAAACACATGTGAGCTACCACGCTCCCTCTTAATATCATACACAGCAAATGTATAATTTATGAACTATGCGGCCAACTCGTCAAACCCCAAACCGCCAGTAAAAATAAACATATTATAGACTAATTTAACAATATTACTTTTCAAGACTTACTAGAGAAGATGGCAGGCAGTCATCACATATGGATAACGAACACTCTTGACCTAGCAACCGTCTTGTCTTCGTCGATGCGCTGAACTTCGAATGAATAAATATACTTACTAGTCTAGCACTCACTACCTTAAGTTCTTAACCTATGTAGGCTATGTTATGTATCATTGTTTTGTATGTTTACTTTTATCGAAATTAGGATAACAACAATAAATTACGTAGTCTTTCAAATCTCAACAGGTATGCAAAACTGGAAGCGATACAAATATCTTTCTGTCGGATTTGTTAATTGTAAACCACAATATGCAACAAATCTAAGAATTTTCGAAGAACTACAAAAGCCGAGGTTTCAATAACATAACTATGTACATCACTGTTCTCCCTTCTGATCATAACCTGTACTGTGTACTTCGCTGCGCATGCTCGGTGATACCGGATTTGAAAATGCCACAGAAAATACTGGATAGGATTTCCAGTTCACAGTCGAATTTTGCGACAATAACTCGGACAGAATTATGAGTGAATTAATCAACATAGATATGCACTTTAAAATACTAATTTTTAAAAAAATGTATTCATTTAGTGAATTTAAACACAGAAGCTACAACAATATGTTGCACGATTTATTACCTGGCATATTTCGCTGCACCTTGTCAGCTGCATAGTGCAGAGATATATAATCATCACATGTGAAGTAAATACTTTAGTTGAAACACTTACTTATAACACTGTCACAAAACACACAAAACGCATAAATATATAACAAATTAAAGAAACATACAAAAGTGAGAATATTTCTACCCTGCAAAAAGCAGATTCAGACAAGCAAAAGGCTGATACGGTTGCAAATTTATTTCAATACAAAGAAATTTAAAAAAAAAAAAACATTGTCCACTTCTAAATTTTAATATTAGTGCGAGGAGAAAGCAATAAATGGTACAAGTAAAACTACCCCGCTGGCTTATTATCGTAGTTGATTAGACTGATCATGTTATAGAGTGAGGTAAAAAGCAGGGGCGTCACTAGGGGGGTGCGGGCCGCACCGGGTGACACCATCAAGGGGTGACACCAAAATAAAAAAATTGTGATGTGATTGACAGGTTTGCAGCTTTGAAGACCAGGATGGGAAACTTTTAATTTTAAATAACAGAAATTTTAATGTTAAATAACAAAAATTTAACTTTGTCCGAGTTTGTCGAAGTTCTTTATTTATGTTTTACCTGAAGTATTGCAGTTATATTGTTCAATTTGTTTTCTTTCTTATGTCCTTATTAACTTTTTGACTTATTTTACAAACATTACTATATGCTATATATAAACATTACTAATTATCACCACAGACGAGCTACAAGCAACATCGTTTCAGGCCACAATGAACAAGACGCATAAAAACATCTCTCTATCTATGGAACACGA